>OY992876.1:470469435-470604435 GCA_963921405.1 Cepaea hortensis | reverse complement strand
GAGGATATAAATGGAATCAGCATTGGAGGACGAAACATCAATAACATTAGAAATGCAGATGATACAGTATTGATTGCAGACAATGCGCAGGATCTGCAATAATTAGTGGATGCGGTTGTTGTACACAGTGAGCAACTGGGGTTAGAATTAAATTGTAAAAAGACACAGGTTATGGTCGTCACTAGGAAGAACGAAGTGCCACAATGTAATATATAAGTAAATGGGAATATTCTTCAACAAGTGAATCGGTACAATTATCTCGGAACAGTCATAACATCTGATGGGAGATGCATTGAAGAGATTAGAACAAGAATCGCCATGGCGAAAGTAGCCTTTAGCAAGATGAAAAACATTTTGATCAATAAAAAGATGTCAATTGAAACGAGAAAAAGAGTGTTGAGGGGATACATGGAGCCAGTTCTTTTGTATGGATGTGAAACTTGGACAATGAGCAGTCAAGCTGAAAAACATCTGATGGCTGCAGAAATGTGGTTGCAAAGAATACCATGGACAAACAGAAAAACCAATGACCAAGTACTACAGGAGACAAATGAAAATCGTAGACAGTCACAATTTTTTGGACATGTTATGAGAAGAAATGGATTGGAGAACTTTGTGACAACTGGCAAGATCGAAGGGAACAGACCAAGAAGAAAACCGAGAGGAAAATACCTGGATGGCTTGGCCACATGCCATGGACGAGACAGGAATACTGAGCCGGTCACGACTCTGGTGATCCAGTAAAATGGCGAGTCATGACCGCCCACGCTTTCCGGCATGGCATTGAAAGAACAGATTCAGGACATTTAGAACTCTTTACTTCAGATGAAACAACTTATCCACAGGAAATAAATGAAATTCTATTTGCAGACCATCGGTGCCTGTTTTATAGCAACAACGGCAGACTGTAAAATCATATTAATAATCTGAGTTCAATATGCAGCAGATACAATATGAGTATACTTACAGCCAAAACCGAAGTAATGCAAGTTAGCACATCGCCGGGCTCACTGAGTATACAGGTAAATAGCACATCTCTGAAACAAGTTAAAGAATTCAAATATCTTGGAAGTGTGAATGATCACAGAAGATGGCAGAATGGACAGAGAAATCGAAATCAGATGTCAAAAAGCTAGTGCACTTACATACCAACTATCACCCTTACTGAAACATCCAAATACACCCATGTCCTGAAAAACGAACAGATAATAAACAGCACATTCTCACCAACCCTATGCTACCAATCTCAAACTTGGACTTTAACCAAATCACATATGGCAAAATCAACACCTGCGAGATGAGATGCCTGAGGAGAGCTGCCAACTAAACATTCTGAGACCGAGTAAGAATTGCTGTTATCAGTCAGACATTGGGATCAACACTTTGTGCCACATTTATTGAAAGACAGAAGATCAAGTGATTTGGCCATGCCATTAGAATGCAACACCATCAACAACCATCACTGGACCTACATGAAAGATTAACTGCGACGAGAAAAAGAGAACACCAAAGAAGAAAATGGATTGACGACATCAAAGACATTGTGCAATCACATGGAATGACACTATCCGGTGCCGCACATCAGGCGCTGGAGCGCAAATAAATCCTCCCAACGACGCTTGACTGCAGAAGTGGAAGACGATGATGATGATGATGATGATGATGATGATAATGCGGATCTATATGTTTATGTTTGCTGTAGCAGTTGTAGCTGTAGTAATAGTAGTAAAAGTAGTGGTGGTAGTAGGAGAATCAGTAGTAATTATTATTGTAATGGTTGTAGTAGCAATAGTAATTGTAATATTAACTTTAGTAGCAGTAAAAGTAGTAGCTGTAGTAGAAGTAGTAGTAGTAGTAGTAGTAGTAGTAGTAGTAGTAGTAGTAGTAGTAGTAGTAGTTGTAGTAGTAGTAGTAATAGTAGTAGTAGTAGTAGTAGTAGTAGTAGTAGTAGTAGTAGTAGTAGTAGTAGTAGTAGCAGTAGTAGTAGTAGTTGTAGTAATTGTAGTAGCAGCAGCAGTAGTATTATTAGTAGTAGTAGCATTATTATTATTATTATTATTATTATTATTATTAGTAGTAGTAGTAGTAGTAGTAGTAGTAGTAGTAGTAGTAGTAGTAGTAGTAGTAGTAGTAGTAGTAGTAGTTGTAGCAGTTGTTGTTGTTGCTGCTGTTGTTGTTGGAGCAAAATATTAGTAGTCTTATTAGTAGTAGCAGCAATTGCCATAATAATAAAACAAATAATAATAATAATAATAATAATAATAACAACAACACCCCAGGCCAGTCCGATCAATCACATGACAGAAATGAAACAACGAACACATACATCAAATGTGTGATTGTGTTTAGCTGCACATAATGTGAAGTTGAAAGTTGTTTTTGTAGCCGTAATTGCTGTAGTAGCAGTAATAGTAGCAATATCCGTAGCTGTAGTAGTAATAGCAGTAATTTTTTTTTTTTTTTTTTTAAATTCGCATATCCTTTACAGGACATCGCTGTCAACAGTAGCATCTTTCAGCTGTCTGTTGATTTATTGGCAAGATTACGCTCAGTAGTTTGCCATTGCTTTCTGAGCGGCCGGCTCAGTTATCCCGCAAGTCACCAGCGGGGGTCGAACCGCTCCCAGCTCTCATCCGCTACGAGACTGCGTGATAAACGGGATTACGGAGAAAGTGTTTAACCCCTCGGTCAGAGAGACCGGCAATAGCAGTAATAATTGCAAAAATAACAACAACTACATTAACAGCACCAACAGCAGTAGCAGCAGCAACAGTAGTATTAGTAGTAGTAGTAGTAGTAGTAATAGCACTACTACTACTACTACTAGTAGTAGTAGTAGTAGTAGTAGTAGTAGTAGTAGTAGTAGTAGTAGTAGTAGTAGTGTTGAGGGGTAGTAGTAGTAGTAGTAGTAGTAGTAGTAGTAGTAGTAGTAGTAGTAGCAGCAGCAGCAGTAGTAGTAGTAGTAGTAGTAGTAGTAGTAGTAGTAGTAGTAGTAGTAGTAGTAGTAGTAGTAGTAGTAGTAGTAGTAGTAGTAGTGTTGAGGGGTAGTAGTAGTAGGAGTATTTGTTGTCTCATTAGTAGTGGTAAAAGTTATTTGCATATCCTTTATAGGACGATTCAATCAACTCCAGCATTTTGTTGTTATTCCTGGGCAAGCTTACGTTCAGTAGTTCGCCATTGCTGTCTGAATGACCGGCACTCATACCATTGTATGTGAACCAACGCAAGGCGGTCTGCTTCCAAATCGCCCACAGCTGTGTTTCGAACGCGGTATGCGGGATTCAGCATTGCACCTGTAACCCCTTCGCCTCAGATCCGACATTAGTAGTATTAACAACAGCAATAATAATAATAATAATAATAATAATAATAATAATAATAAGAAGAAGAAGAAGAAGAAGAAGAAGAAGAAGAAGAAGAAGAAGAAGAAGAAGAAGAAGAAGAAGAAGAAGAAGAAGAAGAAGAAGAAGAAATAAATAAATAAATAAATAAATAAATAATAATAATAATAATAATAATAATAATAATAATAATAATAATGCCGGCTCCCTGGCCGAGGAGTTAGCAGCTTTCTCCGTTAACCCCGAATACTCTCGTGGTTGACGTGAGCGCACGAGAATTAGAAGTGGTTCGAGTCGCGCCAGTGACTTATGAGAGTATGGAGCCCGTCGCTCAGAAAGTCGTGGCGTGCTGATGAGCGTAATCTAGCCTAGGAATCAACATACAGCTGAAAAATGCTGGTGTTGACCGCAATACCCTAAAACAGGATGGAAACGCGAATAATAATAATAATAATAATAATAATAATAATAATAATAATAATAATAATAATTCAGGCCAGTCCCTACCAATCACATGAAAATAATGAAACAACAAAGAAATAAATCACATATTTGATTGTGGTTAGCTGCACATAATTCTACAACAGCAATAAGAAACCACATCACGTTTCATAATGTGAAGGCGGCTGAGACACCCAATCAATAATTCAGCTTTCAATCCATATTTATGTGTATGCTTGTTGCATTCATGCATGTCACGCGTTTGATGTTCATCACTGCATTCTCCGTACTGTAGAAATGATCTTGAAACAGTGCGTATAATTTGTTATTAATAAAAACTGTGATTTGCAACTGGTGTTTTCTTGAATCTTTCCTGGGTAATGTTTAGTTTTAAATATCTGTGACACCACTTCCAAGGTAAAGTTTAGTTGTTGCACGTCCATGAGCTAACTTCCTAGGTAATGTTTGGTTGTTAAGAGTCCATGACACTACTTCCCAGGTAATGTTTAGTTGTTATATCCATAAAACAACTCCCAGGTAAAGTTTAGTTGTTATATATTCATAACACGACTTCCCAGGTAATGTTTAGCTGTTAAGAGTCTATAAAACAACTTCCCAGGAAATGTTTAGTTGTTAAGAGTCAATGACACAACTTCCCAGGTAATGTTTAGTTGTTAAGTGTATATGACACAACTTCCCAGGTAATGTTTAGTTGTTAAGTGTATATGACACAACTTCCCAGGTAATGTTTAGTTGTTAAGTGTATATGACACAACTTTCCAGGTAATGTTTAGTTGTTAAGTGTATATGACACAACTTCCCAGGTAATGTTTAGTTGTTAAGTGTATATGACACTACTTCCCAGGTAATGTTTAGTTGTTATATCCATAAAACAACTCCCAGGTAAAGTTTAGTTGTTATTTATTCATAACACGACTTCCCAGGTAATGTTTAGCTGTTAAGAGTCTATAAAACAACTTCCCAGGAAATGTTTAGTTGTTAAGAGCCAATGACACAACTTCCCTGTTAATGTTTAATTGTTAAGAGTCAATGACACAACTTCCCAGGAAATGTTTAGTTGTTAAGTGTATATGACACAACTTCCCAGGTAATGTTTAGTTGTTAAGTGTATATGACACAACTTTCCAGGTAATGTTTAGTTGTTAAGTGTATATGGCACAACAACAGGAAACAAATTAACTGATTCAACGCCAAACAAAAAGTGGGTTTGGACCAAACATGGTACACAATCAAATGAAGAAATATTATGATGTCAATGTCCATTCACTAAGAATTGCCGAAGATGCCCCGAAGAAAACAAAAACACGACGACACCGGTTTAGCGATATATCGTCCTTCTTTTCAAATGAGAGGTCGAATTTGATGATATATAATCCTTTCGCGCTGAACCATTTATAGTAAAATGTCTGAGAAATGCATCTTTCCTGCGCCAACAAAGGAATATGAGCCACAAACCAGTTGGTAATTACTAAAGGTCTTTTAGACTTCAAAGTTACAGACAAGTTCTCGGAATATGGTGGACCAAGGAGGAAAAGAAGAAGAGCAACACAAGTAAATTTCATAGAACGTATGAATGGTGAACGCCTGTGAGAGTTGGACACTTGCTAAACAAGCTGAACAGCGCATAAATGTATGTGAATATAAATGTTATAGACGGGTTCTAAGAATATCTTGGATACAGAAATGAACAAATGCATCGATACTTCAAGAGCTGAATATTGAAGAAGGTTGGCTACTGAAGACTATAAAACAAAGAAAATTGAAATATTTTGGTCACTTGAAACGTGATGAAAGTTTGGAGAGAACAATCATGGACGGGTATATGCCCGGGAGGAGAGGAGGAAGGCCAAAGAGAAGATGGGTGCAGGATGTGGCGGATGATCTCTAGATGGGTGTATCGGACGCAGGACATCTTGATTATGATCGAGAAGCTTTCCGGAAGCTTGTTATGGGAGTGAGGTTCTGCAAAGGACATGCTACTGAATGAATGAATGGTGAATGTTATGAAGAAGGACAATGGCTACTGACATGGTAGTAACTGCAAAATCTGAACAACTAAGACACCAGACTCATCAACAGTATCGTGTCTCGGAAATTGAACTAATTGGATTATATTTGGCGCCACAGTATAGGTCAGCGTGGCTGAATGGAAACAAGCGATCGCTCTTACACTTCCGGTATGCTGATGCCTAATTTTCGGGGTTCAAATATTACACCGGTCAGTTGGACTACAATGTTGACTTCTCGTCCTTAACTTGCGTACGTAAATTACAACTACCTCAGAAGTCGGAGTGGGCTCGCCTGATGGCGAGTGACACTGGTAATAGGAAAATCTAATCCACACGCAAAAAGCAGTCCAGTGTACTAGAAGCGATGACATCTGTACGGACTTCGCTTGCGTTCAAAGCGAGTGAAGGAAAAAAATTGTGCCACAGGAGAGAATTACAAAAATGTATTTAACGAAATAGAGTACAAAAGATCCACCCAACAAAATGTTAATATGAATGTTCTTATGTTATTGGGACAAATAAAAGTGAGGAGATTAGATATGTTGTTGGCGTGTAGAGAGATACGAATGCCTGGCTAAGATTGCCATGGGAGGAAGTGTGCGAGGGAGGTGGAGTAGAGGATTCAATAGATGTATTCAGCATGTGACATATAATATACACATGACAGCCCCAGAGGTAGGACAGCCTTGATTAGGAAACTTTTCGTAGGATTATTGGGAAAACATTCTAAGCATGACTATCCACTGGATAGATGAATGGATGATGATGGTGGCTTCTATAAAACCTTGGAGACGTGGTTTAACAGAAAAATTTTGAAAATTAATTGGACAGCCAAAACGAGCAGTCTGGACATTTTGAGGGAAGCTATGTCGCAAAGAGTACGTATTGCAAACATCAGAATGAAGCAGTCATCATTTTTGGCCACATTATGAGAAGACAAAAACTGGAATATGCTGTGATAACTAGAAAGATTTGTGGAAAGAGAGATAGGGGAAGACAGCGAGAGAAATTTCTTGACAGCCTTGTGTCATAGCACGGAATGGAGACAACACATGAATTGATCCATGCCGTCGCAGATCATAATTTGTGAATAGGCATGATCGCCTACTCCAGCCGGCAAGTTATTAGACGATGATGATGATGCTGCTGTTTATGATGATGATGATGATGATGTCCTGATAGTTTTCTTTTAATTAAGATATTGTTGATTTTATGTTATGTTCTTGTAATCCGTTTCTTTAAGATTGACAAAGACAATATTGGTACAATTCTTTCTTGTTCATGTTTGTGTCATTCGTTTGTCGAGCTTTCTAGATCTATCCCATCATCATTTCCTTGTGGTTAATGTTTGTATCGTTCGTTTGTCGGGCTTTCTGATCACATTTTACCTTCGTTCCCTCCTTAGTTTCCATTGTTTATTCATATATCGTTCAGTTCCCATTAATTAATCACAAATCGTTCAGTTCCAATTGTTTTTAGTTTTCGCTTTCTCCCCTCCACATATTGTTCAATCCCTATTGTTTATTCAAGTATCGCCCAATCTCCATAGTCTATTCATAGATCGTTCAGTTCCCATAGTTTACTCATAAATCACTCAAACCCCAGTGTCCTTTCATATATCGTCCAATTCACATTGACAACTCAGATCTTGTTCAATCCCAAACTTGGGTTAACATTAAATTGTAAGAAAAACATGGTCGTCACTAGGAAGAAGGAAATACCACAATGTAATATACAAGTAAATGGGAATATTCTTCAACAAGTGAATCGGTACAATTATCTCGGAACAGTCATAGCATCTGATGGGAGATGCCTTGAAGAGATTAGAACAAGAATCGCCATGATGAAGGCAGCCTTTTCCAAGATGGAAAACATACTGACCAATAAAAAGACGTCATTTGCATCGAAAATAATAGTGTTGAGGTGATATATAGAACATAAACTGTTGTATGGATGTGAAGCGTGGACAATGAGCAGACAAACTGAAAAAAAAAAAATATCTGATGGCCATGGAAATGTGGGTTCTGAGGAAAATACAATGAATTCTATAGACAGAAAGAAAAACTAATGACGAAGTCCTACAGGAAACAAATGAAACTCGTACATTGATTAGAGAAATTAGATGTAGACAGTCAAAATTTTGGTCACGTTATGAGATGAAATAAACTGGAGAATTTGGTGACAACTGGCAAGATCGAGGGGAAGAGAACAAGGGGAAGGCAGAGAAGTAAATACTTGGATACCTTGGCCACGTGATATGGCCGAGACAAGACCACATAGCTGATCCACGACTCTGGCGATCGAGTGAGACGGCGAAACATGACCGCCCACATTTATCGGCATAGCACATGATGGATATTGTTTAATTCCCATTGTATACTCATTTATCGCTCAATTCCCATTGTCTACTCTCACAGCGCTCAATCCTCATTGTTTATGCATAAATCGCTCAATCCCCATTGTTATTTATTTATATATCTTTCAGGTCCCATTGTTTTATCAATGCATTGTTCTGTCTTTGTCAAAGACGATACGCGAGTTGAAAAGAACCAGAAATCGACGACATTCAGGACAGCAAACTCGTAATCTGACATTTTCAACGGAAACTCTTTGAAAGCATAATTATATCAATATCAGCTTTCCAAGAAATATGCTAAATACAATATTAAAATCAAATAAGACACGTGCCGTTTCTCGTAACGGGAATGCCAGACACCCAATGACAAGAAACAAAGAACAATGGAGGGCACGATAATGGGTTACAGATAAAAGGTTAGATGAAAGAGAATATTTATACAATAGAAATGTTCAGATGTATCAATGCAGACTTTGTTATCACCATCAATATCGTCATCACAACTAGCAACGTCCACGACCATACTGCCCCACAACTTGCGTACTGTATTCGTCAGCTGACACATTTCCGTGTCATACAAAGGCTGTCAGTACACTCTTCTTCTACCATCTCTCTTTCCATACATCTTTTGTTGTTATATCTAAACGTAATATGGACAAAGTATTTGCAACACATGGTATTGTTTATGGCCGTTCTCCCCGGCCGAGATGTTAAACGACTTTCTCCGTAATCCCGTTTACCCACGTAGGGTCTCGCAGCTCGCGAGAATTGGTAGCGGTTCTTGCCGTGTTGGTAACTCACGGGATAAGTGAGCCGGTCGCTCAGAAAGCAATGGCAAAATCTGTCAAAACTGTCAAACTGTCATTTACTGCCAATATAGTGCCTTGCGGTGTATGGCAGAGGGGTCTTTGAGCCTGAGGAATTAAGGCCGCCTGGCTAGTGCAGTCGCCGCGAACTGTGCAGGTTAGAGGTTTCTTTGTGCCCCCAACAGAAAAAAATCCACACTGAGCATAATCTTGCCAAGAAATCAACGGCAGCGGTAAAATGCTGGTGTTGACTGCGATGTCCTGAAAGGGTATGCGGAAAAAAGTTACTGTTTATGGGCCATTTTCTTGCTTGTTTAAATTTAAGCGAATGTCGGTATTGTTCTTGTTCCTGGGTTATGATATTCTACGAATTTTTCAGAAATATTTTAGCTAAAATTCCACAATTTTATATATGAAGTTGGTTCTTAAACATTATATTGTGACAATCATGCTATACGGATGCGAATCATGAACAGTTAGCAGACAAGTGAGGAATTGTGTTAAACTGCGCTGATGTGGTGTTATAGAAGAATGCCGAGAACATGGTGGACACATAAAAAGAGTGATGAGGGAATCTTGGAAGATGTGAACTCACACAGAGAATTGGTTAGAACATTAGAAGATGTGAACTCATATAGAGAATTGGTTAGAACATTAGAAGATGTGAACTCACACAGAGAATTGGTTAGAATATTAGAAGATATGAACTCATACAGAGAATTGGTTAGAACATTAGAAGATGTGAACTCATATAGAGAATTGGTTAGAACATTAGAAGATGTGAACTCACACAGAGAATTGGTTAGAACATTAGAAGATGTGAACTCATACAGAGAATTGGTTAGAACATTAGAAGATGTGAACTCATATAGAGAATTGGTTAGAACATTAGAAGATGTGAACTTACACAGAGAATTGGTTAGAACATTAGAAGATGTGAACTCATACAGAGAATTGGTTAGAACATTAGAAGATGTGAACTCATACAGAGAATTGGTTAGAACATTAGATGATGTAAACTCATACAGAGAATTGGTTAGAACATTAGAAGATGTGAACTCATACAGAGAATTGGTTAGAACATTAGAAGATGTGAACTCATACAGAGAATTGGTTAGAACATTAGAAGATGTTAACTCATACAGAGAATTGGTTAGAACATTAGAAGATGTGAACTCATACAGAGAATTGGTTAGAACATTAGAAGATGTGAACTCATACAGAGAATTGGTTAGAACATTAGAAGATGTGAACTCATACAGAGAATTGGTTAGAACATTAGAAGATGACAGTCCAAATTCTGTGGACACATCATGAGAGGAGGAACTGGAGTATGTTGCCACAACGGGAACAGTAAGAAACAGGGGAAGATCATGGTAGGATATTCAGGATAGTTTGACATGATAACATGAGGGGAGGATTGGGAATCAGTAACAGAAATGAATGGCAGTACATGTAACAGGCCGCTATGGAGAGACATGATCACAATCGCCACACGGCATTGGCTACAAGAAAAAGTTGCATATCCCTTACAGGACCCAGCAGTCAACCCCAGCAGTTTTTGCTGTTTGTGATTCCTGGGCAAGTTTACTTTTAGTAGTTTGCCATTGCCCACCTGTCAGCTGGAACTCTACTCTTGTATGGAAACCAATGTAAGGCGGCTTGCTTCCAAATCGCTCACAGCTATGTTTCGAACGCGATATGCGGGATTACGAATTGTGTCCATAAGCCATTCGCCACAGAGCAGGGGGACTACAAGAAGAAGAAGATAAATGTAAATACCAGTCATATATCAGCCGGGATCAAGTGGGATAATGCACTAAAGAAGTTAAACAGAGTGTTGGCTTGATTGCAAGAACTGACTGCTTCCTTTCTGCACACAGTGTATATCTCTGTCAATTTAGGTGATCATCCAGTAATTTTCCAACCAATTGTTTCTAAACCAGGTATGAATGTTACATTCCATGACTCCCAGGTCATTTTAAACCCCACTTTTCCGATAATTTGCATAACTGCGTTAGTTTAGGGGATTCACGGTTATTCACTAACTCATGTTTCCCAATAAAGTTTCCAAATATCCGTCCGTCCGTCCGTCTATCTAACTCTGTTAGTTTAAGCGATATTCCCGTCATTATGTTACTCACTTTTACCATAACACATGTAGCTTAACTGTTTCCGAAACACATATAACTCTGATAGCTTCAGTGATTTGTCTATCATTGTGTAACTCACTATTCCAAATCATATACAACACTGATAGCTTAGTGAGGCCTCGATCTTTGTGTAACTCACTATTCAAAAAACATATAACTCTGATAACCTAGTGATTTCCCGATCATTGTGTACCTCACTGTTACTGAAACATACATGGCTCAGATAGCTTAGTGAGGCCTCGATCTTTGTGGACCTCACTTTTCTCAAAACACATATAACTCTCATAATTTGGTGATTCACCGATCTTGGTGTAATTAACTTTTCCCGAAACTTATAACTAAGTTTAATTGATTCTATGGATAGTTTTCACCCACTTTTCCTAACACAATTTGGGGCTCTTTCATTTTATGTGACACCACGGACAATTTACTGCTTCTCTTAAAACTTCGATAACTCTTCAGTTTAGGTTACTCCCTGATTATTTTCCCACCCAATTCTCCCAAAATGTGTACAACTGTGAGTTTAAGTGATTCCCCTATCATTTTGTAAGCGAAGTTTTCCAAAAAAGGTGTATAACTCTGTCAATATATGCGGTTTCCTTCCTATTAGAGAGTAACCGATTTTTCGTGAAACATTTATACGTATTGGCTGGGTGGGGCATGATACACCGTTGTGTGGTGTGATAGTACATGATAAACTGTTGAGTGGTATATTTGGGCATGATACACCGTTGGGTGGTGCACTGATGCGTGATACACCGTTGGATGGGGTACTAGAGAATGATACATCGTTGGGTAGTTTACTGGAGAATGATACATCGTTGGGTGGGGTACTGGTGCATGATACACCGTTGGGTGGTGTAATGGTACATGATATACCGTTTGGTGGTATATTGATGCATGATACACCGTTGAATGGTGTATTGGTGCGTGATACACCGTTGGGTAGTTTATTTGTGCATGACACACCGTTGGGTGATGTACTAGAGCATGATACACCGTTGGGTAGTGTATTGGTACATGATACACCGTTGGGTGGGGTATTGGTGCATGATACACAGTTGGGTGGGGTATTGGTGCATGATACACAGTTGGGTGGGGTATTTGTGCATGATTCACCGTTAGGTGGTGTAATAGTACATGATACACCGTTTGGTGGTATATTGATGCATGATACACCGTTGAATGGTGCATTGGTGCATGATACATCGTTGGTTAGTGTATGTGTGCATGATACACCGTTGGGTGGTGTACTAGAACATGGTACACCGTTGGGTGGTGTATTGGTACATGATACACCGTTGTGTGGGGTATTGATGCATGATACACCGTTGGGTGGGGTATATGTGCATGATTCACCGTTGGGTGGGGTATTTGTGCATGATTCACCGTTGAGTGGGACATTGATGAATGATACACAGTTGGGTGGTGTATTTGTGCGCTATAAAGAAGATGTGGTTAGAGCTTTGTTTGGATCATGTGTATAATATATAAGAACAGATAAATCATCATAGACCTGAGAAAACAAAGCCACAGGCTCGGGTTCAGGCTCAGAACGGACACATAATCAGATTGTAACTTTTACCATAATTATTAGGACTCGTCGCTTGCTGTTCAAGATGAGGACGGAGTGCGTATGTGAATGTTCCGAGAGCTGTAACATTGATTTTTTAAATGTGAAGAGTGTTAAACATGTGACATCGCGGTGCAGACAAAAGTGGTCACGTCATAAGGACAATTTAATGATGGCCGTCCCACTTTTGACTTGTCCATAGAGGAGCAGTGTTCTGTTATCCGTCTTGGGGAGGATCTCAACTTAAGTCAGTGATTAGTTCATTTTATAACTAATTTCATCAAAACATGTTTACTTGTTAATTTACGCGAGTGTCATGTCATGGTGTACACATGTCCCCTGCAACTTCGATAATTCTAAATTTAAGTGACTCCCGTATAATATTGTAACCCATCTTCCTTAAACTATGCTTTACTATTAATTTATGCGATTCTCCGGTAAATTCCAGTAGTCACATACCCGTGTGGACGGATTACTATCCGAAATGTGGTCGATTCGGTTAAACATAGTTGCATATCCTTTAAACGAAGAAAGAAAAAGCAACGGCTGCAGCAGGACATATCAATATGAATTGCAAACAACTAGGTATATTTTAGATACCTAGGGGCATTTATAACATCAGATGGAAGATGTACAACAGAGATTAGGAGCAGAATAGGGCAGGCAAAAGCCGCATTTCATGAAATGAAGAGTATCTTATGCGATAAGTCACTGTCACTGAATGTAAGAAAGAGAGTGCTGAAATGCAATGTAGAACCAGTTTTGCTGTATGGCAGTGAATCTTGGAATGTAAATGAACAAATTAAGAAGAAATTAGAAGCAACAGAGATGTGGTTCCTGAGACGAATGTTGCAAATTCCTTGGACTGCCAGAGTAACTAACGACGACTGCCTGAAACAGGCTAATGAAACTAGAACATTATATACAACAATAAGACAGAGACAAACAGCTTTCCTCGGTCATGTGATGAGAAGAGAGGCATTGGAGAACATCGTAACAACTGGAAAGATCGAGTGGAAGAGAGGCAGAGGTAGACCAAGAGAAGTGATGCTGGATGGATTGAGACGGTGGCATGGAGGAATATCAGCAGCAGAGTTGATCCAGAGAACCAAAGACCGAGATCTATGGAGAGCCATGAACGCCTACGCCAGCCGGCACGGCACTTGATGATGATGATGAGGTATATTTAGCTTCTGCGAAACGTGTGAACCACAAATTGAAGAACCTGCTTTTGAAGAAATCCTATATGTAATAACACGACTTAAAAACAATAAGGCAACTGGGGCTGATAGAATTGCTGCTGAATTTATAAAGGCAGGCGGCCATGCATTACATCTAAAGCTATACGAACTAATAATAAAAATCTGGAGGACAGAAGAATTACCCCATGACTGGAAGGAGTCATTATTGATACCTATCTTTAAGAAAGGAGACAAGTTCCAATGTGAAAATTATAGAGGAATATCACTACTGTCCATAAGCTATAAGATACTATCCGCAGTATTACTAAATAGACTAAAACCATATTCAGAATACATATTAGGTGACTATCAGGCGGGTTTAAGACAAAACAAATCAACAATAGATCAGATATTTATCTTACGACAAATAGCCGAGAAAAGTTGGGAATATAAAAGAGATCTCCATAACATTTTTGTGGATTTTAAAAAGGCTTATGATAGTGTCCACAGGAATAGTCTATGGAATGCTATGCAGGAATTTGGAATACCAAGGAAGTTAATCAACATGACCAGACTATGCATGGAAGATACTTATAATATAGTAACATATAAAGGCAGGAAATCAGACCCTTTCCAAATAACATCTGGCTTGAAACAGGGTGATGCACTATCGCCGCTACTCTTCAATCTGGCTCTAGAGAAAGTTGTAAAGAAGGTAAAGGAGGAATGTGATATTGGAGGAACATCCAAGCTGCTTGGTTATGCAGATGATATAGATATTATAGGGGAAAATGAATAAAAGACATTGAAAATATTGACTCACTTAAAGGAAAAAGCTCAACAAATGGGGCTGGTTATCAACCAAGATAAGACAGAATATATGGTAATTTCAAGAGAAGGAACGGCTAAAAACTCTGGCCTCATACAAATAGATAATATGACTATTAAAAGAACGGAAACATACAAATACATGGGTACAATCTTCAATTGCTCCAACATAATAAGGTAAGAAATACAAGCTAGAATCAACTCTGGAAATAAGATATACTATGCACTACAACATCTGCTAAAATCAAATGTGCTGTCTCGTAACACCAAGATCACAATATACAAAACACTGATTAGACCAGTTGTGCTGTATGGCTCTGGAACCTGGAGTACAACTAAAGGAGACGAAGCCTTGTTACAAACCTTCGAGAACAAAGTCTTAAGACGCATCTTTGGACCCATTAGGGATACACAAAGTGGAGAGTGGAAAAGAAGAAGCCACAAAGACATTTATGATCTGTTTAAGTCCCCGCTAATCACTGGTATCATGAAGGCTAATAGACTGCAATGGCTGGGGCATATATAAAGAATAGAAGACAATAGGGAAACAAAACTCGCTTACACTCAGGAAATAAATGACCGTAGACCCCGAGGTAGACCAAGAAGACGGTGGAGAGATAATATATATACAGACCTACAAGCACTTGGAATCAACGACTGGCAAGAGATGGTCAACCAGAGAAACAAATGGAGACGGCTTGTATCTCCAGCAAAGATGCTTAATGGCTAGGAATGCTGAAGAAGAAGAAGAGAGAAAAGAAGAGACATACTGGACACGGACACAATGCACGTACCTTACAGAGAACGCCATCTTACACAGGTGAAAACAAAGTGTGACATCCAAGAACATAAACAATCAATAAATATATAATACTGAAGTATTAAAATGAAACAATAAGTATTACAGGACAAAAAAGCGCGACGTCACAGCCAACCCCAGCATTTTGCCATTTGTGATTTCTTGGCAAGACTACAATCAGTAGTGATACCATTTCATTAAAAAACAACGCAAGGCGATCTGCTGCCAAATCGCCCTCAGCTGTGTTTCGAATGCGGTATGCGGGATTACGTCTTGCAGTAGTAAAAACTTCGCGATGGATTACACTCGGTTATATGAGTATTAATCTGTAAATTCTCTCTTACTCTTCGCTGGCTGCTGAGGATGGAGACGGAGCGCTTATGGGAATTCCCCGAATGCTATGATGTCGGTTCCTAAATCAATCAATCTATATCTTAATCTGTAAATTCTATTCTGATATTGAACTTGGCAGGAGCAATGTACACACAAGAACAATGCAATTTTGTCACATATTTCCCCCCAAAAAAAACTTGTATATTTGCTTTTTTTCGTTGCATATCCCTTGCAGGACGTTGCAGTCAATACCAGCATTTTTCTGCTGCTGTTGATGTACTAGGCAAGTTTTTACTTTCAGTAGTTTGCCATTGCTTTCTGAACCGGCTCCATACCAACACGTTATAACGCAACGCGAGACGGTCTTCTGCACAAATCAGTCGCCTCTGCGTTTCGAACGCCTGGTAAGCGACTCACGAACGGCGTTCGCAAGCCTTTGGCCACGGAGACGGCTTAACTGTTAGATGCGGTAATTCCTCGGTTATTTTGTAACCCACTTTACCCAACACTTGAAAAACGGTTAGTTGAAGTAATTCCCCGTTTATTTTCTAACATTTTGCCCAAAGCTTGTATAACTTTTAATTTAGGTAATTTCAAGGTCATTTTGTAACCCACTTTACTCAACACTTGTAAAACTGTTATTTTAGGTAATTCCTCATTTATTTTCTAATAATTTCCCCAAAACTTGTATAACTGTTAGTTTAGGAGATTCCACGATCATTTTCCAACCCCGTTTTCTTAAAGAGAAAATCATGTAAATCTCTAGAGATTAATCTGATGAGATGATTCACAGAGAAGATTCGGTAAAAACACATATCAAATAAAGATGTCCATCAAACTCGGAAGGCGTATTTTCCCTCGGCAATTCCTCGGATATAAGTTAAATAAAACTTCCCCAAGCGCATTGCCCAATGGCGTGGGCGATCATGACATTCTCCGAGTACACAAAGGCTTCAAATTAAAACCTTAAAAGTGTGATAGAAATTAAAATAACTATTGTATTGTCTTGTAACCTGTCAATAATGATGTTAAGGATATCAAGAGTGTTAAGCACGTGACAACACGGTGTAGACGGTGCCGGCTCGCTTTGAGCTTAAGCTTAGTTCATACACATGCTACTACGTCTAGTGATTTTTTCGTGTGGATTAGCTTTTCCGATTACCAGTGTCCCTCGACATCAGACGAACCCATTCCGGCTTCTGAGGTACTTGTAATTTACGTCCCCAAGTCAGGGACGAGAAGTCAACATTTTAATCTAACTGACCGGCGTAGGGGTTTAACCCGCTACCTCGGCATCCGCACACCGGAAGTTTAAGAGCGAGCTCTTATCCATTCAGCCATGCCGACCTCCACTGTCCGTTGTGTGTTCAACATGTTTATGTAAACCTACTGCTAATATTGTTTCCATGATGTTATTACACCTGCCCATTGTATCCCTGAATATTTCATGTAAAATCAGTCCTTTGCATTCCCAACAATAGCATATTAACCCACTTCCCATTATATCTCCAATAATCTTATATGAACCTACTGTATACTGTATTCACACCAATCCCATATAAAACCACTGCTCATTGTATTCCTAAAATTTGTATGTAAAACCACTGTCCATTACATTCCAAACAATCCTATGTCAAACCACTGCCCATTATATTTCTGCAAATTTTATTTAAAGCCGCTGCCCATTGCATTCTCACAATATTGTGTCAAACCACTGCCCATTTTTTTCCTAAAAAGTTTACATAAAACCGTTGTCCATTGTATTCTCAACGATCTTGTCTAAAACCACAAATAAGAGTATCGAATAACATCTATTTCCCGATCCGTAATAATAGGTTTGAAGACAACAGAAAGTCCGATACCAGCATGAGTGTCAGATCCATCTTCGGCAATCGATACATAGAGGAGCGCTCACTTAAGGGAAATCAATTACCAGAGAAACGGCTGAAACGAAATAAATGCGTAAATAGACGGCCATTATAAAAATATAGAATGGGGAGGTAATTTGTGTTAAGTATAGCTGTTATTTATCTAGAGCCGTGCGGGGGAGCTTTGGCCTCCTAGCAGACGTCTGTCTTTCGGTGAGATTAGGAAGCCCGCGTTTTATCCAATTGGGTTCTCTGCCTGGCATTTCTTGTCCCGTGTTTGATTTGGGAGGGCTGTTCAAAGCGATTTAGTTATCTCCCTTTCTTCTGTGTCTCTTATTTTTCTTTCAATTTCAGCCTCTCTCTCTCTCTCTCTCTCTCTCTCTCTCTCTCTCTCTCTCTCTCTCTCTCTTTTAATTCCTTGTTCTGTGCATGCATAGGGAATAAAGAAGCATAGAGAATATGACAAATTCATTGGAGGGGAAGAAGAACAAACAGATCGATCCGACAAAAACTCTATATTTGAGAAGATTGATTCTTAAGACAAATACATTTGAGGAAATTGAAATATTTTGGGCATGTAAAGAAAACACGAATGCCTCCTTGACAAGATGATTATAGAGAGAGGTGTACCGGGGGACGCTGAGAAGAGAAAGACCACAACGTAAATTTATTCAATATGTGATAGATAATTTTTAATAACAGTTGTTGGACATTGTAATAACAGAGCGCAAAGAAAGGACTCTCCTTAATTATCAAGAAAATAGTATTAATAGTGATATCAAAGAAAAACAGTGACACCTAAATGGGAAATGGAACTAGAAGGGACAATTTTTAACCAAGTGAATAATTTTAAGTACCTAGAGGCATTCCTAACATCAGATGGAAGATGAACAACAGAGATAAAGAGTATCTTATGGAGTAAGTCACTATCTGAACGACTGAACGTAAAATTTGCCTAGTACATCAACAGCAGCTAAAAAATGCTGGCGTTGACTGCAACGTCCTGCAATTGATATGCAACATTTTTAAAAAAGTCACTATCGTCGAATGTAAGAAAGAGAGTGCTGACGTGTTATATAGAGCCTGTTTTTTTTTCTGTATGACAGTTAATCTTGGAATGTAAATGAACAAATTAGGAAGAACTTGGAAACACCAGAGGTGTTCTTGAAACGAATGTTACGAATTCCTTTGACTGCCAAGGTAACTACCCACGATTGCCTGAAAGAGACTAATGAAACTAGAACATTATATACACCAATAAGAAAGAGATAACAGCTTTGTTTGGTCATGTGATGAGAAGAGAGGCACTGGAGAACATTGTAACAACTGGAAAGATTGAGGGGAAGAGAGGCAGAGGCAGACCAAGAGAAATGATGCTGGATGGATTGAGACTGTTGCATAGAGGAATATCATCAGCAGAGTTGATCCAGAACACCAAAGACCGAGATCTATGGAGAGACGTGAACGCCGACGCCAGTTGGCATGGAAATTGTTGAAGATAACGACAAACAACGGCAGGATATGTGGGTTATGATCGAGTGAAATTTCGATCGACGGGTTATGGAGGCAAATGTGTTAATATGTCACGCCACAGGATGATGATATAAAAAAAACGCTGACTTGTTTTGTCTTGATGACGTAAGCTAATGTTAGCTAGGATAATGCGGGGCTTCTTCTGTACGCACACGTCTGCGCGTACACACGCACATAAACATAATTAGAACATTTCACTGTGCTTATCCAACTGAAAGCACGCCATGTTTGTTTCTCTTGGAAAACTTCCGCTGTCCATGACCCGTAGACAGTATTGCCACGTAGAACTCACAATATGTGATCTACCTTAATCGCATCAACCATAGGAACACGAATGGTCAGAAGAGTAGTTATTCTGGAAAAATGGGACGCATTATCTCATCTCATCTCATCTCATCTTGTTTCTCTTGTCCCTTGCGGTGTCGAAGTGAAGCATACACAGCGGGAGAGTGCCCGCTTTTGGGCTTCATGTATCGACTTTCCCATAGACTCTGCTGTTTCCCTGTCCATCGTTTATATTTTCTATAATCCATTCAGGTGATCCTGTTCTGTGGAGAAGGTGTTACGCACACAATTCGCAATGCTGCATACTGTGTTCAAAATAGAGCTGCGGTGATTTGGGAGCAGACCGTCTTGCGTTGGTTCTCATACAAAGGTATGAGTGCCGGTCGTTCAGAAAGCAGTGGCAAACTACTGGACGTAATCATGCAATAAATCACAAACAGCCAGGAAGAAACAAAAACGCTGTGGTTGACTGTCACGTCTATAAAGGATATGCAACTTACTTTTTTTAAAGTGAAAGATACTGCGCAGTATGACTTCTCTTTCATCTGTGTATGAGAGAAGAGAGAAAGAGCGATAGAGAGCGAGAGAGAGAGAGAAGAGAGACAGCGTGAGAGAGTTAGAGAGCGCGAGTGAGTGTGAGAGTGAGCGATGAGCAAAATAGAGCGAGAGAGCGACAAAGAGAGAGAGAGAGAGAGAGCGAGAGAGCGACAGACAGACAGACAGACAGACAGACAGACAGACAGGTTCCAACTACCTATCCATGCGGTTTATGATGTATTTAGTAACCGGTTGTTTTAGCACTCACTTTATGCAGCAACCCCCCCCCCCCTCCTTTTTTTTTTTTTTTTGGTGTTCTTTAAACGAATCAAAGTCCCGCAGCAGTTACCGCCACTGTATATGTCAAGCAATCAGACCATCACATTATCTGTAGACCTCACAACACGGAAAAATAGGTGGCTGGTCTTATACTCCCTTAGCGAACTACGAAAGCAGGCATGGAACCCTGTCTAATTGTGCCCGTGCAATTATTAGCGTAGCTCACTGACGGGTGCACCAACGTCCTGGCCGTTACACCAACGTCTTGACGGTTACATCAACGTCCTGACCGTTACACCAACGTCCTGAGAGAAACCAACGTCCTGACAGTTACACAAGTGTCCTGACCTTTAGACCAACGTCATTATAGTTACACCAACGTTCTGACCGTTACACCAACATTCTGACCGTTACACCAACATTCTGACCGTTACATCAACGTCCTGACCGTTACACCAATGTCCAGACCGATACCCCAACGTTCTAGCTGTCACACCAATGTCCTGACAGATACTCCAACATCCTGACAGTAACACCACTGTCCTGCCCACATCAGTAATCTCTGTCCTCATTTCTCTAATCCATGTGTGTTGTTTCCTTCTATTTAACTGACTGCAATCCTGGACAATTATTTATCATCATCATCATTATCATCATCATAATCATCACCATCTTCCACTTTTGCCGTGAAGTGTCGTGGTGAGGTATAATTAGAGCTCCAGCGCCCGATGGGTGGCATTGAATCGTGTTGTTCTGTGTGACTATACAATGTCTTTGAAATCCATTTTCTTCTCCGGCGTCCTCTTGCTCTCGTCACAGATGATCTTTGATATAGGGCCAGTGCTGGTAGTTGATGGGGTTGCATTCTAACGAGCTGGCTAAACCATTTGATATTCTGTCTTTCAATAAATATGGCGCAAGATGTCGATCATCTGTCTGACTGATAACAGCATTTCTTATTCTGTCTCGGATTGTTAAGTTGGCAGATCTCCCCAGGCACCTTAAAGACATCTTACAGGTGTTGATTTTGCGAAAGTGTGATTTTGGATAATTAGTAAACAGCGGGAGAAACATCATAGAAGTATTAGAGATGTGGTTTGAAAGAAGAATGCTGAAAATTCATTGGACAGTAAACATGAGCAATCTGGACATTTTGAGAGAGGCTAAGTCACACAGACAACTTATCACAAACATCTGGAAGAGACAGTCGTCACTTTGGCCACATTATGAGAGAACAAAAACTGAAAGATGTTGTGAAAACGTTAAAGATTTGTCGAAAGAGATATAGAGGAAGACAACGGGAGAAAATGCTTGACGTCTTGTGTCATGGTACGGAAAGGAGTCAACACATGAATTGATCCACGCCGTCGGAGATCGTAGTTTGTGGAGAAGCATGATCGCCAAATCAGTCAGCAAGGCACTGCTGATAATCAAGACAACTAAGGTGAAGTCATTTAAGAAATAATAAAATAAAATATAGAATACAACAAGAATGTACAGTATGAAAATAAACGCGAAGACAAAAACTATAACAGGTATAGTGGGCCCCTCACGCATTGCAGCCTACGCTATAAGAATAAAACATAGAACAAGGTAAAGATGGATCTACAACATTTAGTAGATGCGGTTGTTGTACACAGTGTTGTACAAATAGGTTTAAAATTACATTCTAAGAATGCTCAGATTATGATCGTCACTAGGAAGAAAGAAATGCCACAATGTAATATACAAGAAATGGTAATATTCTCAAACAACTGAATCGGTATAACTATCTCCGAACAATCAAAACATCTGATCGGAGGTGCCGTTAAGAGATTAGAACTAGAATTGCTATAGCGAAGGTAGCCTTTTGCAATATGGAGATCTTACTGACGAATAGAAAGATACCAACTGCAAGGAGAAAAAGACTGTTGAAGTGTTACATAGAACCTGTACTTTTGAATGGATGTGAATATGAACAATGAGCAGACATGTTGAAAAATATCTATAGGCAAAGAATATACAATGTGGCAGACGGAATAGACCCCTCAAAGAATATACGTGTCCTATGGTATAGACCCCCTCAAAGAATATACGTGTCCTACGGTATAGACCCCCTCAAAGAATATACAACGTGGCCCACGAAACAGACCCTTCAAAGAATATTCAACGTGGCCCACGGAACAGAGCGCTCAAAGAATATACGTGGTCCACGGAATATACCTCTCAATGAATATACAATGTTTCCCACGGAATAGATTCCTCAAAGAATACACAATGTGGCCCACGTAACAGACCCCTCAAAGATTATACAATGCCGCCCACGGAACAGATCCCAAAAACTATACAAATTGGCCCATAGAACAGACCCCTCAAAGAATATACAATGTAGCTCACGCAACAGACTCCTCAAAGATTATACAATGCGACCCACGGAACAGATCCCTCAAAAACTGTACAATTTGGCCCATAGAATATACCCCTCAAAGAATATTTAATGTGACCCACGGAATGGACCATTCATAGAATATACGTGGCCAACAGAAAGACCTTCAAAGAATATACTATGTGGCCCACGGAGCAGACACTCTCACACATCTGGTAGGCAGCTTTACATGGTTCTGAAATCTTAAATAAGCATACACGTATTGTTTTGCACTCATAGAAGTAGAAGAAGGAAGTAGAGATCAGAGGACGCACTAGGCAAGATAAAAATTAAAAGCTATTGTTACCGGTCTGGATTTGAACCTGTCACCTCCCAATGACGACGGAGCTTACCTGCGGGAACAAGTATACTTCGACGCATGACACAGAGGGGACAGTAGCTGCACTTTTATACGAGGAGGATTCAAATTAAAACGTTAAATGTGTGTGTGTGCGTGAATGCGCTCGTGTGTTTGTGTGTGTGCGTATGTGTGTGAGTGTGTGTGTGTGTGTGTGTGTGTGTGTGTGTGTGTGTGTCTGTCTGTGTGTGCGAATATATTCTGAACAAATAAAGAATAAATGTATAATTTCTCGATTTCTCGATGTAATCACCAGTGCGTTCAATGTAAGTCCTCCAGTGCTAATAAAGTGCTTTGATTCCTGTAGAGAAATATGCTATTGGTAGCAACTCGGTGTGCCTGACCCGGTCATGAACACTGTCACAGAAGTCAGGCCGTTTTGACAATTCCTACTTCACTTGCTGGATTGAGAGGCCAAATTATTATACTGGACCTCCAGTAACAATTGTTGTTAGGAAACCATAACCGTCTGCTTCACAGAACTGCAAAAATGTTGACAAGCATCAATGCGTCGTAGTTTCAATTCTGAGTAAGCTACCGGGGCACCCACCTTGCAGACACTTTGCGGTACTGTAGCACATCATGGATGATGTAGTGTGCTGAACCTTGACGGATGTCAAGATGTGTGGAAATGTCACTCACAGTCAATCGGCGGTTTTCCTCTATAAGGCTTTCAACGACTGCACTCGGCTCTGGGGTTCCTGACCTGGTCGTGAAGAGCCTGTCACAGGAATCACGCCGTTTCGAAACGCCCTACTCCCCACATACACTTTCTACACTAAAAGGCATGCACTACCATAATGGACTTTAATTTGCCGTAGTTTTCTGTAGGTTTCACCCCTCCACTATTTAAAAAACGGATAACAGAACTTTGGTGCATGTCAAAAGCGGACTCGCCATCTTTAAACTGTCCACAGGACGTCACCATGTTTGTCTGCACCGTGATGTCACATACTTAACACTCTTGACATTCTGAGCAATAATATTGACAGGTTATAAGACAATGACAAGGGTATTGTAATTTATATCACACTTTTAAGGGTTTCATTTGAATCCCCCTACGTATTTGTAACCAGATGATCATATCCTCCCCCACCCCATATGTTCCATTCGTGGCTGCTGTGAATATATGGGTCGACTTATCTTCATTGTAAACGGGCATAGACACAACGATGAGTTAAAATATTGCAGTACAGAGAGACTTACCGTGTCCTGCAACATGTGATGATGCTATGAGAGACTGAGTATGTGTACACTTTACTGTAGGGGTTCAGGTTGCTGAAACAGAACATGTAAGTGTTAAAACATTGGTATGTTTGGTTGTTCTTGTGTTTTGGTGACGTAGTGGTGGTAGTAATAGGGGAAAACAGAAGAATTCCAGGAAAAGAATAGGTTGTAGAAGTGATGGTGAGTGGTGGTAGTGGTGGTGGTTTAGTGGTAGTGATGATGGTAATCGTGGTACTGGTTGTGGTGGTAGTAGTGGTGGTAATGGTGAGTGTGGTGTTGGTGGTAGCGTGGTGATAGTGATGGTTAAAGTGATGTTGGCTTAGCGGTATTGTGATAGTACTACCGCCACCATTACCACTATAACCACTACGGCGATTACTACTGTCGGTCATAACTGTCATCCTGCTGCCTATAGTACCTTGCAGTATAGGGCAGGTGGGGGTGGGGGGGATCTCGAGTCTTGGTCGGGTTCGAATCCTAGGTAAAGTGTGGAGGTGTTGTTTCTGTCGGAGGCAAACAAGACAATCCTATTCTGCACAGTTCACGGCGACTGCACTAGCCAGGCTAAAGCCACACTTGCAGTGTGGATAATACAACTGCTTTGTAGACTTTCAGCTTTGTTTGCAGGCTTATTCCATTTCTGTCCCATACATTCTTGTACAGTCTGCCAAAGGCCGCGCTGGCCTTGGAGATTCTTGCATTCACTTTAATAGTAGTAGTAGTAGTAGTAGTAGTAGTAGTAGTAGTAGTAGTAGTAGTAGTAGTAGTAGTAGTAGTAGTAGTAGTAGTAGTAGTAAGTAGTAGTAGTAGTAGTAGTAGTAGTAGTAGTAGTAGTAATATTAGTAATGGCAGTAACAGTAGCAGTAACTGTAATATTAGTAATGGCAGTAATAGTAGCAGTAACTGTAATATTAGTAATGGCAGTAATAGTAGCAGTAACTGTAATATTAGTAATGGCAGTAATAGTAGCAGTAACTGTAATATTAGTAATGGCAGTAATAGTAGCAGTAACTGTAATATTAGTAATGGCAGTAATAGTAGCAGTAACTGTAATATTAGTAATGGCAGTAATAGTAGCAGTAACTGTAATATTAGTAATGGCAGTAATAGTAGCAGTAACTGTAGTAGTAAGAGTAGTAGTAGTAGTAGTAGTAGTAGTAGTAGTAAGTAGTAGTAGTAGTAGTAGTAGTAGTAGTAGTAGTAGTAGTAGTAGTAGTAGTAGTAGTAGTAGTAGTAGTAATATTAGTAATGGCAGTAACAGTAGCAGTAACTGTAATATTAGTAATGGCAGTAATAGTAGCAGTAACTGTAATATTAGTAATGGCAGTAATAGTAGCAGTAACTGTAGTAGTAAGAGTAGTAGTTGTAGCAGCAGCAATAGTTGTGTAGTGGTTGTTTTCGCAATTTCAGCAGTACGAGTTTCCCCAATGGTTTACACACGACCCGCGAGACAAGGGAATGCAATATGTTTTAAGGCAGAAGCCAAAATCAATCTGAACGCTTTCTCCTTCAATGTTTCTATTACAGGAGTTCAGTTGTCTGCCCCTGGACGCTTGCCGTCAATTGTTCCCTGGAGGGCCATTTGTGGAAAGACATATAGCCAGTGACATGGCCGACCAGTGCCCAGCTTTCGTGTGTCATCAACAAATGATACGGTGTCAGTGATCTTTACTAGAACACAGTTATAAGTAGAAAAATGGACGTTGCGGCCAAAGCCTTCGTCAGCGCACAAACCACACACACATCGATACAACTTCATGAAAAGCTGTAATTGCATATCTTTAACAGGACGTAGCAGCGAACTACATATTTGTTGGCTGTTTATGATTTCTTGGCAAGTTTAAGTTCGGTAGTTTTTAAATGCTTTCTGAGCGACCGACACACAGGCCATTGTATGCAAACCAGCACAAGGCTATATTTTGAACGCATTATGCGGGATTACGAATTGCTTTCGTAACCTCTTCGCCACACACACACACACGCACACACACACGCACACAATCACACACACACACACACACACACACACACATATATATATATATATATATATATATATATATATATATATATTTATGTTATAGTAGAAGTACTAGTAGTAGTAGCAGTAGCAGCAGCAGCAGTAGTAGTAGTAGTAGTAGTAGTAGTAGTAGTAGTAGTAGAAGTAGTAGTAGTAGTAGTAGTAGTAGTAGTAGTAGTAGTAGCGCGCTCGTGTATGAGTGTGTGTGTGTTTGTGTGTGTGTTTGTGTGTGTGTGTGTGTGTGTGTGTGTGTGTGTGTGTGTGTGTGTGTGTGTGTTGGGGATCATGACTCTCTACATATTGCGATTTACGACGACATGGATCATTTTGTGTATTGACTCATTTCCGTGCCATGACACAAGACTGTTAAAAATTTTCTCACGCTGTCTTTTTCTATCTCTCTTTCCACAAATATTTCCGGTTGTCATAACATGTTCCAGTTTGTGTCTTATCATAATGTGGCACATAAAT
Organism: Cepaea hortensis; assembly: GCA_963921405.1. Lineage (NCBI taxonomy): Eukaryota > Metazoa > Mollusca > Gastropoda > Stylommatophora > Helicidae > Cepaea > Cepaea hortensis. The sequence goes on along the minus strand of OY992876.1, from coordinate 470,577,612 downwards.
GATGACTGCTTCTTTCTGATAGTTAGTTAGTTAGTTAGTTAGTTAGTTGGTTGGTTGGTTGGTTGGTTGGTTTGTTGTTTGGTTGGTTGGTTGGTTGATTGGTTGGTGGGTGGGTGGGTGGGTGGTTGGTTGTTTGGTTGTTTGGTTGGATGGTTAGTTAGTTAGTTAGTTAGTTAGTTAGTTAGTTAGTTAGTTAGTTAGTTAGTTAGTTAGTCGACAGATTATCCTCATTGCACATCGAACCATTCAGTTCATAAGTGCTCGGATCCCCTTCTCAACAAATCCCGCATCGTGTAGCGGCTAACGACACCAGTTCTGTATTGGTTTATCAATCTTCTTTGGCTTCCTGCGTAGTGTTCTTGTTTGGTCACACCTCTTTTAATTTGCTATTCTCGCAGTCTGACCATGGTTGTAGATTCGAAGTCATCACTCGTTTCTCGCAAAAGTCTTACTTCCCGTAGAGCTTTCAGAATGTCAGTGCCAGCATGTTATTTCCCTTTTTTCCCAGCTCGCTGTCCATCAAACATTCCAGCAGTGTAACTGGAGCAAAAATTCAATGAACATTAAATAACTTGAAGAAGGCTGACATTCCTTTCATTCGCTCTTTAACTGCGTAAATTTGTCACGACATAGAAAAAAGGTCACCGTTCCCATGTTGATGGGAGGGCCGGTGCCATGTTAATAAGTATACGTATAATATTAATGATCATTGGCGTGTCCAAATATATGTACAGTTAATTAGCAGAATGTCAAGAGAATTCATTAACCATATATCGTTATCTAATTTGCATCCTTGCATCATCTTAACAATACCTGCTTACGAGACACCATGTCTGTTCACGACTTGCTAGCACTGAGCCATTCTCTCGAATTCTGGCATAAATATCTATTGCCGACTTTCTGTACTAATTCTAGAGTATGCCTTATTTATATAGCTTACACAAATGGTTGTTTACTTCTTCCATTTACATCTTCTGAAAGCATTTACGATAAGAATTCATCACTATAAAATTGTATTCCGCCTTGTTTGTATTAGCCCCAGACCTATCTAGCCGGTTGATGACGTATTACGCAGTGACGTTTTTTACATAGTGACGTCGCTTGGCAACCCTTGCTGTCTGCTGCTTTGAGATTAACTCTTCGGGTTCTTTCTTACTTCTAAATTCTGTGTCTCATTCTGAAGTGCTACTTAGCAGTCAGCCTGGTCCATGGCGCGTCCGCCATCCACAGTATCCTTACTTGCGAGCTTGTCAGCCCGCTCATTTCCTCGTACTCCCGCATGCCCTGGCACGAAGATGAAACTAATATTTGCCAGCCGAGACCACTCCAGAGACAGCAACCACTCTCTTCGGATCCACCCAATCTCTATCCTCTTGAGCATGCTCATTGAGTCGCTAAGGAAACATGCCCCAGTGAATGTCTGTGTCTCGAGTCATATTATTGCTTTACATATTGCCATGACTTCCATAGTCAGGCTACTCGTGGTCACAACAAAAGCACCAGAGTCCTCCTTCACAATTCTCCCTCCGGCCTGAGTCGTAAAGGCCCATCAGCTTCTCACATGTCGGACGACCCACCCAACTGTGTAAATGACAGCATCACCGTCTAACGAATTCTCGAAAATTAACGCTTGTACTTCCGCCTCCACAGCAGCCGGATTTTCTTGTCTGCATTTTCTGACTAGTTGGATGCAAACAGAAAAAGACGTACAGAATTATGTTGGTACTTGTACCCATTCCTCGCCAGGTTCTAAGTCCTAAAGTGAACACACCTGTTGAAGAATGTCTTCGGCTTGACACATCCACTACTGTCCTCTGACCTGCTGCCCTTTACCTTCATGATTTCACTATGCAGTGGATGTTGTATGTTTGCGTAAACTCTGAGGTAGGCACGTGCTCTGCAAATTTGTATTTTGTCTTCAATGGTTGGAAAATCAAGAAGATAGCGCATCGCCCTGCAGATCTCTTGTACATCCAAGAATAATGCGCATAGGTTCGTTCTGTATACTTTCCATCCTTTCTATCTCCTTACGGCTGTAAGTCAGGATCTCCATCACATACTCCAAAACAGACGTGACCAGCCTCTCGTATAGAAGACATAGATGACGCTGCTCACAGTTTTCTGCCGCCATCACCCGCATCGCAGCCAAACGCCGCCTTGCCGTTGTTATTACCTGGTCTATGTGCCCGTTATAAGCAAGGCTTCGATAAAACGTATCTCCAGGTAATTCATTTTCCACAGTTTCTGAACACAGATTTACAGTTGGTGTTGGAGTGTTGACAATATGATTATTCAAAGAGAATCATGTCACTGTTGCCTTTGTTGGGTTGACCATTGCCCCAGCTTCAGCACACCAAGTACTTATGTGATTGAGTTCGGTTTGTAGTCCCACAGCAACCTGATATTATATCCTTACCCTGACGATACACTAAAACATCGTCGACATATGACAATGTCCTCCCCGGTCCAGTGATCTGCTCGCAGGTGATTCTCACAGTGTACGCGTTGTACGCGGAGATAATGGTGATCCCTATGGTAGGCCAGGATATATTGTTGTTGGTTCCAAAGTCCAACTGCCACACCTAAAAACTACTTTCTGTTGGAACAGAGGGCTGCAACTAAGCGGGAAGATACTACTTATCTTGAGTTTTGATGTTTGTTACAAGTTGTTTTGCGATTTATCTTTCCTTAAAACGTCCAGATTGCTCATTTTGGCTGTCCAGTTAATTTGCACCAATCTTCTATAAAACCACATCTTCAAGGCGTCTAGTGATTGTTTTCGTCTATTTACTAATTGTCCAGGATTCGCAGCTGCGTGCTGCATTTGGTTCTATGTAACATGCAATCATTCTTTTTCTAGCTATCAAAGACAAGGACTTATTGTACACAACATTCTTCATTTGATAGAACTCACATTTTTGCTTGTCTTATTCTGTTCTTTATGTCTGTGATTCATCTTATCTGAACTTCGCACTCGAGAATATAATGACGCAGACCGACAACGAACCCATGAACGTCGTAACTTGAGGCAATCAACTTGACCGTAGCAACGTTTGTCAACTTGACCATACCAACGTTTGTCAACTTGACCATACCAACGTTTGTCAACTTGACCATACCAACGTTTGTCAACTTGACCCTACCAACGTTTGTCAACTTGACCATACCAACGTTTGTCAACTTGACCCTACCAATGTTTGTCAACTTGACCATACCAACGTTTGTCAACTTGACCATACCAACGTTTGTCAACTTGACCATACCAACGTTTGTCAACTTGACCATACCAACGTTTGTTAACTTGACAATACCAACGTTTGAATACTTGACAATACCAGCGTTTGTCAATTTGTCAATACCAACTTGACCATACCAACGTTTGGGTACTAAGTGATTTAATGAGTATGATCCGAGAGGTCAAGGCAGGGTATGTACGCAGACATGGATTTGAATCACTGCAAAGTTCTATTTTCTGCTGTCTCGCCTCCATCTTCTTTCTGGGACATTCAGGAGTCGAGGGAAATGAACCAGCTTTGATGGCTCTGCATCCTCTGCAGATGGTCAGATCATGGATCGTGTTGATGTTATTAACTCCCTTAGAGAGATGTCGACAATTGGTGGACTTTGACGCCTTTGAATCCACTTTGTTATTCTTCGTCTTCTTCTTTCGTTTGCTTGAAATACATCTATAACTGCAATGTTGTCTCCTGTATGAATCTAACAGTCATTTTTAGTTCACTCAGCGGTCCATAGAGTTTATATTCCACTGTTGTCTCTCTAGGCCAGAAGGTTCGCCTGGATATGTTGTAGGTTGGGCAGTCTTGGAGTATGTGCTCTGCTGTCTGCGGCGCCAAACCACATGTGCACATTGCTGAATTACCAATCTTGAATTTTGTATACATGTGGTTGCGTAATCTGTTGTGCCCTGTTCTAAGGCGCAGAATAATGACTCGTTCTGGTCTGTCCATAACGTGGTAGTGGTCTTGAGCAGGTTTTGGTGGCCTTCTGACTGATTTGATCATTCTTTTCTTTTGTTGGTATGTAATGGTATGACCGCCCACGCTTTCCGGCATGGCACATGATTGATTGATTGAATGGGCACATCAGGCTGTTCTTCTTTTGCTCCTTCCTTAGCCAATTGATCAGCTCTGTCGTTTCCGGGTACTCCACAGTGGGATGGTATCCACTGCATGGTGACCTTATGCTGACTGCTAAGTTCGGAAAGTAGTGTCCTTAGTACTGGCAATTTCCCAGACAGGAGCGCCTCGAGTACTGATTTTGCATCTGTCAACAGCACCACAGGTTGTGTACCATGGTTGGTGTTTAGTAATTTCTCTGTTGCTATCTTGATTGCCTCAATTTCAGCATCATAGTTATGGCAGTACTTTCCTGTTGGAACTCTGGCCATGTCCCTAGTATTATTTGGGTATTCTATGTACACTCCCGCTACTCCATTTCGGACAGCATTTTGTGCTGACCCATCTGTGTAGACTCGGATCCAGCGGTCCTGTGGGTATTCGTCATCAAGGAAGCTGAGAGTGGCTGTTCTTAGTTGTACACTGTTCTGTTCTTCCTTGTCAAATATTCCTCGCACTTTAGTCTGGATTTGTAGTGATAGTCTATGTTCATCTTTCCATGGAGTTCGCTCTGGAATAGTTGTCAGGGGGATACCAACTGTGGGCAGATCGGTGGTTTCTCTGAAGAATCGTTTCGCCTGGTGGATAAAACTACTACTTTGTTGTCAAGAATGAGAGACTCGGGAGTAAGAATTAGTACGTCCAGACACGAGAGGAACTATGCGAGATCTGGGGGCCTTGGTAACCATCACAGAACTGGCACTATAACTATTAGTACCGGACGCGGATGCATATATAAGGAGATATAAGGATATAAGGAGAGGGGGGGGGGGGGGAGCTGCGTGGTCTCGAGGTATGATGTCCGCCTCGAGTGCTGGGGGTCCCGGTTCAAGCCCCAGTAAGGACCGGGATTTATTTCACGTTGACATCTAGTAATAAAATCTTCCCTGGTCTCTGGGTAGTAAGATCGGACGCCCGTGTGTATTGTTGCGCACGTAAAAAAAAATCCCTTGGCAGTTGGAAATCGAAAAAGAGTAGCCTAACGGTGCTGCCTGGGCAAACTTTCGAGTTAAAAATCTACCCAAGTATTTCAGGATCCTCGCCGGTGCCACGGAGTTCGTGCACTGAGCCGAGTTTCTCCAGACTCAGGTTTGAGTTAGGAGGAGAATGGAGCACTTATGGGTTACACCCGTGTGCCGTGATGTTGATCCATCGACTAAACTAACTAAACTAAACTAACTAGCTTACATAAGGAGGGGTGTGGCATGATCTGAGCCCGTATGGACTTGTTCGGAGTGCAGAGATGACACCCTAACTGATAATAGATAACACACGACCCCACAGTGTAAATACGTTCGGCCTCGGAGTATTTCGCCAACTAATCTATTTTATTGTTTAATATTCTCCATAATTTCTTGGGCAGCTATAGTTTTCCATAATTCTTACCATAATCACATTTTACGTAGTTATTATCCAATTCACAAACACGCAAAATAAACACCTGAATAATGAGATGGCTGAGAAAATTTTATAACTTAACTATCTGAGACAGAGTAGGAACATCATATTAGACAGACTGTGGTATTAACACCTTCTGCTACATATATTGAAAGGCAGAAGATCAAATGGTTCGACCATCTCATTAGAATGCAACACAATCAGTTACAGCCACTGGTGCTACACACCAAGATCTACTACGAGAGAAAGGGGACGCTCGAGGTTAAACGCATGGACTTAAACCATCAAAAACATTGTACTCACAAGGAATGACATTGTCCAATGCCATCCATCAGGCACTGGAACCTCAATTGTCCCTCCCAACGACGTTTGACAGAACACGTTGAAGATGATATTGATGATACTATAGTTGTTGTTGTCGTTGTTGTTACTGTTTTTTTAAACATCTTAAATGAATGTAATATTAGATAGTAATACTACGTACACAAAAGTAAAGTCTCTTTTTACACAGGCTAGTAACATTGGGCACATGAAGTTAGACCATGTGTTGGCAGACCAAACGACATGGAGGGATAGCGTGTTCTTACACGGTGTACCCATCAAGGGCTGCATGTATAAGATTACGACAAGACTGCAGTCAAAGGCTAAGATCACACACCACCAACGAGGATGTCGAAGGTAAGTGGAAACCGCAACTGCGTCTAACCAAGAATATTATTAATGCTGTGTCCTCAAATGGCAATTCCTCTCATATCCAAAACATTTCTCATAATATTTTCACTATATAGAGAAGACAGGTTTGGATACATTACACATCCCCGTCGCACATCTCATCGTTGGCTGGTATAATCTTACTTCATTATCGTTTATTTTGTGGGAGCAAGTTGTTTCCAGTTTATGTTCTTAACAAGCCTAAAGTCTTTCCAATCAATTTGTAGATCAGCAACCATCTTTGTCATGTCGACGTGTTCTGCTCTATCGAACGTCTTTGCGTAGTCAATGAAGAAAAGATCTAGGCCTGTGTTTGCATCTATCGAACGCTCTGTTAATGTTCTCAGCAAATACACATCACGTATATTGTATGCTTTAATCTATGAAACACATTGTTCTTTCCTATTTCTGTTTGTATTATTTTCCTAACATTTTGTATAATTATTCTTAGCAAAGTCTTTGTGATGTGGCTCATTGTGTTAGATGTTCAATGCTGGTCACATTCGAAGGCCTTTATGATAGTTGTTCGATATTTACCACATTCTAAGACTTTTATGTTAGTTGTTTGATGTTGATCACATTCTAAGACTTTTATGTTAGTTTTTTTTTTTTATGTTGATCACATGGTAACACTTTTATATTAGACGTTGGTTGTTGATTACATTCTTAGGCTGTCATGTTAGTTGTTTGATGCTGATCACATACTAAGACTTGTATGTGAGATAGTTGATGGTGTTCACATTCTTAGACAGTATGTTGGATGTTCGATGTTTATGACATTCTAAGGCTCCTGATTTGTTCGGGATCGCAATTACCTTAATCAAATGTTGCATGTTCCTTGCGAGATGTTGCGATAAAACATGGGTTGATTTTGTAGGCAGTGGCACTATCAGTAGTTTGCCACTGCTTTCTGAACGAGCAGAAGTCAAGATAAACTATCATGGTTTAAAGAGAATGCCGCAGTAGGGGGCTGTTAGGGGATCTGGTCGACAGTCGTCACTCAGAGGGTTAAGTGGTATGATAAAGTTGACAAACGTTGCTATGGTCAGTTGAAATACGGTGGTATGGTCAAATATTCAAACACTGGTATGGTCAAATATTCATACGTTGGTATTGTCAAGTTGAAAAACGTTGGTATCGTCAAATATTCAACCAGACAGACATATAATCAGATTGTAATGGGCACCATTGGTATTGGAACTCTACACTGGCTGTTGAAGATGAGGACTGAGTGTTGATGGGAATGCCCCTAGTGCAATGATGTCCGTTCTTGACTCAACTCAATTCAACTCTGAACGAGAGGTTATCGTGTAAGTCCAACCTAATTCCGTGTGTGGGGGTTGAGTAGTCTATATCGCCATTAGCGGGCCGGAAATTTAAGAGCGAGCGCTCTTATAGCTTTCTTATCCTTTCGACTACGTCGACGTCTGCAATAAACATAGATTTACATAAGTCAGGAGGTATTTTTCCTGCTTTGACTATAACGTGTAATAGAGGAAAGAATTCAAGGAATGAATCAATCAATCAGGTTCCGTCTCCACAATGAAGGTTGGCTGCAATGGATCTCCAATACTCTCTGTCTCTCGCCTTGACTGTACATTCTATCAGTCTAATGTTCGTCCATCTCTTGATGTTATCTTCCCACTTGTATCATTGTCTACCTCTTGCTCGCTTGCCCCCAACCTTGCCTTCCAGTATGGTTTTTATAAGTGTATCATGTCTTTTAACGTGGCAGAAATATTTCACTTGCCCTCTCTTTAAGTCTTTCATCACCTCTCTCTTCATTCCCAGGGTTTCTAGAACCTCTGCATTTGATTGTTTTTGTTTCCATGAAATACGACCTTTTTGTCTGTATATCCACATCACCAGGGCTTCTATGCGACTTTCTAGTTGCCTGTTCAATGTCCAGGCTTCCGCACCATACAGTGGCGTTGAATATACGTAGCTTTTGACTATTCTCTTTTTTAATGCGATATTAATCTCTCTATCTAGATATTAATACTGATTTAATACCATTGAAAGTATGTATTGCCATTCCTATTCTTTCTTTTTTTTTTTTTAAATTTCTATTTTACTTCTGCCATAATCTGTTATTATGTGTCCAATATAGGAAAAACTTGTTACTTGTTCTAGTATCTCCCCGTTTACTGTGATGTTCATCGATGACCTTTCGTTTTCACTGCTAATTATCATAGTTGTTGTGTGTTTTTTTTTGTTTTTTTTTTATATCTAAGCCACATTCTGCACCGTGCCTGCTTACTTGTTCCACTAGGTCTTGTAACTCTTGTTCACTTTCTGCTAGTAATACGGTATCGTCAGCAAACCTAAGATTGTTTATGACCCGTCCATTGATGTTAAGTCCAGGCATTTCAACTTGTTTAAAAATTCTTTCTGTGTATAGGTTGAAGAGGCTTGGGGGCAGCACACATCCCTGACGTACTCCTATTGTTATCTATATAGGCGACGAATAGTTATTACCGTATCTAATAGATGCCACTTGTTCCCAGTACAAGTTATTAATAGGCCTGTTGTCCTTTCCGTCTACTCCTATATCTTGAAGGCACGTAATTAGTCGTCCAACGTTGCACTCTATCAAAAGCTTTCTTGTAGTCTATAAAACAAACATACATACGTTTTTGAATTTCTATTTATTTTTCAATTAACATCCTTTAACAGATAATTTCTTCTCTGGTACCACTGTTTTTGATTAACCCAAATTGTTCTTCAACTGCTTCCTAATGTATTTTATGTTGGATTCTTTTTTGTATTACCTTGAGAAGTATCTTATTTATGTGGCTCATTAAGCTAATAGTTCTGTAATCCTCACAACCAACAGTTCTTAACTTCTTTGATAGTGTGATGAAAATGGATGTTTTCAAGTCCTTGGGGATGTACCCAGTATTATATATATATATATATATATATATATATATATATATATATATATATATATATATATATATATATATATATATATATATATATCATTACATAATTCTGTGAAGCAACAGAGATGTGGTTCCTAAGACGAATGTTGTGAATTACTTGGACTGCCATAGTACCTAACAACGACTGCCTGAAACAGGCTAATGAAACTAGAACACTATATACAACAATAAGAAAGAGAAAAACATCTTTCTTCGGTCATGTGATGAGAAGAGAGGCATTGGAGATCATCGTGACAACTGGAAAGATCGAGGGGAAGAGAGGCAGAGGCAGACCAAGAGAAATGATGCTGGATGGATTGAGACAGTAGCCTGGAGGAATATCAGCAGCAGAGTTGATCTAGAAAACCAAATACCGAGATCTGTGGAGAGCAATGAATCCCTACGCCGGCTGGCAAGGCACTTGATGATGATGATGAATTCTGTGATAGTATCAATGCCAAAGCTGGATATGGATTTTATCATCTCTGTTGTTATCTGCAGCCATTCCTTCTTTCATCTTTTTAATAGCCTTTTCTACTTCAGCCTTTAATATTTTTTATCCATCTTGAGTATTATACAATGTTGGTCTATTGACCATGTTGTCCCAGAATAAATCTTCTGTGTACTCTGTCCATCTTTTTATTATGTCAGTGTTATTAATTATAATTTCTCCAGTTTTTCCTCTGATACAACCGTTTCCTGTTATATTAGTTTTCTTTTTTTGTGAATATTTTTATCTATTCATTTAATTATTTCGAGTTGTGTTTTATTTCCAAATCCTCTATTTCTTTGCATTGTTTCTGCAATCACTCTTCTTTGGCATCTCTGCACATGTGACGTATTTCTCTGTCTATTATTATAAACTGTGAAGTGTTCTTTGCCTTTTTTCTTTGAGTCATTTTACTCAAGATTTCACCGGTTATCCATAATTTTTTTTTTTATTTATCTTCACTGGCAAGGTGGTATTTGCAATCTGTGTACTGGTGTTTAAACTTTCCCATTTTGTATTAATTTTATCCTCAGTATTTTCACGTCGATATTGTTCCATACTTTCAACGATTAGCCCATCATATCTATTTTTTTACTTCAACCAGGTACAGTTGACTTATATCTGGTTGCTTCAATGCTGATATATCTACTTGAGGTGTCTTCGATGGTCTGGTTCCTGGATTTTTAAGTGTTATTTGTAATTTTAAGACTACAGGATTGTGGTCAGAGTTGATATCAGCAACAGGGTATGTTTTGGCATTTTTACCTTACATTGTTTTTAAACCTATTTTTAATCATTATGTATTCAATTTGGTTTCTTGTTCTATCTCCAGAGCTTTCCCACGCATACAGTTTCCTAGGGTTATGTTGGAATAATGTGTTACAAACAATAAGATTGTTTTCTTCACAGAACTGTATCAGTTGGTCTCCTCTGTCGTTTCTGTTTCCCATACCATATTGCCCTACTATCTGCTTATATTTATTTTTTTTCCAACTTGTGCATTCATGTCTCCCATGACAATTAGGACATCTCATGATTTTACAACTTTCGGTCTTTGTTGTAGGTCTTCATAATATTCTTCAAGCTGTTCATCACTATAATCAGTTGTTGGAGCATATGTCTGAAGAATTACTATGTTGAAAGATCTTGCCTTAATTTTTAGACGTATACTTCTAGCTGTTCATCACTATAATCAGTTGTTGGAGCATATGTCTGAAGAATTACTATGTTGAAGGGTCTTGCCTTAATTTTTAGACGTATACTTCTAGCTGTTCATCACTATAATCAGTTGTTGGAGCATATGTCTGAAGAATTACTATGGTGAAGGGTCTTGCCTTAATTTTTAGACGTATACTTCTAGCTGTTCATCACTATAATCAGTTGTTGGAGCATATGTCTGAAGAATTACTATGTTGAAGGGTCTTGCCTTAATTTTTAGACGTATACTTCTAGCTGTTCATCACTATAATCAGTTGTTGGAGCATATGTCTGAAGAATTACTATGTTGAAGGGTCTTGCCTTAATTTTTAGACGTATACTTCTAGCTGTTCATCACTATAATCAGTTGTTGGAGCATATGTCTGAAGAATTACTATGTTGAACGGTCTTAACTTTGAGAAGTACGAGTGGAAGCCAATAAGTAAGTTACAAATGGCTGTAGAAAATTAACTAAATATGATAAAAACTTTAAACCAGTTTATTTTTATAATACATTGTTCCTTTATTTCTCAGCATAATTTCCACCAACTTTGATGTACTTATCGCATCGTTTTATCAGTCCTCCCAAACAGGTTGCATAGAACTGCGTGCATTTTCTAAACTACGTTTTCACTTCACATTCAACTTCGGCGACATTCGCGAAATGTCTCTCGCCAAGGTGGGTTCTCAGTGGACCAAAAGGCGGAAATCGCTAGGGGCTAAGTAGGGGCTGTAAGGTGGATGTTCAAGAACTTCCCACCTTAGTTGGTTAATTTTCTCCTGAGTTAATCGAGCCGTATGTGGTCTGGCATTGTCTGGGTAACCACCTTGAGCACACGTTCTTAAATTTCAATCGATCTTGCATTATGCTGAATGCTGAACCATGTGAGCACCCTATTGCAGATGCTACAGAGTCTATCGTTACTCGTCTGTCAACTCTAATCATCTCCTCCACCCGCTGCACGGATGCTTCTGTCGCAATCTCAACAGACCAGATCGGATTTCATCAACAATTTTAGAGCGTCCTTGAGAAAATTTTTCTAGAGCTTCCTTGAGAAAATTTTTCTACCCAGCTATGCAAGCTTTACGGGACAAACATTTGTCAGCATAAATAGGAAGCATTTCCTTATAAATGCCCTTTTGCAGGAAGTCCTTTTGTCGACAAAAGACGCACAACACCACGTTGCACTTTGGTTGTACACTCCGTAAGTACAGTCGCCATTTTGTTTATGCGCTACGCATGCGCATACGAAACATAGCGCCACCTGACGAACTGGAATATAAAGTTTGATGTTGCTGTCACCTAATGACACCTGTAGAAAACACCAACTACATTTACCGGCCATCCCATAGAACTGTGTGACTTACTTATTGACTCGCCCGCGTATCATCCTATCTTGAGTCCAGAATCCACTAATATTTTTCTCTAAATTTCGTTTCACTAAAATTTCTACTCCTTTCTCGCGATGATCTCCTTCTGAGTTAATGAATATGTAATCTTTTCTCCTGATATAAATTGTATCTGTCCATCTGGTTTCAGATACGCCTAAAATATCTAAATTATGTTGTTTGCTTCGGCAATAAGGTTATAAAACTTCCCTGCTTTATATAGGTTGCGTACGTTGCACGTACCAATTCTTAGACGTCTCCTTCTACTTTTCAGGTAGGTATTGTCAGAATGCACCCTTTCAAAAGAATTAGGGATGCATTCGTCATTATGCACTTCGGTATTCATTATAGGAGTTATCTCTTCCCTGTGAATACAACAGGGTCACCTCCAGGGGCCCAAGAATTACCCGTATCGCTGTTTTCTTGTTGGTGAATTACCATTGTGTTGCCCGTGAAGCTTGATCCCTCCATAGGCCGGCATTGTTTACTCCAGAGGTAAGGTAACACTAATACATTTGGAACAAGACAAACGGCAGAAGCTACCGGATCAACAAAGCAATGCTCTAACTGTCCACCTGTCGGAGCATCGATCCAAGACCAGCTGCCAACCAAGGCTTGGGGCCTGGTCTGCCCTGCTATGACATGTAGTCTTCAGGTTGCATTCCCTTGGACCAGGATAAAGCTTGTACCCTCCAAATAGCGCTCCTCCGGTCGAAGCCGTTGGTACGATGTGGGATGTCGAGTTTGGTAAGCGCCGCCCAAAATTTGGCGCTAACAGAAAGCAGGTAGTATCGTCTACTGCCATACGGTAGCTGAGTCATATCTGACAAAGACTTGACATGCAATGCTACAACTAACGCGAATATACTCAGACAACTAGTCCTGCTCATCCCTACACATTCAACGATTAGATACGTGACTGACGACGCGGACATGGTAATTATATGTATTTAATAGTTATAATTCAAAGCTTTTAACGTTTATAGCCTACTGCCGCTTTATAATCATCCCCCAGACGCTACAGTTTTTATTTATTTTTTCCCTTAACCGGAAGCATACGTCAGCACAAACTGAGCTAAAGTTAGACTCAAACCGCTCCCGCCTTCCACTACACCCGTTTTCAAACGATTAGAAACGTGACTGGGGACGTGGAAAGGTACTGTGACCTAATCAAACATAGCTACTGACGCGCAAACTGCATCGTTTTCAAGTAGAGTACGCAGTTAAACAGCGATCAATCGCCACTGAAGAAGGCGTTTATTCCGTTAGTGAGCGCTCATCCGGTATCGATTCTCAATATCGCAGGATACCACCATGTCGCCTGCCGGTTATTTTATCCGCCAATAGATTTTTTTATCCGTGTCTTTTTATCCTACAGTGTGGGTATTGAGAAAGCAATTAAATGCATTACAATTTGTAAGAAGGATCTATGCTGGGGGGAAAATAAACACTCACATATAAAGTATAGTGTTATTGCTACTTTGAAATGAATCTATTATTATTGCTTATTTTCGCTTGCTTGGCTCGATATTTAACTCTGTGAGTTTCGGAAGATCACAGCAACACCCTAGTGGGGGAAACAATCATGCTTACTAACTCCCAAGTCTATTTATAAATATACTGAGTGGCGATTAATCTATACAGATATGTCTAGCAACTTATGCCCAATTTGCCTTAAGGTGCATAACATGATCCTGAATTTCTGTTGAAGTGTATTACTTTCGCAAGAGTTAAATATAATGTGTATTTTTAATGACTGTGCAGTGTTTGAAAATATTGCCGGTCCAAGTTTTGTATTCACCTTCTGTAAAGTTCTGCAACATAATAGGTAAATACAAACCTGGGATCGGCAATATTTTCAAACACTGCACAGTCATTAGACATACACCCGGTATATAGAAGTTGTGAAGACAAATATGTGGTCAGATTCCTGTATTGCCTTAGAATAAGAGGTGAAACCAAACATAGCACGTGATTGGTACACATGGTCAATCAGGTGTGGCGCGTTATTGGGGACAGAACATTCAGAGTAGAACATTCATCATCATCATTATTATCTTTCACTTTTGACGTCAAGCGAGTAATTTTCCAGCGTCCGATGGGTGGCAATGGATAGTGTCATTTCATGTCATCATCATCATGTGCTATGCCGATACGCGTAGGCGGTCATGTTTCACCATCTCACCAGGGTCGTGGATCAGCTCAGTGTTCTTGTCTCGACCATACCACGTGGCCAAATCATCTAAGTATGTACTTCTCTGTCTTCCCCTTATTCTCTTCCTCTCAATCTTGCCAGATGTCACCAAGTTCTCCAACTTATTTCTTCTCATTAAGCGTTCAAAAATTGTGACTGTAAACGTCTAATTTCACTAATCTGTTTACAGTTGTCATTTGTTTCTTGTAGGACCTGTTCATTTTTTTTGGGTCTATCTGTTCGTGATATTCTTTGCATTTTCTTCAGAAACAACATTTCCACAGCCATCAGATGTTTTTCAGCTTTTATACTCAGTACCCACGGTTCACATCTATACAAAAGTACAGATTCTAGGTAGCACCGCAACACTCTTATTCTCGTTGCAAATCACAACTTTTTATTGATCAGTGTGTTTTCCATCTTGCAAAAGGCTACCTTCGTCATGGCATTTCTTGTTATAATTTATTCAAGTCATCTCCCGTCAGATGTTATTGCTATTCCGAGATAATTGTATCCATTCATTTGTTTAAGAATACTCCCATTTGCCTGTATGGCACATTGTGTTAATTCGTTCTTTCTAGTGACGACCATTATCTGCGTTTTCTTAAAATTTAATTTTAGCCCTAGTTGTTCACTGTGTGAAACAATCGCATCTACTAAATGTTGCAGATTCTGCTCATTGTCTGCAATCAATACTGTATGATCCGCATATCTAATGTTAATGAATAGATGCTCCGGCGATATTTTTTCCGACATACCGCTAATGACAATCACTGAGGTATTCACTTACCTCAGTAACCTAAAAAACACAACCTCATCTGGGTTAGATGGAATCAGCAACCGGATTCTCCGTTGTGCTGCGCCAGTGATCTGTATATCACTAACCTATGTATATAATCAGTGTCTCACTAAAGGCCACTTTCCATCAGCTCTCAAAATCGCTAAAGTGTACCCTCTTCTTAAATCTGGTTCATTGGACAATGATCTCCCGAACAATTACAGACCCATTTCCTTACTATCATCACTATCTAAGCCACTAGAAAAACACACCCATAAAGTAACATTACAGTATTTAGTTCGCAACAAGCTTATTGTTGACAACCAATCAGGATTTCGACCAAAATATTCTTGCCATACGGCCCTAACAAACATGATAGAAAATAGGCACCAGAATATAAACAACAACAGTCTATGTGGAACTGTGTTTATTGATTTCAAGAAAGCATTTGATATGATAGACCATGTTATTTTAATTAAAAAACTTGAGACAATGAAAATTGGCCCTAATGTAGTCAGTCTAATATCATCTTTTCTATCAAACAGAAAGCAAGTAGTATCACATAATAAATGTCTGTCTCATACCACTACCTTCAATATTGGAGTACCGCAAGGCTCTATTCTTGGCCCTCTATTGTTTGCCATATATATTAACGATCTACCTTTGCATCTTTCGTCGTCCTGTGATCTATTTGCAGACGACTGTACAGTGTACACAAATGCTGAAAACTGTATTTTATTGGAGTCGTCTTTACAACAAGAATTAAATAATGTAGTTAGGTGGAGCTATTCAAACCGTATGCAAATTAACATCACTAAAACAAAATCAATGTTACTAACAACCAGACAAAGACTTCAAACTCTAAGCTCACACACATCACTTCAACTTCACATCGATAACATGCCAGTAGAAAGTGTAATTGAGCACAAAACATTAGGCATAATCATTGATATAAACCTAACCTTTAATTCCCACGTTCAAGCGCTTATTAAACAAACAGCGAAAAAAGTCTACCAACTCGCCAAAATTAAAAACTTCCTTGATGAGGACACAAGGAAACTATTCTATACTTCTCATATACAGACACACTTTGACTACTGCTCTACAATCTGGGACGGTTGTTCTAATTCAAACACCAAGCGATTTTACTCACTCCAGAAACGGGCCATGAGTCTAATTTATAACAAACATTTATCTGACAATCCTAGCCTGTATAAACGCCTTCAGTTACTACCACTCCGCAAACGCCTGCTTTTCAATAAAGCTAAACTAATTCACAAAATCCTGCATCGAAATGCCCCAAATTACCTTTGGCCATTGTTTAAATATAATGCTAGACACAGTAAAAGTTTAAATATATTACACATTCCGAAGCCTAGGATTGACTTATATACAAAACAAGCTTAACGTACTCTGCAGCTCAGCTGTGGAACAATCTTCCACAAGAAATCAAAGACATCACCAATCCCTATTCATATAATCGCAAATTACTCGACCACTATCTCAGTACGGATTATCTTCCCCCTTAATAATAGAGATAATAATAATAATAACAAAACCCTAGTATAACAGCCAGTCCCCTTTTGGTAGGCCAGTATATTCCACATGGCTAATAACAAGTGTCAGACCATTATCTAATTTTACTGTGTCGTGTAGTTTTGATGTTCGCATTTTTGCCCATGCCTTTATAATGCATATCTTTTATATTGTTGCTGTTCTTTGTTAGCCTTGAATGATGTGTGAATGAAATAATGTATGAAAGAGAGTGATAGAAGGGCAGAATGTTAGACGGGCCTGCGTGCCCAATTCTTAACCCTTTGAAAATAAAGTTTGTTCGTTCGTTCGTTCGTTCGATGTCACATCCCTCATTGTTGATTTCTTTCATATCTTCTACATTTCTGACAATATTTTCATTCCTGTAGAGTGTACTGTGTCTTTGATGTCGTCAATCGGACTTCCTCTTACTCCCGTAGCAGATGTTCTTTCATATAGTGCCAGTGCTGATGTATGATGATGGTATTGCATTCTAACGAGATGACCAAACCATGTGATTTTCTGAACTTCCGGTCACCAACATAGCGGTTAGGCATTGAACCGTTAAGTCCTCTGGCGTGTTTATGCTTGTGGTTACGGTTTGCATTCCCATTTTCCTCATGTTGGACTGGTAGTACATGGTTCCGTTGCCTTGCTACTAAGTGAGTGCGTGGCGCGACACTGTGAGCTGTGTGATTCGTGTGGAATGCTTTTACATCTGTCCATTATTGTTTACACAGTGAACTGCATGTTCAGAACAATGGCTGGCTGTCGCTGAATTGACTGGTTTGCCTTTTCGGTTCATGAGTGCATTTTTCAGGTGACTCCTGGGAGTCGTCGCTGGAGCTACGGAGTTCGTGCTTTGTGCGGCACTTTCGGCGGGTCGCCCTGCGGAAAGAGACTGAGCTTTGTGGGATAAAACCCGGGTCAATAAAGTGTTTCTGGTGATTCCGTCAACGATGAACTGTATTTGTCGTGGAGGTCTTTTGTGTTGGCAATCTGGCGGCGGCATTATGCACAGTGTACCTGTGCGGGCTGTTGGCTTGCCGAGACTCCTGTCTGTTCCACTTTTCACATTGGGCAGTGAGGAGCATTTTGTGTGATATTCACTGGCACAGGAACGGAGCATAATGCACTTCAAATAGAATGGTGCTATCAACGGAAGAAATAATTTTTTTTTGGTCGAACAAGTTTTTCGGATATAACAACATACACGTTGCAGAAGGTATTAGACAATATGAAGAGACGTGTACAGTCATATCTTGAGGCCCGTGGTGGACATTTCCAACACCTGTTATAATGAATACTTAACTGGTACTTTCCAGCTTCCCAAAAAACAGCGTTAGACCATAGCAGTAACTACTGTAACTAATTTAATGCATTTTTAACACATTTTTAATGATGTCATGTACTTCCTTTTTTCAAATGTGACCTACATACAAAGTGTAGCGAGACTTTACAAGCACCAGGCATTTTGCTCGCAGCATTGTCAGCGTGGAACATATCCTTGACCGGACAACGTATACATAATGTATTTTATGTTTCCGATCAGAAATCACCACCCGAGACATTAACTTTGTTTCAGACATTACAAGAAATAGATTGCAATATTACTAATAGTTCAATAACTTTCGTAAAGGCTGCGTTAGTGGCGATGAGAATCACTTTAGTCGACAATCTTATTCATCTATCCAATAATAGCCAAGCTGTACCTCGCAACGCACGATGTGACTACACTGGGGCATCATCTATATCTATATTCACCCGGTCTTGCCCATCCTGGTGCTTATTTTACGTCCTCATATAAAGTCGGAATTCAAAGGGCATCGATTCAAGAACAATGAGAATATGATCACCAACGTGACAATGCAGCTTTGAGGGATTTAAAAAAAAAAAAATACATGGAAGCTTCCATCAGCTTCTCATCACAGAACGGTGCTATAGCGAAGAGGTTATGAATACAATTAGCATTCCCGCATCGCGCTTTAGAAACACAGCTGCGTGCCTTGCGCTGGTTTTCATACAATGGTATGAGTGCCGGCCGCTCAGAAAGCAATGGCAAACTACTGAACGTAAATTTGCCAAGAAATCACACATCCGAAAATTTCCGGGGTTGACTGCGACTTTTTGTAAAGGATGTGCAACAAATATGTAAGAGACAATAAAACACCATACATTTATTCTCGCGCTATTTTTATATCATAAACAGTCTTTTAAGATAGACCAGATTCAATTTTAGATAGAAATCAATGTCATAGGAGCCACTGTCATAGAAACCACTGTCATAAAAGCCACTGTCATACAAGCCATTGTCATACAAGCCACTGTCATAGAAGACATGTCATAGAAGCCACTGTCATAGAAACCACTGTCATACAAGCCACTGTCATACAAGCCACTGTCTTACAAGCCACTGTCATACAAGCCACTGTCATAGAAGACATGTCATAGAAGCCACTGTCATAGAAACCGCACACCTATAGCTGCTGTCATAGAAGCTACCGTCCTAGAAACCACTGTTATAACCGTCATACAAGCCACACTAGGAGCGACTGTCATGGGAACGACTGTCATATGAGCGACTGTTATAGGATCCACTGTCATAGAAGCCACTGTCATAGAAACCACTGTCATAGAAGCCACTGTCATGGAAGACATGTCATAGAAGCCACTGTCATAGACGCCACTATTGTATTAATATCTCCGGTTGAAGTAAATTCTGGAAGACTGAGACCTAACTCTGAAGTTCCTTGCGTTGACATCCTGGTCGTTTGGGCCTTGAGAAGCTAGAGTATTTTCTTCGCGGGGAATGTGTTGCACAATCTGTCTGTCTGTCTGTCTGTCTGTCTGTCTGTCTGTCTGTCTGTCTGTCTGTCTGTCTGTCTGTCTGTCTGTTTATGTGTATGTCTGTGTGTCTGTCCGTGTCTCTGTCTGCCTGTCTAGGCGTGCTTACATAGGAAGGTAGGTAGGTATGCATACGTGAGGGAGTGAGTGAATGAGTGAGTGAGTGAGTGAGTGAGTGAGTGAGGGAGGGAGGGAGTGAGTAACTGAGTGTGTGTGAGCGTTGGTGAGTGGGTGGCAGGGAGGTATGGAAAGAGGGAGGAGAAAATGGGTGGGTGGGTGGAAGGGAGGAAGAGTAGTAGAGAAGGACAGAGCGTGACAGGGAGAGTGAGAGAGTAAGAAAGAGTGAGGGAGAGAGTAAGAGAGAAAGAGAGAGTGAAAGATAGAGTGAATGAATGAGAGAGAATGAGGGAGTGAGAGAGAGAGTGAGAGTGAAAACGAGTGCGTGTGTATGTGTGTGCGTATATGTGTGTACATAAGTGTGAGTAGAACTGGTCATGATTCATTTATTGATACAGTTCAGGATCCTTGCCGGTGCTACAGAGTTTGTGCACTGAGTTGAGTATCTCAGGAATCAGGCTTGAGTTAGGAGTAGAACGGAGCACTTATGGGTTACACCCGTGTGTCGTGATGTTGATCCATCGATTAAACTAAACTAAACTAAACTTATTGATACCGTCGGTGCCATCAGATCACAACGCACACAAATATCTCCCCTTGCCAGAAGGCAAATGGTTAGAACTATTAAATACACCCACGCTAACACCTTCCCTTTGCACCCCCAAACATGGCAAACCCCTCTCCTCTGTCACCCTCTCTCCTAGTGTGTTTTAGCTACACAAAGAGCCGTGCCTTACAGTATTCTTTTAAAAACACAGGGGTACATACCCAATCCGTAGCGAAGACGTTACGGACGCAGTTTGTAATCCTGCATAACGTGTTCGAAACATAGCTGCGAGCGATTTGGCAGCAGATCGCTTTGTGTTTGGTTATTTTCATAACACGATATGGGTGCCGATCGTTTAGAAATCAATGGCAAACTACTGAAAGTAATCTTGCCAAGAGATCACAAACAGGCAAGCAATGCTGGGGTTGACTGCCACATCCTGTAAAGGATCTGCAACTAATTGTTTAGATCTGTGGTTCTCAACCTTTTTTGGCCCGTGCCCCCTTCACCATATTTTCAAAACGCCACCCCCCCCCCCTTTCGTATTTCCTACCTAAAAATTTGGCCCTTTACCATATTTTCAGAACGTCATTCCCCCCTTTCCCATTTCCTACCTAAAAACCTCTCCCCCACTCCTACACAGTATACGTAATAATGGAAGCTAAATTTAATAGCACACACTAAAACAAGTCTAGACGTCCACATAAAACATGATCTGTCGGTCTACTTACTTTATAAATTGGATTTTAGAAGCGTGAGACGTACAGAACTGTACAGTATGAAGGGAAAAACAATATCAAGTAATCGGTTCTTCTATTAACGCGATCTTGAAATAATCTTAATCTCTCTCTCTCTCTCTCTCTCTCTCTCTCTCTCTCTCTCTCTCTCTCTCTCTCTCTCTCTCTCTCTCTCTCTCTCTCTCTCTCCCCCTGGAAACCCTAAAATTCCTCCCTGGGAGGAATTCCCCACCGGTTGAGAACCACTGGTTTAGATGATGGCGCTCCTACAAACTCAATCGTTGACTCATTTCGCTTTGGTTTAAAAGCTAGAAAAAAAGATAAAAGCGGAGGTCAGCATGGCCGAATGGATAAAAGATCTCGCTCTTGAAAACTTCCTACGTGTTGATGTCGAGGTTGTGGGTTCAATGCCTACACCGGGCAGTAAGACTAAAATGTTGACTTCCCGTCCTTGACTTGGCGACGTACATTACAAGTACCTCAAATGTCGTAGTGGGTTCGCAATTCGCTCTTTGCGTTGATTTCTTTGGTGTGAGGTTCTAACAGCAATGGCAAATTTTTTTTTTAAAATATCCTTTACATGACATCGCTGTCAACACCAGCATTTTACTTCTGTTGTGATATCTTGGCAAGTTTACGTTCAGTAGTTTGTATTGCTTTCTGAACGATCGGCTTCCATACCAATTCGTTAAAACCCAGCGCGACGCGGTCTGCTGCCAAACCGTGCATAGCTGTGTTTCGAACGCAGATAAGAGGAATTATTAACCGCCCCCGTAACACTTTCGCCACGGAGAACGACAATGGCAAACTACTGAACGCAAAGTTACATTGCAAATTAAAATACAGGTAATACATGTAAAAAATTAGACAATTTTGAGAACAAATGTCTTAGAAGACTTTTAAACATCCATTGGACAGACTTCAGAACCAATTCGCAAATATGACAAGAGACTAAGCAAGATAAAGTATCCAATTTCATAAGAAGACGCCGTTGGAACTACATCGGCCATGTACTCAGAATGGACAAGACAAGACTCCCCTACCAAGCCCTCATATGGTCACCAGTAGGGAAAAGAAAACGGGGAAGACCAAGAGAGACCCTGCGTAGAACCATCATTAGAGAAGGCTCATTCAATGGCCAAGTAAATATCCAAGATCTACAACAGGTAGCAGCGAACCGCCAAGCATGGAGAGTCAGGACTTCTGCCCTATGCGCCGCCTTAGGCTCAAGAGGAAAGACTAACTAACTAACTAACTAATACATGGAATCTACTTGTCAACGTTTCGAATAATTTTATATTGTCTTCGTCAATGAGCTTCATTATAATAACGAACAGTGGCGTCGCTCAGTACGAACAGGGATAATAATAACAACACGCAATAACAACAACTACAACAACCGTCCATTTTATCCACCTATGAAATTACAAAACCTTTCCTTCCTCCTATTGTCCCATATTATACACTCTTTATGGAGACGCTTCTGAAAGCCAAACCTCACCACAAAACCACACCTTTAAAATTAAACAGTTTGGTATATGTCGCTCCTGCAAGAGAGAGGGAGAGAGAGAGAGAGAGAGAGAGAGAGAGAGAGAGAGAGAGAGAGAGGGGGGAAGGAGAGGGAGAGGGAGAGGGAGATGGAGGGAGAGAGGGGGGTGAATAGGGAACGAAGAAACGAACTTTATTTACAAAGGGTCACAAATTGGACACGTGGGCCCGTCTTACATACAACCTTTTCAGTCACTCATCTTTCGTTCATCAATTATCTATTTTGCATGTTACATTCACGCTGGGCGAAAAAAAAAAACATTGTCAAATGAATGTTGTAAACATAAAGAATGCATATGACCATGTTATGAGACAGGCAGGTACACGTATGCACGCACATGCATAAACACATATATACATAACTACATACATGCTCACACCATTTACACATACTCTCACAGTTATGCACCGACTCGATAACACAGGCTCCTTCGCATACACATATACTCACTCACAATCATAAACACACAAACAAAGTTTACTTAAACATACATACTCTCTCTCTCTCTCTCTCTCTCTCTCTCTCTCTCTCTCTCTCTCTCTCTATCTCTCTCTCTCTCTCTCTCTCGTTGAAAGTATGTCTGGTGTGTGTATGTGTGTGTTTGTGGGTGGGTGGGTGTGGATGTGAGTGAATGCAAGTGAGTGAAAAACGAGAGTTGAACATGAGTGTGGGTGTGGGTAGAACTGTCTGTTTGGGTAGGTGTGTGAGTGGGGGGAGGGGGTAAGTGTGGGTGGGAGGCATGTGAGGATGTGTGATTGTGAGTTAGATTAGGTGGATGTGGGTGTGTTGGTGAGTGTACGGGTGGGTGTTGGTGTGGGGTTGGTGTGTGATGGGTGGGTGTGTGTGTGAGTTTGTCTGTGTAGGTGGACGTGGGTGGGTGGGGGTCGGAGAGTGTAGGTGTGTTTGTGGGCGTGGGTGGAAGGTTGGTGTGCGTATGTGGGTGGGTGGGTACGTGTGTGTGAGTGAGTGTAAGTGTGACTGAGAGGAGAGTTTAACGTTTGTGTCTGTGTGTATGTCAGTGTGGATAGGTGTGTCTGTGTGTGGGTGGTTAAGGGAGGGTGTATGCGCTGGTGTGTGCATGCATGCATGTGTGTGTCTGTGTGTGTGTGTGATGTGTGTGTATTATGTATGTGTGTGCGTGCGTGGGTGCGTGCGTGCGTGCGCGCGCGCGTTCATGCGTGCGTGCGTGCGTGTGTGCGTGGTTGCGTGCGTGCGCGCGCGCGTGCGTGCATGTGTGTGTGTGTGTGTGAGAAGAAGGGCAGAATGTCAGACGGACCTGCGTGCCCAATTCTTAACCCTTTGAAAATAAAGATTGTTCGTTCGTTCGTTCGTTCATTCGTTCGTTCGTTCGATGTATGTATAGATGGATGGATGGATTTATGAATGGATGGGTGGGTGGGTGGATGGATGGATGGATGAATGGATTTATGAATGAATGGGTGGGTGGGTGGATGGATGGATGGATGGACGGATGGATGGATGGATGGATGGATTAAGTGAGTGTGTGATAGTGAGAAAGTATAAGTGTATGTGAGGAATTGTGTATTTTCATGTTATCGAGTGGGTGCATAACTGTGAGAGTTTGGGTAAATGGTGTAAGTAGGTATGCAGGTTTGTGTGTATGTGTTTATGAATGTGCGTATGTACGTGTGTCTGCCTGACTATCTACCTGTCTCATAACATGGTAATATGCATCTTATATATAAACTAGCTGACCCTGCCCGGCTTCGCCCAGACCCTGGTGGGAAGCATCTCATTTAATTCATATAAGTAGTCATATAAGTTCCCGTTCCCGTTACCGACTATCTGTCTATCTGTCTGTCTGTCTGTCTGTCTGTCTGTCTGTCTGTCTGTCTGACCCGGCCCGGCATTGCCCAGCTCCTGGTGTGAAGCATCTCATTTAATTTATATAAGTAGTCATATAAGTTCCTGTTCCCGACTGTCTATCTGTCTGTCTGTCTGTCTATCTGTCTGCCTGACCCTGTCCGGCTTCGTTAAATTCATACAACAAAAAAAGTAACTTAAAAGAACGTTCTTCCACACACCATCCATTATTTTTAATGAAAACTCTTTCTAATCACCTGCATGACTACAGTAACTTCTTAAGCAAAAAAAGATGAGTTACAATGTTATGCATTGTGCATCATTTTTATGAAAACTTTGAAAATGCCTTACAGATTGTATCATTATTTATTATAACTCATATGCCGGTACATAACTATGGACAAAGAGTTTATAAATCTTTGAAAACGATGCCACAATATGACTATAAGTTATACAGAAAAGTTATGCCCCTTGAAATAACTTTTACGAGTTAGATCCCCTGAAATATATGAAATTATGATGAAAAATGAAAAATGAAATAATACTGAGTAAGCAGGCGATTTCACACTAACAAAATATCACAGTTGACAGCTCTGGAATGAAAGGAAGGCGTGTAGAAAATTTCATCTCAATCGGATGGGCCGTTCGCGAGCGAATAAAGGACATACGGAGATACATAAATACATACAGAGATACACACATCCTAATTTATATATAAGATTAGGATGTCCGTATCTCTGTCTGTATGTCTGTCTGTATGTCTGTCTGTATGTATGTCCTTTATACGCTCGCGAACGGCCCATCCGATTGAGATGAAATTTTCTACACGCCTTCCTTTCATTCCAGAGATGCCAACTGTCGTAGTTTTTTTTTCTTCTTCCTCCTCCTCCCTCCTCCCTCCTCCCCCTCCCAAAATACGTACGTCCAGGAAATGGTCTTCTACATAGACACTTCTCTCTGAGGTCCCGCGATAACATATTAACCTGGTGGGATGGCAATCAATCATCCTACTACCTCCTCCCTCCTCCTCCCTTCTCCCTCTTCCTCCTCCCTCTTCCTCCCTCCGCCTCCTCCTCCTCCCACTCTCTACTCCTCCTTCCTCCTCCCTCCTCCTCCTCCCTCTTCCTCCCTCTTCCAGCTCCCTCCGCCTCCTCCCTCCGCCTACTCTCTCCTCCTCCTCCCTCCTCCTCCCTCTCCCTCCTCCTACTCCCTTCTCCTCCTCCTCCTCCCTCCTCCTCCCTTTACCTCCTCCTCCTCCCTCCTCCCTTCTCCTCCTCTTCCTCCTCCCTTTCCTTCCTCCTCCTCCTCCCTCTACCTCCTCCTCCCCCTACCTCTTTCCTCCTACCTCCTCCTCCTCTTCCACCTCCCTTTCCTTCCTCCCCTCCTCATTCTCCCTCCTTCCTCTCCCTCCTTCCTCCTCCTCCTCCTCTCCCCTCCTCCTCCTCCCTCCTCCTCTCCCTCCTCCATCCTCCTCCTCCCTCTCCCTCCTCTTCCCTCCTCCCTCTACCTCCTCCCTCCTCCTCCCTCTACCTCCTCCCTCCACCCTCCTCCTCTTCCTCCTCCCTCTCCCTCCTCCCTCTTCCTTCCTCCTCCTCCTCCCTCTACCTCCTCCCTCCTCATCCTCCCTCCTTCCTCTCCCTCCTTCCTCCTCCTCCTTCTCCCTCTGCCTCCTCCCTCCTCCTCTCCCCTCCTCCTCCTTCCTCCTCCCTCCTACTCCTCCCCTCTTCCTCCTCCTCCCTCTTCCTCCCTCTCCCTCCTCCATCCTCCTCCTCCCTCTTCCTCCTCCCTCTTCCTCCTCCCTCCTCATCCTCCCTCTACCTCCTCCCTCCTCCTCCTTCCTCCACATCCCTCCTCCTCCTCTCCCCTCCTCCTCCTACCCTCTTCCTCTTCCCCTCCCCCTCCTCCCTCTACCTCCTCCTTCTTCCATCCTCCTCCTCCCTCTACCTCCTCCTCCCTCTTCCTCTTCCTCCTCCTCCTACCTCCTCACTTCTCCTCCTCTCTCCTCCTCCCTTTTCCTTTCTCCTACTCCTCCCTCTACCTCCTCCCCCTACCTCCTCTTCCCTCCTCCCCCTCCTCCTCCCTCCTCCTCCTCCCTCCTCCTCCCTCTTCCTCCCTCTTTTTCTCCTCCTCCCTCTTCCCTCCTCCTCCTGCTCCCTCCTCCTCCTCCCTCTTCCTCCTCCTTCTTCCCCCCCCTCCTCCTTCCTCCTCCTCCCTCTTCCTCTTCCTCCCTCCTCCTCCCTCCTTCTCCATTCTTCTCCTCCTCCTCCTACCCTCTTCCTCTTCCCTCCTCTCTCTCCCTCCTCCATCCTCCTCCTCCCTCTTCCTCCTCCTCCTCCCTCTTCCTCCTCCCTCTCCCTCCTCCCTCTTCCTGCTCCCTCTTCCTCCTCCTCCTCCTTCCTCCTTCTCCCTCTGCCTCCTCCCTCCTCCTCCTCCCTCCTCCTCCCTTCTCCTCTCTCCCTCCTTCTCCCTCTCCTCCTCCCTCCTCCTCCTCCTCCTCCCTCCTCTTCTTCTCTCCTCCTCCCTCCTCCTCCCTCCTTCTCCCTCCTCCTCCTCCCTCTACCTCCTCCTCCCTCCTCCTCCCTCTACCTCCTCCTCCCTTCACATTCCTCCTCCTCCCTCTTTCTCCTCCTCCCTCTCCTCCTCCTGCTCCCTCCTCCTCCCTCATCCTCCCTCCTCCTCCTCCCTCCTCCTCCTAATCCCTCCTCCTCCCTCCTATTCCTCCCTACTCCTCCTGTCTCCGCCCTCCTCCTCCCTCCTCCACCTCCCTCTTCCTCCTCCCTCCTCCATTTACTCAAGACAGACAGACAGTCAGACAGATAGTCGGGAACGGGATCTTATATGACTACTTATATGATTTAAATGAGATGCTCTCCACCATGGGCTGGACTGGGTCAGACAGACAGACAGATAGATAGATAGACAGACAGACACAGTCGGGAACGGGAACTTATATGACTACTTATATGAATTAAATGACATGCTCCCCATCAGGGTCTGGGCGAAGACGGGCTGGGTCAGACAGACAGACAGACAGACAGTCAGACAGACAGATAGTCGGTAACGGGAACGAGAACTTATATGACTACTTATATGAATTAAATGAGATGCTCCCCACCAGGGTCTGGGCGAAGCCGGGCAGGGTCAGCTAGTTGCTTATATTTACACCATTCATTTGACAATGGTGTTTTTTTCCTATGTGAATGTAACATGCACAATGATGAACAAAAGATGAATAATTGGAAGGACTGAATGTACGACGGGCCTGCGTGCCTAATTTGTGAGACTTTGAAAATAAAGTTCTTTCGTTCACTCGTTCCTTCATTCGTTGTCTCTCTCTCTCTCTCTCGCTCTCTCTCTCTCGCGCGCTCTCTCTCTCTATCTCTCTCTCTCTCTCTCATGCCCATATATCCTCGTTCATACAAATAGCAAGGCAGGGAGAGAGAGAGAGAGAGAGAGAGAGAGAGACAGACAGAGACGGAGAGAGAGGCAGATAGAGAGGGAGAGAGAAAGAGGAAGAGAGAGGGAGAGAAAGAGAGAGGGGAGGATGAGAGACAGAGGCAGACAGACAGAAACAAATAGACAGAGACAGATATGCAGAGAGAGAGGTAAACAAACAGACACTGAGAGAGAGAGAGAGAGAGAGAGAGAGAGAGAGAGAGACAGAGACAGAGAGAGAGAGACAGAGAGAAACTGGCACACAGTCAATGAGTGATAACAACCACAGACACAGCGTACATACCTTACAACGAACTCAATAAAGGTGAACGAAAATCACTTTTGAGAAATGAACAAATGTCCATGTCCTTTCCACAACGGTACGATAAACCCTAGGTTATTTTTATAGACAATTTTACGTTCAGTAGTTTGCCATTCTTTCTGAACGAGAACTCAACGTTTTAAGTCTAACCTAATGTTGATATAGGAAATGAAATTCCTACAATGTCATTATCGCTTCGGAAGTTTTAGAGCGAGCGCTATAATCATTTCGCTCACGAAGACTGCTGGAGAAATGCATACTGAACCAACTGGCTAATAATAATAATAATAATAATAATAATAATAATAATAATAATAATAATAATAATAACAAAGCGGACAGTTAGAGCATTGCTTTGCTGATCCGGCAGCTTCTGCAGCTTGTCTTGTTCCAGATGTATAGGTGTTAACTTTCCTCTGGAGTGAACTAGGCAGGCCGAGAGAGGGATCATGCTGCATGGGCAACACATGGTTTCTTTATTTTAGCCCAGGCTTTGTGCTATGGAGAGATAAAAAAAAGTGCACCGCTGAAAACCTTGACTGGAGAAATCATCACTGATAAGAAACAGCAGATGGATAGATGGGTCGAGCACTATTTAGAGCTTTACTCAAGTGAGACCAAGCTGGCGGATGATGCCCTCAACGCCATAGAGGCCCTGCCAACTCTTGACCACCTGGACACACTTCCCACTATAACAGAAGTTAAGTGTGCTATAAATGAGCTTGCATCTGGCAAGGCTCCAGGTAAGGATGGGATTCCAATAGAGGTGATCAGGAGTGGGCAAGACACCCTCGCTCTGCAGATCCACCAGCTAATAGAGCTATGCTGGCGAGAAGGACAAGTCCCACAGGATTTCAAAGATTCAAACATCATAACGCTGTACAAGAACAAGGGAGATCGGAGCGACTGCAACAACTATAGGGGTATCTCACTTCTGTGTATTGTTGGGAAAGTATTTGCCAGAATTGTCCTGCGCAGACTTCAAGTCCTGGGAGATCAAGTCTACCCCGAATCACAGTGCGGCTTCCGTCAGAACCGGTCTACCATTGATATGATATTCTCATTGCGACAGATGCAAGAAAAATGCCGGGAACAAAATCAGCCACTGTTTATTGCCTTCATCGACCTCACAAAGGCATTCGATTTGGTCAGTCGTGAGGGTCTGTTCAAAGCACTAAAGAAGATTGGCTGTCCACCAACTCTTCTGTCCATTGTGGAATCGTTCCACACAGGCATGAAGGGTATAATCAAGTTTGATGGCTCAACTTCAGAAGAGTTT
Organism: Cepaea hortensis; assembly: GCA_963921405.1. Lineage (NCBI taxonomy): Eukaryota > Metazoa > Mollusca > Gastropoda > Stylommatophora > Helicidae > Cepaea > Cepaea hortensis. Next base: position 470,548,205 of record OY992876.1, on the reverse strand, counting down.
GAAATCAAGAGTGGAGTTAAGCAAGGTTGTGTACTAGCCCCCACCCTCTTTGGGATATACTTTTCACTTCTACTGAAATATGCCTTTGGTGATCAGGATGACGGTATATACATTCACTCACGCTCAGATGGTGGCCTCTATAATGCTCAGAGATTGAAGGCCAAGACCAAAATTAGCAGGGTACTAATCAGAGAGTTGCTTTTTGCGGATGATGCTGCGATTACGACCCACTCTGAGGAAGAATTACAACATCTACTATCTGCATTCTCCAATGCTTGTTCTGAATTTGGTTTAACAATTAACAAAAAGAAGACACAGATTATGTCACAAGGTGCACATGGTGTACCATCAATCTTTATTGACGACGCCGAACTGGAGATAGTAGACAATTTTACATATCTTGGATCAGAGGTAAATAGCAAATTATCCCTCGATCAGGAAATCAACATCAGGATTGGCAAGGCAGCAACAACAATGAACATATTAGCAAAAAGAGTCTGGGAGAACAGGAAGCTTACTGCCAAAACAAAAGTCCTCGTCTACCAAGCCTGTGTCCTTAGTACTCTTCTTTATGGCAGTGAAACCTGGACAACTTACTCACGCCAAGAGAAACGTTTAAACAGCTTTCATATGCGGTGTCTGCGAAGAATACTTGGTATTAAGTGGCAAGACAAAATCACAAATGCTGAAGTATTGGAAAGATCAGGTTGTGTGACGGTGTATTCCATGCTCAGTCTTCGTAGACTTAGATGGATAGGACACGTTAGGAGGATGGATGATGGTAGAATACCAAAGGACATCTTTTTTGGTGAATTACAGACGGGTAGGAGATCTCAGGGTCGGCCTCTACTACGATACAAAGATGTGTGTAAGCGGGACATGACTGATACAGGCATTGATAATGCACAATGGGAGCACGTCGCCGCTGAACGTGTTGCATGGAGGGCAACTATCAGAAATGGAATAAAGACAAAGGAGAAAATGATTGCAGATAAAGCACACACAGAGCGTGAGAGACGTAAGATGGTGCAAAATGGTGGAAATGACCATGTTTTCACATGCACCTACTGTGGGCAAACATTTGCAGCAAGAATTGGCCTTACCAGCCACACTCGCCACCGCCATGGATCGTAGTTATTGCCATATGACAGTTATTAAGCCTTTTTGAAGCACAATGTACCAAACTATCGTCTGTCAAGACGGAAAGGTGCCAATGAATGAATAATAATAATAATAATAATAATAATAATAATAATAATGACAATATAATAATAATAATAATAATAATAATAATAATAATAATAATAATAATGACAATAACGTTAAGTTAATAATAATAATAATAATAATAATAATAACAATAATAATAATAATAATAATAATAATAATAATAATAATAATAATAATAATAATAATGACAATAACGTTAAGTTAATATGTAATACATAAACTACAGCACTCGACAACGAATCCGCCAGTTCGATACTTGTGAACTTCTTCAGGCCGGTCGCTGAACTAACTGGCTTGTTTTATGCATAAATGTGTGGCTGCTGGTTTTCTAGTGACTGCCGCTTCCATCGACGATGAACTATTATTCGTGGCTGATTTTTGTGTTGGCATTTTGGCAGCGGCCTTTTACATTGTATTCCTGTGCGGGCTGTTGGTTTGTCTATCTAGACACCTGTTTGTGCCACATTTCAAGTGGAGCAGTGAGGAGCATTTTGTGTGATATTTACTGGCACAGGAACGGAGCATAATGGGGCGATCCTTTACCGTGAAGTTGGAATCGCGGCTAACTAACTTCTACAAGAATAACCCAAACAGATCTTAAGAAAACAATACAACTGTAAAGACAAACGCATAGGAGTACAAATGCAGAAAAGTTTAAATAAGGAATTTACACAGTTACACACAGCATACTTTAAACTACAGCCCAATGTACAAACAGCGCTTACATTACTTTCAATAGCATGTGTTCTGAAAATACATCGAAACCTTGACCTGTGGGGATCGACAAATCGATTGATCGACTAATTTCCCGAGTCTGCCCAAAGAAATGCCTATATTCGTTTATCGGGAATAACACACGGTACAATTTGGTAGTCAATTACTGGGCACAAATTGGCAAATGATTATTGGGTAGTCGATTGCTGGGTACAGATTGATGGTTGATTACTTGGTACAACTTGGCAGTTGGTTACTTTGTACAACTTTACAATTTAATATTGAGTACAACATGGCAGTTTATTACTTGGTGCAACTTGGAAGTTGATTAAACAACTTTGAAGTTGATTATACAACTTTGAAGTTGATAATACAACTTGGAAGTTGGTTATACAACTGGGAAGTTGATTATACAACTGGGAAGTTGATTATTAGGTAAAACTTAGCAGCCGATTACTGGGTACAACTTGGCAATCGGTTATAGGTACAACTGAGCAATCGGTTATAGGTACAGCTTGGCAATCTGTTATAGGTACAATTTGGCAGTTGATTACTGGGTACAACTTGGCAGTCGATTATTGGGTACAACTAGGCAATCGGTTATAGTTACAACTTAGCAGTCGGTTATAGGTACAACTTGGCAATCGGTTATAGGTACAATTTTGCAGTTGATAACTGGGTACAACTTGACAATCGGTTATAGATACAACTTGGCAATCGGTTATAGTTACAACTTGGCAATTGGTTATAGGTACAACTTGGCAGTTGGTTATAGGTACAACTTGGCAATTGGTTATAGGTGCAACTTGGCAATTGATTATAGGTACAACTTGGCAATCGGTTATAGGTACAACTTAGCACTCGGTTTAGGTACAATTTGGTGGTTGATTACCGGGTGCAACTTGGCAGTCGGTTATTGGATACAACTTGACAGTCGGTTACTGAGAACAGGTTGACAATCGATTACTGGATACCCCTTGGTAGTCGATTATTGGATTAATGAAAGCAAATGGACCCGTCTTGCGAGCTGTTTCGTAAATTTCTGAAGCGAAGTAAAGACAAGGCAGACTCTGATGTACAAACTGTGTGGCTTCTAAGAATGAGTGGGTGTTCAATTCTGCAGAAAATTACCCGAACAATCCAACCAGTCGTTAAAATAAGAAACTATTCTTCTTCTCTCTCTTAATATCAGTTTTCTTCATACTCTTCATATCCTTCTTTCCCTTCATATTTTCCCCCTCCTCCCCTCTTCCTGCTCCTGCCCCTCTCCTTCTCCCTCCTCCTTCTTCTTCTTCCTCATCGTCTTCGTCCCCGCCCTCTTCATCACAATTTCAAATGAAGAGCGTCACACCTACTTACGCACCTCAGAGATTAGTGTCTGACTACAGCATGTATTTGTGTGATTGTAATTATCACTAGACAGAGTCCCTCCTAGTTAGTTGAATTGAGTCAAGAATAGACATCATTGCACTCTGGGCATTCCCATAAGCGCTCAGTCTTCATCTACAACAGGTAGCGAAGAGTTCAAATACTCATTGTGCCCGTTTGCAATCTTATTAGATCTCCGTCTTGCTTTATCGCTGAGTGACGACTGTTGACCAGATACTCTGACCACCGCTTGTTGCTGCATTATATCTAAACCATGATAGTCTATCTGTTCTTCTGCATTATACACGTATTTCCAGAGGGCTTTCACCACATCTGCCTTATCATGCATTGAATCACCCCTTAATAATGCAGCACCAGCCAATCTGTCTGCGTGTCCATTTCCAACCACACCAGAGTGTCATGGAGAAAAGATCCAGCAAATGCTCACAACCCCCGTGTCACAGTCTCACATAAGGGCGGTACCAACATAAAAGTAAGAGAGAGTGGAGAAGGGATAGAACTCCAGCTAAAGGGAAAGAACCGAGTCACTCGAAGGCTCGAACAATCCAGAGCCTTCTCGAAGGACCGGTCAGTGTGTCCACAGTCCCGTGGACACCGATGGGGCCCGCCGATTGCGGGGTCCACGAGAAACTCGGAGAGAGTTACCACCCGTGTCGGATTGCGATACGTGTGGAAAGGCAGACACGGACTGGACATCGAGGAAGCAACAGGGCTTACCTTAAGGGGACTTGATAGATTAACACCCAAGTGTATTTAGGGGTCTTATGCATATGTTAGATAGCTGATAGAGTTGTTGTAATAATCATGTTTATTGTAAACTCCTGTGATATGCAACTGGCAGATTGCTGGCTTGCGAAAACTCTCTTCGCCAGCTTACTGTAACATAATATAAATAAATGATGTTAGATTGCATACGAACGGAGTTTGTTGCCTGTATGAGCCCGAGTATCATTCCCCTAGATATCTAGGACGGTGACAGGCTATTTGGGGGCAAGCCGGTTTTGGCAAGCACAAGCTTTACTTTCCAGACAGCTCTTGGGTTTGCCAAGTAAAATATATCTAAAACTTTGCAGCTATCATCGTATCATCTGTGAATGAGCTATTGTAGTCCCTCTACAAAAATATTTGAAATTATGATGATGTTTATGAAATTTGACATTGACATGACTGTGACAATTACATTGACAGTTACTAATTTTTTTTTATTCCAACATCAGATTGTTCCGCGAAATATCGTGTGTATGTAACCTGTCCTCCAGCAGTGGCGAGAAAACAGGAATACCAAACAAGACTACATTCGAGAAACCAGGAAAAAATAAGATGAGTGTCATTTCATGCTCATTAGATCCCTAAGCGATACTCATCCATGATTCATTGATGTAACATTTTTCTTTGTATTGATTTTTATATATATGCTAATCTCGTAACCAAGTTAACCTGCTCGTGTAAATTTGAATGAAAACATTAAGGGGGATAACCAACTTTTGTACACCCAGACTAATTTCAAAGGGATTTAATTTCAATAAAGTGAACAATAACTAAAATACAAGATGTCAACATTAGAACAGTGCATTGAATTAGGAATTAGGTTAGGATATACTGACGAAAAACTTTCAGAATGGGCACAAAAGACACATTCAGAAAATATAGCACGAGAAGAAAGAGCATCGGAAAGAGAAGAGAAAAAGATGCAAGCAGAAAGAGAAGAGAAAAAGATGCAGATGCAAATTGAGACTGAAGAGAAAAAGATGCAAATGCAAATTGAGGCTGAAGAGAAAAAAATGCAAGCAGAAAGAGAAGAGAAAAAGATGCAAGCAGAAAGAGAAGAGAAAAAGATACAGATGCAAATGGAAGCTGAAGAAAAGAAAATGCAACTGCAGGCCCAAGAGAAGAAGATACAAATGGAGCTCGAAGCTGCGACCAAACAAGCCCAATTAAACGCAGAAACATAGATAAAACTGAAACAAATGGAAATTGACTCCAACTTAGAAATTTCAGTAAACAACATTAGAAGTAAAGAAGATGAACAAAAATACAACAAATATAAGGCCTAGTCAAGCCGTTTTGTTCAGGAGATTCAATAAGCGCATACTTAGAGAACTTCGAGTGTTTGATGACTTACCATAACGTCGCAAAAGTCGACTGGTCATTTATTCTGATGAGAAATTTAGCATTAGAGCCCTTAAAAGTGATAGAGACAGTTCCACAAGACACGAGGAAAGATTATGACTATTTAAAACAAAGAATACTCCAACATTTTTCACTAGATACAGCAGGCTATCAACTACAGTTCTCAAAATTAACCCCATTGCCTAACCAAACTTTCATAGACTACGTGTCTACAGTCCAAGATATTTGTACAAAATGGATAACCTCAGCAAAAACAAATAACAACCATGATAAACTGAAGGAGCTAATTATAATTGATAAAATTATTAGCACAATACCAACAGGTTTTTCTAAATTTCTAAGGCAAAATGATTGTAAAACTATCCAAGAAATAGAAACTAAGGGGAGCGCATATTTTACAGCGAACCGCGATATTTTTCAGTTAACTATGAGCCAAAATGAAACAGCAGCGGTTACAAACAACAAATATTCAAAACCAAATGAAAATAGGTTCAAACAACGCTCTAAGTTCACAAAACCAGTCATGTGTCAGTATTGTCATCTGACACACGAACAGTACGCGATGTGTGACAAATCACCGAATTATCCACATCATCTCCAAATGATAGTGGAAAAACAAAAGAACAAAAGGAACGCATATCAGAGAGCGGTTAAATGTTATTTTTGTTCAAGTTATGGGCATTATTCAGGACGTTGTGAAGGGCGAAAGATGATGAAGCAGGCCAATGCCGCATTAATAGACACATCTTCAGATGAAGAAATTGAACAACAGAACGAATGCGACATCCAGAATGAAAGTGCGAGTGAGTTAGGTAATGCAGTAGAAATCATTAACACCATCATTGAGAACACATGTAACACCTGCAGAAAATTTCAGCTTGATTCAACTTTATTATGCGGCCACACAATCCCAGTGGCTAACGAAATGGCCAATGCAGCCTTAACATCAACAGGCAAGTTAAAGTTTGCGACAGGTGTTGTTAACGACAAACAATGTACACTAATACGAGATAGCGGGGCCACTCTTTGTGGAATTAAAAGAACATTAGTTAATGACAAAGACTACACACACAAATACGTAACGTGTCGCACATTCGCAGGCACTATCGAAAGATACCCCCTAGAACTTGCCGAAATTCGGACACCTTTTATATCAGGACAAGTGCTATGCGCAGTACTAGAAAATCCTGCCGCTGAAATTATCCTTGGGAATCTTCCTAACATAAGATCCTGCTCTGAAAAAGAAATCAGAGAATGGGAACAGAAAAACTGTATCCAAAAACCGAACAGCGATTCCAAAATGAAAAACCACGCGTGCATGTCTCAAACTGCCAAAAGCACAAGGGAGATGACGGAATTCGAAACGAATTCACAGAGGTGCAGAACACAGGGGCTGTTGAATCTTTCAATGACACCATCAAATCAACACCTCGAACTGAGGACGCCATCGATCCACAAAGTATTAAGCCTGTAAATGTGCAACAACATACACAATACGCTAATATAGTGACAAGACAAATGACACACAAAACCCACAACGACCAACTTCAGGAGTCGCTACAAATCATTTCACCCAATATTACCACCACCGAGTTTATAGAAGAACAAAAAGCAGATCTAACCCTTTCGCAATACTTTCGACTAGTATGATTAAAGCCAAAATTGACGAAAAACGCTTCTTGGACATTTAGACTAAATAACAATATTCTAACGAGATTATATACCAGAGATCAAACCACGTTACAGCAAGTGGTTCTACCTCAGTCACATCGTGAGAAAGTGCTACATATAGCCCATGACTCACCTTTCGGAGGTCATATGGGTTATGAAAAAACCAGGGCCAGAGTCCTGAGCCAATTTCATTGGCCTAAATTTTGCCAAGACATAAAAACCCATTGTAAATCATGTGATATCTGTCAAAAACTAATTAAGAAAGGTTTTAGGTACAGGCAGTACGCCAACAAATGGGCAAAAACAATTGTATTACAACCAAATCAAGATATTTTACTATTACTACCTGACAAGAGAGATTTACTATCAACCTCTTGACAGGGACCATTTAAAGTTGTAAGAAGGATTTCGGAAGTTGACTACGAAATTTCTTTGAATGGAAAGTTGAAAATATTCCATGTAAATATGTTAAAACCGTACTATTCTAGAAATGACAGTGACACGAACAAGCAGACGCAGATAACAGATGACAATAACCAAACTGACAAGAATGACAACGAAAACGAAACGACAATTACCCGACTGAATGACACCTCGACAAACGAAGATCTAAACGAGGCATCATTAACGACTCATTCTTGTGACAACGAAGACGACGAAAACATATTCACAGTACCGAGAATATGGGATAACGACGACTACGACCAATTTAACGACACATTAGCAACTATTAGTCTCGACGACGACGACAATGACACTGAAGGCAATTTATAAACAGTAGCGTCAGTAATAAATCAGACGGACGTAGACAATGAGGAAATTCCAGTACCAATTATGAACGACGACAGTACGATGAAGGACATACAAATCTCTGACACTTTGACACAACAGCAGCGACAAGACATTTTGTCTCTTCTTAACAACTATAAAACTATCTTCTCAAACAAACCTGGACAGACTGACAAAATAACACATTCAATTGTGTTGACAGATCTAACACCTATCAGATGTAGACCATATTCAATTCCTTTACATTATAGGGCAAATTTAGATAAAGAAATTTTGGACTTAGAAAAAAATAAAATAATACAGAAATCTGTGTCCCAGTACTCTTCGCCAATTGTTCTGGTGAAAAAGAAGGGCCAAACCATTCGTCTATGCATAGATTACAGGAAATTAAATACTATAACCACGACAGATGCTGAGCCAATGTACAGTTGTGAAGACCTCATTTTGAATATGTCTCAATCATCCTTCTTTTCTAAACTATAGAAAATAGCCTGTCACCGTCCTAGATATCTAGGGGAATGATACTCGGGCTCATACAGGCAACAAACTCCGTTCATATGCAATCTAACATCATTTATTTAGATTATGTTACAGTAAGCTGGCGAAGAGAGTTTTCGCAAGCCAGCAATCTGCAATTTGCGTATCACAGGAGTTTACAATAAACATGATTATTACAACAACTCTATCAGCTATCTAACATATGCATAAGACCCCTAAATACACTTGGGTTTTAAGCTATCAAGTCCCCCTTAAGGTAAGCCCTGTTGCTTCCTCGATGTCCAGTCCGTGTCTGCCTTTCCACACGTGTCGCAAGAATGAGTCGTTAATGATGCCTCGTTTAGATCTTCGTTTGTCGAGGTGTCATTCAGTCGGGTAATTGTCGTTTCGTTTTCGTTGTCCTTCTCGTCAGTCTGGTTATTGTCATCTGTTATCTGCGTCTGCTTGTTCGTGTCACTGTCATTTCTAGAATAGTACGGTTTTAACATATTTACATGGAATATTTTCAACTTTCCATTCAAAGAAATTTCGTAGTCAACTTCCGAAATCCTTCTTACAACTTTAAATGGTCCCTGCCAAGAGGTTGATAGTAAATCTCTCTTGTCAGGTAGTAATAGTAAAAAAGTTAGCTAAAGATTACTGGTAAGTACCACTATCTCCCTCTTCAAGGCATATAACAGCGTTCTCTACACCGCTGGGGCTGTACGAATGGAGATATCTTCCTTTTGGTTTAAAGAACGCTCCCGCCACATTTGTCATGTTAACTAGACTGTTATTGCACGGCATCAAGGACGTGCAATCATATATTGATGATATATGTGTCCATTCTTCAGACATGACTTCTCACTTACTTACACTCCAACAAGTCTTTAACCAAATTTTTCTTTTCGGACTTACTATCACACCTTCCAAGGTTGAAATAGGCTATAAACAGATAGACTTTCTAGGTCATAGGATTTCCGAAGGCAAACTATTGACAGATGACAGAATCGTATCAAAAATTCTCAACCTACAAGTTCCAACTACAAAGAAACAGGTCAGAAGCCTGTTAGGTCTCATAAACTATTATGCCAAGTTTATACCAAACTGGGCGGAACTCACATCAGTTTTTTCTAATCTGTTGACAAAAGATCATCCAGAAAAATTTTGTAAGAGTATCCGCTTAGAGGATGTAATGTGCAAATTGAAATCAATTTTTTCTAACCCACCCGTATTAAGATTACCAAACATAGATATACCTTTTATTCTGACCACAGATTCGAGTGCTATCGCAATTGGAGGATGTTTGATGCAAGAATATCAAGGCGTAAGACATCCAATACTCTATGTCAGCCGCAAGCTGAAAAAGGCAGAAATCCATTATTCCACAGTTGAGTTGGAGGCATTAAGTCTACTTTTTTGTATGCGTCGTTTATCTAAGTTCCTCTTAGGTTCGCATTTTGTTGTTTTAACCGATAATTCGCCACTGCTGGTACTTAAACAAGGTGTCTTCTTCTTCAGGATTTCGACTTTGAAATCCGCCACATCAAGGGCACTGATAATATTATTGCTGACCTATTATCACGACAAACTAATGCACCAGCAGACTAACACTATGCACATTAATTATTCGCCATATAATAAGCTGTGATATTTTAGTCTGTTGCATAGAACAGTGTACCTCTACACCTACTATAGAACTTTCATCCAAAAGTAGCAACTCCCAAGTGAATAATCTACTTATAACATTCACGAACATGAAACTTGAACCAAGTGAATAATCTACTTATAACACTCACGAACATGAAACTTTGAGAACCTTATATTGTATTAAGCCATATTACCAATTGCCAAGGCTTTAAAAACAATCCGAGCGATATATAATATCTGTGAAGTGATTTCAACCAGTGAACTGACAGTCATCGTGTAAAGATTAAGAACTCTGCATACTCACTATTGCAAAGAAACGTCGCAAACAACCGGAATGGAACTACGTCTATTACAACATGCAAGGGACAGCTATATGAACTGATTTAACTGATATGAACTGAGTTAACATTGATGGCACGACACACGGACAACAGGAGGACAACACACACATCGTCGTTGGAGTTAATTAATTTAATATTAGTTAATATGTATTACACTTGTATTTGATTATATATATAAAATATGTCAACATGTAACTTGTATATTTTCTACCATAATATATTACAGGCATGTTCACTCATAGGTGAAATATTCTGCCTATACAATTTTTCTATGTAAGTTATAAACCATTTTTTGATTACAAGTACAAAAAGTACTTGTTACCTTAAAGGGAACATATCGCCTAATCCGTTTTTTCTAAGGGCAGTAAGACTTACCTCAACTTTATTTGTATATTTTAACAAAATACTATTTTGTATGAAAGATGTATGAATGACAGAGTGAATGAATTAAATGAGAGAGCGATATACTGAGCGGACAAATTGTACGCAAAACGTATTTATTTTAATTTGTCTGCGTCTTTCATGTATAAATGTATTACCTGTCTCAATTGTTGATACATGTTTAGTATTGAATACACTACATCTAAGCACCACTGTTTGGAATGCCCTGATCATGCATTACACAGATTGGGTAATTCATGACAAAGGATATCCCAACTCGTGACGCTTGGAAGTAAACCACACAGTGAGCACACACTTTATACAAACCCAAAACTGAACACTAACAATTAAAACACAGTCACTTTATTATAAACAGCAACATATCAGTCAATACACTAACAATCCCACAGGAACACACGTAGTCAGATGGGATAAAACAACAGCATAACTACATATTCAGCAATATGCAACATACGGAAGTAAAAATGTATCGAAATACACACGCAGGACAAGATTTGCAAGTGTACTTAAATAAGCCAAGACATGTGTCTTGTTAAAACTCTCTTACACAGAGTTTTATATCTTGGTATCATATGGATACTTGAGAAGGGCGCGGTTGTAAAAACAACAAGTCACGGAACTTCGGTCAGATAAGCATGTTTAAGAACATAGAAGAGAGAGACCTCTTCAGCAATCATCTTGAAGTGGTGTATGGGAGAATACATGAGTTGTTGATGCAGATATGTAGGTTGCCAAGTTACTATCCACCAAACTACAAACACCGACTTTATGTGATCCTGTGACAGAATTAGTACAGAACTAATTACCATATAATAACACATCAAAGCAGGGGGGAGGGGGACTCCTGTCACAGTCTCACATAAGGGCGGTACCAACATAAAAGTAAGAGAGAGTGGAGAAGGGATAGAACTCCAGCTAAAGGGAAAGAACCGAGTCACTTGAAGGCTCGAATAATCCAGAGCCTTCTCGAAGGACCGGTCAGTGTGTCCACAGTCCCGTGGACACCGATGGGGCTCGCCGATTGCGGGGTCCACGAGAAACTCGGAGAGAGTTACCACCCGTGTCGGATTGCGACACGTGTGGAAAGGCAGACACGGACTGGACATCGAGGAAGCAACAGGGCTTACCTTAAGGGGACTTGATAGATTAACACCCAAGTGTATTTAGGGGTCTTATGCATATGTTAGATAGCTGATAGAGTTGTTGTAATAAGCATGTTTATTGTAAACTCCTGTGATATGCAACTGGCCGATTGCTGGCTTGCGAAAACTCTCTTCGCCAGCTTACTGTAACATAATATAAATAAATGATGTTAGATTGCATACGAACGGAGTTTGTTGCCTGTATGAGCCCGAGTATCATTCCCCTAGATATCTAGGACGGTGACACCCCGACCTCTGAATCGAAGCAAGCTATTCTTCACGAAGCATGCCAGTCTTCACCTTTGTCAGCATGCTTTGTGAATCCGTTACGATCACTACATGCGTATCCCGTATGTTCTCCAACCAGCGGGAAGCTGCAGTAACCGCCTCCCCCTCCATTCTCAGACTTGAAGTTGTGGTGTCATACGCCGGGCTCTCCTTTACTAACCACTGGCCTATCTCCTAGATAACGGGCTCTATATACCTGTTGGATTATGTTCTTTTCTAACAATTTCGCCAGAGCGTTGGTGTGACGGTCTACTTATTGCAATTTACAACTTCCGTATAATTTTTAACGGGCACAACTTTTCTGTTTTTCCCCCGTATCCTGTAAGGTAAGGTATCCGATTACACTACCCAAGCCCACACGACGACTTGTGGTACCCTTAACTACCAATGGTTCTTGGAAACATTCACAGCGATATGCAAGGTTCGAACCCGCTACCCTCTGAATCAGAGGCGGACTCCCAACCTCTCAGCCACGGCATCTCCGTGTGTGAGCAGAATTCAAATGAAAACTTTAAATGGTGTGTGTGTGCGTGCGTGCGTGTGTGTGTGTGTGTGTGCGTGTGCGTGTGCGCGTGTGCGTGTGCGTGTGTGTGTGTGAATATATTCTGAAGAAGTAAAGAACAAATATATTATTGTTCGATGCAGTCACCACTGTGTTCAGTGCAAGTCCTCCTGCGCCCATAAAGTGCTTGGTATCCTGTAGAAAAAAAAAATAATCTTTGTCGCGTGTGTAACCACTCATGCTTCGACTCCTGTACCTCTTCACAGGAGTCAGGCCGTTCTGAAACTACCTACTCCACCCATAAACTTGCTGGACTGACAGGCATGCATCACCATACTGCACCTTCCTTCGCTGATGAATTTCTATCAGCTTCACCCCTTCAATAATTAAAAATATAACGGATATGAGAACATTGTTCTTCTTTGGTGCATGTGAAAAGTGCTGCAGCCATCTTTAAACTGTCCGCATGACGCCACCGCGTTCGTGACCATCGTGATGTCACGTGCTTAACACTCTTGACATTCTTAACAACAGTATTGACAAGTTACAAGACAATGGCATGGCTATTGTAATTTATATCACACTTTTAAGGTTTTCATTTGAAGTCCCCTCGTATAAATTATATCAAGACTACCCACTGCCTGTCAAGCTAAGCCACTCCGCCCAATAGCCCACTTTAAGACTGTGTGTTATGAGGAACAGGTTACTTTCCTCACGGAAGTCAGCCACTCCAACTACTCAACCAAGGGGAAGTTATCGGACAGGTGAACATAGAGGCACATCAAGCGTTGATAGATGACCGCAGGATGGACGGATGATATCAGTACATTGATATTGAATTTATTGACGTCTGGATGATTGATACGAATGGCGAACAGCCTGGTGTGTTGTAGGGGAGGCAATGAGAAATGTTGGTCCTGGATCTTGGGTACATAACTTTGGCGGGGGGGGGGGGGGGGAAGCTGCATGACACAAAGATTGTGACAACAGGAAAATGAACATGACATCCAGAGAGATGATCAGCATACAGAGGAAAAGAAAGATCTATAGACAAGTACACATACGGAACAAGAGCAGAACAACACAAAAGAAAACAATAACAAAACATTATAAAAGAGAGACCGACATAACTAATAAGAATATTAAAGAAAGAAAGAAAGAAAGAAAGAAAGAAAGAAAGAAGAAAGAAAGAAAGAAAGAAAGAACGCAAAAGGAAAGAAAGAAAGAAACAGAATGAAGCGTATAAAACATCAGACTTGGTGACTAGTTTAAAGAACAAACAAATAAACAAAGAGAAAATCAGACAGACAGATAGATAGCTGGAAAGTATGAATTAGTGAATGGATGAAGAGTTCGACAGACTAGATCAACAATCTCAATTTCCTCCCCTCCCCCAGTAACTGAATCTCGTTCAGTAAGTATGTGAATCCTTTCTGACTCCCTTTTTGATCTTTTTCCATCGGTCTATTTCTGATCAGCTCTCTCTATTTCTCTCTCTCTCTCTCTCTCTCTCTCTCTCTCTCTCTCTCTCTCTCTCTCTCTCTCTCTCTCTCTTTCTATTTCTCCCTCTTTCTCTATTTCTCTTTCTCCATTTCTCTCACTACTTCTCTCTCTCTCTCTATTTCAATCTCTCTTTTATCACCGCCACCCCCATAACTTTCCACACTCTAATTATTCCTGTATATCAATTTTTCTTCTCTTTCAGCCTTCTCTGTCTCTTTAACACTCTAGTATGCGGACTCTTTCTCACACTCTTTCTTGCATTGTGTGTGTGTGTGTGTGTGTGTGTGTGTGTGTGTGTGTGTGTGTTTGCGTTTGCGTGCGTGCGTGCGTGCGTGCGTGCGTGTGTGTGTGTTTTTTTTTTTTTTTTTTATCTTTTCCATTTTCAAAATTTTTACTTCTCCTTCTTTATAACTTTCATTTCCAGTCTGTCATTTTCTACCTCCTCGTTTTGACTACTTTGAATCTCATCTGATCCCTACAACATGTGGATATCCTCTTATCCTTACAAAAAAGTGGATCTCGTCTTATCCCTATAAAAAGTTGATCTCCCATTATCCCTAAAAAATGGATCTCCTCTTAGCCTACAAAAGTGGATCTCCTCTTATCCCTACAAAAAGTGGTTCTTCTATTATCCCTACAAAGAGAGGAAATCCTCATATCCTTATAAAAAGTGGATCTCCTCTTATCCCTACAAAAAGTCGATCTCCTCTTATCCCTACAAAAAGTCGATCTCCTCTTATCCCTGCAAAATTGCAAAATTGGATTACTTCTCATTCCTGCAAAAAGTGGATCTTCTCTTATCCCAACAAAAAGTGGATCTTCTCTTATCCCGACAAAAAGTGGATCTTCTCTTATCCCAACAAAAAGTGGATCTTCTCTTATCCCAACAAAAAGTGGATCTTCTCTTATCCCAACAAAAAGTGGATCTTCTCTTATCCCAACAAAAAGTGGATCTTCTCTTATCCCAACAAAAAGTGGATCTTCTCTTATCCCAACAAAAAGTGGATCTTCTCTTATCCCAACAAAAAGTGGATCTTCTCTTATCCCAACAAAAAGTGGATCTCCTCTTATCCCTACAAAAAGTGGATCTTCTCTTATCCCAACAAAAAGTGGATCTTCTCTTATCCCAACAAGCTCCGACAACATTCGCTTATTTTTCGTTAGCTTTTACTTGAGCTAATAACAAGTTCCACACAACTATTTAAAATTACTGAGTCGATAATGCATATCTTTTATATCGTTGCTGTTCTCAGTTAGCCTTGAATGACGTGTGAATGAAATAATGTATGAAAGAGAGTGATATGTTAGACGGGCCTGCGTGCCTAATTCTTAACCCTTTGAAAATACAGTTTGTTTGTTCGTTCGTTCGTTCGTTCGTTCGTTCGTTCGTTCGTTCGTTCGTTCGTTCGTTCGTTCGTTCGTTCGGCTCTCCTTCTTGGTTTGTGTTTGGGTCACTTTAATTACCCACTCGGATAACTCCTCAATCCCATGCTCCTGCCATGGGTTACATTAGGGGAAGCCCCACAGAGTGCACGAGTTTACTAGCATCTGTCTGGATCTGTATATGATGATGCCTGTTCACACATGATGTTGGCTGGTTGGCCGTTAATTGGTTGGTTGGTTGACAAACTGGCTGTGTATCTGGTTAGTTGATTGATGACAATGAATGGATCACAAAAAAACGGAAAGCACAATCGGTAAGCTTTACTAGCTGAGATGAGTTGAGCCAAGAACGGATATCACTGCACTCAGGACATTCCCATATGCGCTCAGCCCCCTCGTTCAACAGCCAGCGAAGAGTCGCACTACTAATCGTTCCCACCACTATCTGATTGAAAGTTCTCCTGGTCTTCCCTTTCAGTTTTGAGATTCTTCCAGAACTGGTACCAATCCCCCGCAATCTCATCCTTTCCACATACGGGTTCTCAATCTGTTCCTTCACCGTCTCCACCTGGTCCCACAGGCGCATGACCACCTCTTCCTTGAACATAGGTAATTGACCACCAAGATCGCCATTCCCTGGCAGGCTATCAGCCTGTTCATTCCCCCTGCACTTCCGCATGGCCAGGGTAAAACAAAAATCCATACAATTCTTACAATCTGTGACCTCTGAAGCGAGGTGAGCCATTCCACACGAAACAATCCTTTCTCCACGTTACTTACCATACTCCTTGAGTCCGTGATGAAGACAATGTGTGTTGCAGTCGTCTCCTCTAACCAACGGAATGCCGCTGTTACTGCTACCACCTCCATTCTCATGCTGGAGGTCGTAGCCTCATATGCCATACTCTCCATTTTCAAGAACTTTATTTGAACACAATGACAAGTAATAAAATAGACGTCGCGGCCAAAATCTTCGTCAGCACACAAATAACCAAAACTCAATAATACACTTATATGTACAACTCGACATAAATATATATATATAAATATAAAGTTACTAATTTGTTTCCCTGTTATGGAATTGACACATTGACACATGTGTGATGTGCTACCGCGTGTATGGTTATAACAAACAATGTGACAAGGCTGGAAATCCGTTGAGTGATTGGTAGGTTGTGATTCACCTGTAAGAGACTGAGTTTCACTGCTAAGTCTGATCCATTAACTTTCATATCGTCTAGTCTTTGAAATATGATTGTATCTTTCGGAGTGAACGAAGGAACGAACGAAATTTATTTTCAAAGGGTCACAAATTGGGCTCTCAGCCCATTTGTGGTAGGGACATTTCCGCCGACCCGGTACCAAAGCGCCATCTATATTGTGACTGTTGGAGAGCTGCCATTCCCCTCTCCAAGTTGAGTAATTAGCGGAGTGTGCAAGACCGGTACTGAATCAAGACCGGTACTGAATCAAGACCGGTACTGAATCAAGACCGGTACTGAATCAAGACCGGTACTGAATCAAGACCGGTACCGAATCAAGACCGGTACTGAATCAAGACCGGTACTGAATCAAGACCGGTACTGAATCAAGACCGGTACTGAATCAAGACCGGTACTGAATCAAGACCGGTACTGAATCAAGACCGGTACTGAATCAAGACCGGTACTGAATCAAGACCGGTACTGAATCTTCACATGTGAAGAGGCACATCATCGTGTCAGCAGATCTTGACTCGGCACAGCACATATGGACCCACTGGGATTAGTTCCTGGTTAATGATGTTGGCTTAAACGGTTTCTTCATCTCCAGATTCCAAAAACATTACCGGAAGGAAAGAGTAATTCCAAAACGCCGAATCGAACCCCGAACGCCGCAGTGACTGCGAGCGCGGAAATATAACCACTAGCATGAATTGGGGGGGGGGGCGTGGGGGGCCTCAGTGGCAAAGTGGTCAATCCGTCTTCCTCGCAATACGACGGTCGTGGGATCTTTCTTAGCATTCCATCATTCGGTTCAACAGTGCAGTCTTCTTCGAAGACGCATTGGAATCAATGCCGGGTCTACGGGGCTCGTGCTCTGAGCGAAGCTTTCTTCAGGCCAACTGTGAAACGAAGACTGAGCTATATAGGATAGAGCCTAGTGCAATGAGATCGACTCTTGCCTTTAACTTCTTAACCCCTTGCCTACACAACTAGCAACATCATGTAAATATTTATATTGTGGGCAGGTTTTCTCATTTTCAAACAGTATCTGTTCATGTCATTTTCCAAAGAAAAAAAAAAATGTTTATCGTGCGATCCGGGAACTGCTAGTTTTTCGTTCTTATCTGATACGGCTAGACCCCCACCGAGGTTCGAACCCGGTCTACTTGAGATGCCTCAAGAACAAGAATCGCCATGTCAAAAGTAGCACGTTGCAAGATGAAAAACATACCAATAAAAATACTGTCAATTTCGTAAAAAAAAAAAAAAACTTTTTGTAGTCTTTTATATACCTTATAGTATTGCTTGGATGCAAAGTATGGACAATAAGTAGACAAGCAGAGAACGATTTTATGACAGTGGAATTGTGGTTTCTCAGAAAAATTCAAAGAATACAAAGATAATCAGAAAAACTAATAGAAAATCATTTAAGAAACAAATGAATGAAATCCGAAAAAACAACGTATTACTGAAATTAGAAGTTGACACTCAAGAATTTTGGACATTCTATGAAAAGAGACTTGAGAACATAGTGGTAAACTTAATGTAGGAGGAGCAAGAGAAGGTAAAGAGATATATACATGGATGGTTTGATTACATGGCATCATCTAGAGAAGAACGGAGACCAGATACAAAACTCAGGGGGTGTTGTAAGATGACCAGCAATGGAATCCAACAGTTATCGGCATGGTACACGATGATAACGAGTGGGTCATCGAATCTCACATCTCTCCTTTACTTCTGCCAGTTGAGTCGAGACAAAAAAGAACAACACGGTAGTCGCTCCTTAATAAATTCAACAACCGACGAAGAGTCCCAATACTAAGGGTTCCAGTAGCAGTCTGATTATGTGTCCGTCTCGCCTTTTCATCGGAGTCATGTAGCCGACCCTCTTGTTACTCCCTGGCACACCATTCTCTACGGTCAATGAGCATTTATCTGTTCTTCTACATTATTAACCAGATCTCACAGAGCCCTGACCATATCTGCCTCGTCATGCACTAATACCCCACCCAACGGTGCAGATCCAGCCAGTACACTCACCTGTTCGTTTCCCACCACACCAGAATATTCTGGCAAAAGGTCTAACACCTGCTCCCTGTCTTTGATTTTAGAATCGAAGCCTGCTACTCTGCAAACTCTTCGGAATGCTCATTGCGTCCTTTACAGTCACGACATGAGTGTGTTGTTGCTATCCAGCCAGTGGAATGCCGCAGAAACTGCCGTCACCTCTATTCTCATACTAGACGTCGTGGTATCATATTCCAGGCTCTGATTTACTAAACAACGTACTTTAACCTTCGCTAGGTGCCGATCACGACATGTTAATTGTTGGATCTTGACATAACACCGTAGAAGTCAGGAATATAACCCAAGAAAGTGTTTGCCTCCGTTGTCACATTTGGCAGATCAATAGAAGATTAAATTCTGATGGACGGAATATGTCATAGCACAACTGACTATCCATGTCACATGGACTGTATTGGAGTGGGCAAAAACCAAAATGTCCGGAAAATGTCGTGCCGGGAAAAACTGTTTCCTACTGTTCATTGATTGGCTAATATTTGACAAGGGAAGTAATCGGTGTCAGTCGTTAGGGTTATTCTCCCATTTCAGTCCGTTGACAGGGGAAAAAAATAAAAATAACTCTCTTTACAGACGCAATGTCAGTTGTTTCAATACTGAAGAGCAGAAACAGTTCAGAGATAGCAGATCTAACAACACAATGCACACTATGTCAGAAATAAAAATTATGTAATATAATGGATTTCATACATTGCGATGTAAAAAGAAATGAAGGGGCGGACAAATTGGCAAAGGAAGGTGGAAGACTACCAAAGCCTGAATTAGACAAAACGTAAGATTGTTTGTTTATTATTCGTTCGCCATCTTTGAACTCATGTTTAGTCCATATACGTGTTACTACTTCTAGTGCACTGGACTTAATTTTGCGTGTGAATTATCTTTTAATATTACCAGCTTCCCTCGTCATCAGGCGAACCAACTCCGACTTCTGAGGTATTTATAATTTGCGTCCCAAGTCAAGGACGAGAAGTCAACAATTTAGTCGAATTTACCGATCTGTGTGGGAGTTGAACCCGCTATTTCAGCATCTGCACACCGGAAGCTTGAGAGCCGGCACTCATATCCATTCGGCGATGATGAACTACATAAATTAAGATAAGGAGAAGAAATTTAAAAGAAGCAACCGTGGAACCAAATAGGAATCAAATCATCTAGCCCAGTAGTTTTCAACCTTTTTTAGCCCGTGCCCCCCTTCACCATATTTTCAGAACGTCACCCCCCCCCCTTTTTCGTATTTCCTACCTAAAAATTTGGCCCGTTCCCCCTTCACCATATTTTCCTAGGGGGGGGGGGAGTCCCCACCGGTTGAGAACCACTGATCTAGCCCAACAGAGAGATGATACAGAGAACCCAGTAGGAAGCAAAACCTCTAGCCCACCAGAGATGATGCAGAGAACCAAATAAGAATTATACAATCTAGCCTAACAGAGTGATGCTTTTGAGAACCAAATAGGAATCACAACATATATTCAACCAGAGTGTGATACAGGGAACCAAATAGGAATCACAACATCTAGCCTACCAGTGTGATGATGCTGAGAACCAAATAGAAAACACAACATCTAGCCTACCAGAGTGATGATGTTGAGAACCAAATAGAAACCACAACATCTAGCCTACGAGAATAATGATGTTGAGAACCAAAAATGAATCACAAAATGTAGCCAACCAGAGGTATGATGCAAAGAACGAAATAGGAATCACAACATCTAGTCCACCAGAGTGATGACGCAGAGAACGAAATAGGAATCACAACATCCAGCCTACCAGAGTGATGATACTGGGAACCAAATGGGAATCATAACATCTAGCTTACGAGAGTAATGATTTTGAGAACCATATAGGAATCAAAACATATATTCCACCAGAGTGATGATGCAAAGAACCGAATAGGAATCACAACATCTGTTCCACTAGAACAGGGGTCACCAAACTACGGCCCGTGGGCCGGATCCGGCCCGCAACGTCATTTCATCCGGTCCGCCGACGGTACTCGAACTTGCTTGATATCATGCACTATTGATGAATGAAAGATAGGTCATTAGAAATGCCGAATGTAAGACGGGCCTACGTGCCCAATTTATAACCCTTTTAAAATAAAATTGAATTCAATTGAATAAAGTTGAATTGAATTGATATAACGTATGGGACACGAGACGTTGTTATAAATTTAAATTTGAATGTAAATATTATATTTAGAATAATAGGAGATCTTCATACATGCGGAGACCTCATGGCTGCTATGTGTCTTAAATCTATTTTCAGTTATAAATTATTGTGTCTAGAGTTTCTTGTTTATTGTAATGTTTGCTCATTTCGCGTTATCCCAGGTCCTTTCCATGCTCGTGGTACAGCCGCCTACGCTCTGAGGTTACCATGGTTTCCATGGCACAACACACCACACACACACACACACACACACACACACACACACACACACACACACAAACACACATCTTTCCCTCCCCCAGAATCGCACGTCTTTCAACACAGGTCCGATGCTCCATAAATATTTACTTCTTTTTGCCAGTCATCCATTGTATAGGTATGTAACAAGGATTTCTTTGTTTGACAGCCATAGGTAAGTGAACTACAAGTGTGAATAGAGGCAATAAAGTAGCAAACATAGCATAAAAATGCCATAGAACCCTCGTGTTATTACGAAAATATTATAACCAGATCATAAGAATTCCCCGGCCAAGGTGTTAATCGAGCTGGTCTCTAGGCCCATGTTTTTAAACATTTCTACTGAAGCAAATCCTTACGCAAATGTTTACTTTGCACAAGGAACTATGTGTGATGATCCAAGTGTCTGTTCTAATTTACGTACTAAACCAGATGGGCAGAAATGATGTAGTTAGGCGATTTCGGTCTGTTTCGTCGGAATCCCTGACTGCAATTCGCGGAACCCGGTTGAAAAACACTGCTCTAGACTGTTTATTTAGGCCGGCCCTATTTATATGTTTTGCAAACCTTATTATAAGATATATTCTATTACCAAAGGTACCTATAAACTTTATATGTATCTTTGGTGAACCGTAGCTTCACCAGTGACACCTTTTCCTCTGTATTTCTTGTGTTTCAATAGGTCTTTAATTATGTTTTAATTCAATATCCTTTTCCTTTTCAGATCCTGTATACTTCACCCTTCATTATGGCTACTAAGAAAAGAAAAATGGACGCCGAGTGTAGCGTTTTCATTGAAGAATGGGGAGTAAAGTACTTCTTTGTGGAAATAAAGGACCAGAAATCCAGTTGCTTAATATGCAGCGAAATTGTTTCTGTTTGAAAGAGTATAATCTTCGGCGTCACTAGGAAACAAATTATCTATGAACATATTCAACATTTTCTGGAAAGTTACGCTCTGAGAAATATGAGTCCATGAAACGTGGTTTAGAAACACAAAGAAATCTCTTCAAGAGAAAGTTAGCTGAAAATGAATCTGTCACTCCTACAAGTTAAAAAATAGTGCATAAGATGGCAGAACGAAGAAAACCGTTTACTGATGGTAACTTTATCAAAGAGTGTATGATGGAAGCAGCAAGTGACATGTGTCCTGAGAAAGCCGATTTGTTTGGAACTTTCAGACTTTCAGCAAATTCAGTTGTGCGAAGAACAGAAGAACTCGGAGAGAACATAATGCTACAGATACGAGAGAAAACCAGGAACTTGTTGTGGTATTCTTTGGCGCTGGGTGTCTACTGATCTCTCGAGTACGTCTCAACTTCTCGTGTTCATTCGTGGTGTCAATTTGGACTTTCAGATAACGGAAGAGTTGGCATCCGTTTGCAGCATGCATGGAGCAACAACTGGAGAAGACATTTTCATGTGGAAGTACAAAAATGTTTGCAAGACTATAACCTTCAGTGGAATCAGCTTCGAGGTGTTACAGTTAATGAACGGGAAAAAAAACATGGCTGGAGTGATGAAAAAAACTGCTCCAGGCTGTTTATTTAGGCCGGCCCTATTTATATATTTTGCAAACCTTATTATGAGATATATTCTATTACCAAAGGGTTTGATCGAAGCCTTGCTTATAATGAGCACATAGACCAGGTGATAACAAAGGCCAAGCGGGGTTTGGCTGCGATGCGGGTGATGGCGGCAGCAAACTGTGAGCAGCGCCATCTATGCCTTCTGTACGAGGGGCTGGTCATGTCTGTTTTGGAGTATGCAATGGCAATCCTGACTCTCAGCCGTAAGCAGACAGAAAGGATGGAAAGGATACAGAATGAAGCTATGCGCATTATTCTTGGATGTACAAGAGATACAGCATGCAGGGCGATGCGCTACCTTCTTGATTTTCCAACCATTGAAGAGAGAATACAAGTTTGCAGGGCACGCACCTACCTCAGAGTTAACGCAAACACACAACATCCACTGCATAGTGAAATTATGAAGGTGAAGGGCAGCAGGTTAAAAAGAGGACGGTCGTGGATGGGTCAAGCCGAAGACATTCTTCAACAGGTGTGTTCACTTGAGGTCTTAGAACCTGGCGAGGAGTGGGTGCAAGTGCCAACAGATTTCTGCACATCCTTTTCAGTTTGCATCCAACTAGATAGAAATGCAGACAAGAAAATCCGGCTGCTGTGGAGGCTGAAGTACAAGCGTTGATTTTCGAAAATTCGCTAGACGGTGATGCGGTCATCTACACAGATGGGTCGGTCGTTCGACATATGAGAAGCTCATGGGCCTTTACAGCTCGGGCCGGAGGGAGAATTGCGAAGGAGGACTCCGGTGCTTTCACTGAAACCACAAGTAGCCTGACTATGGAAGTCATGGCAGTAAGCAAAGCAATAACATGGCTCGAGACACAGACATTCACTAGGGCATGTTTCCTTAGCGACTCAATGAACATGATCAAGAGGATAGAGGAGGGGTCGATCCGAAGAGAATGGTTGCTGCCTCTGGAGCGGTCTCGGCTGACAAAGATTAGTTTCATCTTCGTGCCAGGGCATGCGGGAGTCCAAGGAAATGAGCGGGCTGACAAGCTCGCAGGTGAGGCTACTGTGGAGGGCGGACGCGCCATGGACAAGGCTGACATTCTGAATGCTCTACGAGAAGACAGACTCTTGCGTGAACCAAGTGATGACTGTGAATCTACAACCATGGCTAGACTGCGAGAACAGCAAATTAAAAGAGGGGTGGCCAAACAAGAACACTACGCAGGAAACCAAAGAAGACTGATAAACCAACACAGAACTGGCGTCGTTAGCCACTACACGCTGCGGGATTTGCTGAGGAGGGGATCCGAGCACTTATGGACTGAATGGTTCGATGTGCAATGAGGATGATCTGTCGACTAACTAACTAACTAACTAACTAACTAACTAACTAACTACCAAAGGGACCTATAAACTTTATATGTATCTTTGGTGAGCCGTAGCTTCGCTAGTGACCTCTTATCCTCTGCTTTTATTGTATTTCAATAGGTCTTTAATTATGTTTTAATTCAATGTCCTTTTAATTTTCTGATACTGTGTATTTCACCCTTCATTATGGCTACTCATCATCAAGTGCCGTGCCGGCTGGCGTAGGCGTTCATGGCTCTCCATAGATCTGGGTCTTTGGTTCTCTGGATCAACTCTGCTGCTGATATTCCTCCATGCCACCGTCTCAATCCATCCAGCATCACTTCTCTTGGTCTACCTCTGCCTCTCTTCCCCTCGATCTTTCCAGTTGTTACGATGTTCTCCAATGCCTCTCTTCTCATCACATGACCGAGGAAAGCTGTTTGTCTCTGTCTTATTGTTGTATATAATGTTCTAGTTTCATTAGCCTGTTTCAGGCAGTCGTCGTTAGTTACTCTGGCAGTCCAAGGAATTCGCAACATTCGTCTCAGGAACCACATCTCTGTTGCTTCTAATTTCTTCTTAATTTGTTCATTTACATTCCAAGATTCACTGCCATACAGCAAAACTGGTTCTACATAGCATTTCAGCACTCTCTTTCTTACATTCAGTGACAGTGACTTATTGCATAAGATACTCTTCATTTTATGAAATGCGGCTTTTGCCTGCCCTATTCTGCTCCTAATCTCTGTTGTACATCTTCCATCTGATGTTATAAATGCCCCTAGGTATCTAAAATTATCAACTTGGTTAAGGATTTTCCCTTCTATTTCTATGTCACATTTTGGTGTCACCATTTTCTTTGATATTACCATTGTTACTGTTTTCTTGATATTCAAGTTGAGTCCTTTCCTTGCACTCTCTGTTACTACAACGTCTAATAATTGTTGTAGGTCTGTTGAATTATCCGCCACCAATACTGTGTCATCTGCATAGCGTATATTATTTATATTATAACCTCCAACTAGTATTCCTGGCATCTCTTTGATCTCTCTCATTATTACTTCGCTATACAGGGAGAAAAGATCTGGTGACAAGACACACCCTTGTCGTACTCCTAGCTTTATCTGTTCGTAACTACCCTCTTTATTTCCCATTTTAATTGCTGCTACTTGGTTCCAGTAAATATTCTTTATTATTCTTAAATCTTTTCCATCAGTGTTGATATCTTCCAACATTTTAATCAGTTCATCATGTTTTACTTTATCAAATGCCTTAGTATAATCTATGAAGCACAAATATATGTCCCTCTGTTTCTCTATTGACCTTTCTGTTAGTGTCCGTAATGTATAAATTGCGTTGTTTGTGCCCTTTCCTTCCACAAATCCATACTGTTCTTCACTAATTTCCATTTTTATTTTCTTTTTGGTTCTTCTCATTATGATTCTGAGTAGAAGCTTAGTGATATGGTTTATAAGGTTAATTGTACGAAAATCTTCACAATCAATTGCTCCTGGTCTTTTTGGTATAGCTATAAATACAGATTTCAGCATATCACTGGGTAAGTATCCACTGCTGTAAATATCATTCAACATTTTGGTTAATATATCTACTCCAAATTCTCCCAATACTTCTAATTCTTCTATTGTGATTTCATCTGGCCCAGCTGTTTTTCCTTTCTTCATACGTTTCATAGCGTCAGCGACTTCTTCTTTCAGAATAGGTGGACCTTCTAAGTTACTATCTTCTGTTAATTCTGCCCTTTCTCCTTCATATAATTCTCTTATATACTCATTCCACCTCTTCATTATAGCATCTTCCTCTAATATTATCTTTCCTGTTTTTGATTTCAAACACCCTGTATTTATTCTTATTTTTTTTCCTGTAAGCTCACTGATTTGTCTGTGCATATTTTTTGTATCTTTAATGGAATTTAATTCAATTTTTTTTGCATTGCTCGTTTAACCAACTTTCTTTAGCCTTCCCACATTTATCTTTTATTTCTTTATTTATCTTAGCGTATTCTTGTTTGTCATTTTTATACTGTTTTCTTTTGTCCATCAGGTTTAAGATATCTTCATTCATCCATTTTGTCTTAGCTATTTTGCCTCTCTCTGGTAATACTTCTTTGCTAGTTTGATGAATGGAGTCCCTTAACATTTCCCATTGTTCATCTATACTCTGTATTTTAGTTATTGCATTGTACCTATTTTTCACAGTCACTCTGTATTGTTCTTGCATTTCGTTATCTATTTTTAGAACCTCTTTATTAAGTCTCATGTTCTTAACCATTTTTTTCCCTCTTTTTAATCTTACTTTTATTTGTCCACATAGTGGTACATGATCACTATTACAGTCAGCACCAGGCATTGTCTTTACATTAATTAAAGCATTTCTAAATCTTTTATTAATTAGTATGTAGTCAATTTGGTTGCGTATTTTCTTATCAGGGCTTATCCATGTGTACAGTCGTCTTTTATGGTGTTTAAACCATGTGTTTCCAATTATCATATCATTGATATTTGCCCATTCTATTAGCTTTTCCCCTCTTTCATTTCTTGTGCCTAAACCATAATTCCCCACTACATCCTCCATTTTTCCCTTTCCTACTTTTGCATTAAAATCACCAAGTATTATTTTTATTTCTTGTGATCCAATTTGAGCCATCGCCATTTCTATTTCGTCGTAAAAGTGTTGTATTTCTTCATCACTACTGCTTGCTGTTGGTGCATATACTTGTATAATATTTATGTCTATTGGTTTGCCTTTGATTTTTACCATAATAACTCTATCTGAAATACACCAGTATCCATTAATTGACTTGGCTGTTTTTTCATCTAATATTATTCCTACCCCTTTCTCATGTGTCTCCCCTCCAGAATAAATTATTGTGTGATTGTCAGCTATAATTTTGCCCGATCCCTTCCATCTCATCTCACTAACGCCTAGTATATTCATTTTCATGCTATCCATCTCTCTTAGAACATTGGTCAACTTTCCTAGCTCATTTAATGTCCTAACATTCCATGTTCCTACTCTAAATTTATTTATTTTAGTTAAGATTTTGCCATCAGTAGCTGGATGACGGTCTGGTGTCACCTGTGGCTCATGACTGTCCCTACCGGACGAGGATGCCCTAAGACAGCCATTAACGTCCTTCACTAACTTTGATTTATGTTTTGCCATGAAGTCTTGGGAAGAAAATGTGGTGGTTTCCCCTTGCCTTCCACATTCACATGGTGGTCTTTTTACCTCTGCTTTTGACAGCCATTTCCGACTGCAAGGACAAGTGAGTGCCCTGCTCTGCTCAGCTGCAGAGTTGTCCACTTATTCCGGTGGATACTCGGTCCCCAGAGCTGTGTTAGCCACACCGTAGTGTGTTTCCATCCTCTACCGCGTGGAGGTGCAGTTGGGATTTTCCCTTCATAAAGTTATGGTCTCTGACCAAAACTCTCCAGTACTTTTAGAGGACTTATGGCTACTAAGAAAAGAAAAGTGGACGCAGAGTGTCGCGTTTTCAATGAAGAATGGAGAGTAAAGTACTTCTGTGTGGAAATAAAGGACCAGAAAACCAGTTGCGTAATATGCAGCGAAATTGTTTCTGTTTTGAAAGAGTACAATTATGCAGCGAAATTGTTTCTGTTTTGAAACAGTACAATTATGCAGCGAAAT
The DNA here is from genome assembly GCA_963921405.1 of Cepaea hortensis. Taxonomy (NCBI): domain Eukaryota; kingdom Metazoa; phylum Mollusca; class Gastropoda; order Stylommatophora; family Helicidae; genus Cepaea; species Cepaea hortensis. The sequence goes on along the minus strand of OY992876.1, from coordinate 470,520,341 downwards.
TGTTTCTGTTTTGAAAGAGTACAATCTTCGGCGTCACTAGAAAACAAATCATCTATGAACATATTCAACATTTTCTGGAAAGTTACAATCTGTAAAATATGAGTCCATGAAACGTGGTTTAGAAACACAAAGAAATCGCGTCACAAGAAAGTTAGCTGAAAATGAATCTGTCACTCGTACAAGTTAAAAAATAGTGCATAAGATGGCAAAACGAATAAAACCGTTTACTGATGGTAACTTTATCAAAACGTGTATGATGGAAGCAGCAAGTGACATGTGTCCTGAGAAAGCCGATTTGTTTGGAACTATCAGCCTTTCGGCAAGTTCAGTTGTGCGAAGAACAGAAGAACTCGGAGAGAACATAATGCTACAGATACGAGAGAAAACTAGGAACTTGTTGTGGTACTCTCTGGCGCTGGGTGTCTACTGATCTCTCGAGTACGTCACAACTTCTCGTGTTCATTCGTGGTGTCAATTTGGACTTTCAGATAACGGAAGAGTTAGCATCCGTTTGCAGCATGCATGGAACAACAACTGGTGAAGACATTTTCATGTGGAAGTGCAAAAATGTTTGCAAGACTACAAGCTTCAGTGGAATCAGCTTCGAGGTGTTACAGTTGATGAACGAAAAAAACAAACATGGCTGGAGTGAGGAAGGGTCTGATGGGGCAGATCAAGACTCAGTTGGAAGATTTGTAAATTCCGGGCGCTCTATTCACACACTGCATCATACATCAGCAAACACTCTGTGAGAAAGACTTAGATATTTCTCGTGTACTGACACCAGTCGTTTCTGATGTGAACTTCATTCGGGTACATAAACTCAATCACCGTCAGTTCCAGGCTTTTCTTGAAGAAATTGATTCTGTATTCTTTGATAACCTTTTTAAGTAAATAAATATGTTGGTTGTCTTTTTTGTGTGTGTGCATTGCACGCCACTCACCCATGATTAACTTTGTTTTTCGTCTTTTTCCCCAGAGCTTTCGTTCTGGCTTGCAAGTATTGTTAAAGTTAGTTGCATATCCGTTACAGGACGTTTGCAGTCAACACCATCATTTTTTGCTGTTGTTGATATCTTGGCAAGTTTACGTTCAGTAGTTTGCCATTGCTTTTTAAACGATCGACACGCATACCATAGCGTAAAATACCAGCGCAACGCGGTTTGCTGCCAAATCGTGCACAACTATGTGTCTAACGCGGGTATACGTGATTACGAACCGCTTCCGTAACACCTTCGCCACGGAGATCGGTGCAAGTATTGTACATAATGAGTATCCGGCCCGCGCTCGTCATTTTGCCAGTTATCCGACCCGCACTAGAATGATGATGCAGAGAACCAAACAAAAAAAAAAAAACATAACATCTATTCCACCAAAGTGATAATGCACAAAACCAAATAGGAATCATAACATCTACTCCATCTGAGAGATGATGCTGAGAACTAAATACGAATCACAACATCTAGCTATGAGAGTAATGCCGTTGAGAACCAAATATGAATCACAATATCTAGCCTGACAGAGATATGATTATGAGAACCAAATAGGAATCACAATATCTAGCCTAAGAGTGAAATCATGTAGAGAACAAAATAGGAATCACAACATCTAGTCCACAAGATAGATGATGCATAGAACCAACAAGGAATCACAACATCTGGTCTTCCTAGTAGATGATGCAGAGAACCAAATTCGAATCACAACATCTAGCCCACCAGAGAGATGATGCAGAGAACTAAATAAGAATCATAACATCTAGTCCACCAAAGATATTCTGCAGAGAACCTAATGCGAATCACAACATATAGCCTACCAGAATAATGATGCTGAGAACCAAATAGGAATCACAACATTTAGTCTACCAGAGTAGTGATACAGAGAACCAAATAAGAATTACAACATATAGCCTACCAGAGTAATGATGCAGAGAACAAAATAGGAGTCACAACATCTAGTCTACCAGAGAGATGATGCATATAATCAAATAGGAATCACAACATCTGGTCTACCAGAGAGATGATGCAGAGAACCAAATAGGAATCACAACATTTAGCCTACCAGAGAGATGATTCTACAAAGTAGTTGCTTACCCTTTACATGACGTAACAGTCAACCCCAGCATTTTTGGCTGTTTGTGATTCCTGGGTAAGTTTAGGTTTAGTAGTTTGCCATTGCTTTCTGAACGAACGGCACCCATACCATTTCATAATAAACTAACACAGATGTGTTTTGAACGCGGGTATGCGGGATTATGAACTACGCCCTTAACTCATTCGCCACGGAGCCGTGAGAGATGAAACAGAGATCGAGTTAGAAATTACAACATCTAGCCCACAAGAGAGATGGTGCAGGGAACCAACTCTACCAAAGAGAACACAGAGTGCTGGTGCAGGGAACCAACTCTACCAAAGAGAACACAGAGTGATGATGCAGGGAACCAACTCTACCAAAGAGAACACAGAGTGACAATGCAAACAACCCACTCTACCAAAGAGAACACAGAGTGATGATGCAGGGAACCAACTCTACCAAAGAGAACACAGAGTGACAATGCAAAGAACCAACTCTACCAAAGAGAACACAGGGTGAAGATGCAGGGAACCAACTCTACCGAAGAGATCACGGAGTGACAATGCAGAGAACCAACTCTACCGAAGAGATCACGGAGTGACAATGCAGAGAACCAACTCTACCGAAGAGAACACAGAGTGCTGATGCAGGGAACCAACTCTACCGAAGAGATCACGGAGTGACAATGCAAAAAACCTACTCTACCGAAGAGAACACAGAGTGACAATGCAAAGAACCAACTCTACCGAAGAGATCACGGAGTGACAATGCAGGGAACCAACTCTACCGAAGAGATCACGGAGTGACAATGCAAAGAACCAACTCTACCGAAGAGAACATAGCGTGCTGATGCAGGGAACCAACTCTACCGAAGAGATCACGGAGTGACAATGCAGAGAACCAACTCTACCGAAGAGATCACGGAGTGACAATGCAGAGAACCAACTCTACCGAAGAGATCACGGAGTGACATAGCAAAGAACCAACTCTACCGAAGAGAACACAGAGTGCTGATGCAGGGAACCAACTCTACCGAAGAGATCACGGAGTGACAATGCAGAGAACCAACTCTACCGAAGAGATCACGGGGTGACAATGCAAAGAACCAACTCTACCGAAGAGATCACGGAGTGACAATGCAGGGAACCAACTCTACCGAAGAGATCACGGAGTGACAATGCAAAGAACCAACTCTACCGAAGAGAACATAGCGTGCTGATGCAGGGAACCAACTCTACCGAAGAGATCACGGAGTGACAATGCAGAGAATCAACTCTACCGAAGAGATCACGGAGTGACATAGCAAAGAACCAACTCTACCGAAGAGAACACAGAGTGCTGATGCAGGGAACCAACTCTACCGAATAGATCACGGAGTGACAATGCAGAGAATCAACTCTACCGAAGAGATCACGGAGTGACAATGCAGAGAACCAACTCTACCGAAGAGAACACAGAGTGACAATGCAGAGAACCAACTCTACCGAAGAGAACACAGAGTGATGATGCAGGGTAACCAACTCTACCGAAGAGATCACGGAGTGACAATGCAGGGAACCAACTCTACTGAAGAGATCACGGAGTGACAATGCAAAGAACCAACTCTACCGAAGAGAACACAGAGTGCTGATGCAGGAAACCAACTCTACCAAAGAGAACACAGAGTGATGATGCAAGGAATCAATTCAACCGAAGACAACACTCTTCAGACTCCACGTGGGACATCGTGGGCTGAGGGACAGCATGTTTAATCAAACAAAGACAGGAGACGCTGATGCATGTCACCGGGGGACTGGTCAAATAACAGCTACACATGTGCTGCAGGAGTGTAGAAGATATACAGACCGACCCACCGACCCAACGACCCACCGACCGACCGAACCACCGACCGACCGACCCACCCACCCACCCACCGACAAACCGACCGTCCTACTGACAGACCGACCGACCGACGTACCGACCAACCGACCGTTTGAACAACCGACCCACTGACCCACCGACCGAATGAACGACCGACCGACCGATCGACCGACCGACCCACAGACCGTCCCACCGACCGACCGATCGACCGACCGACCGACAGAAAGAAAGAAGGAAAGAAAGAAAGAAAGAAAGAAAGACAGAAAGACAGAAAGAAAGAAAGAAAGAAAGAAAGAAAGAAAGAAAGAAAGAAAGAAAGAAAGAAACAAAGTATTTCAAAAGCCCGAGGGACATTTGAAGTAATCAGACAAATACACGCATGAGATCTTTCTTGCAATCAAACGGGTCAGGCTGGGGGCTGTACTCGTATTAATCAGGGAGCTTTTTAAGGTACATGTTACAGAAACATCCTCAGAATATTATGAACCGAGAAAAAGGAAAATATTGATATTCTACCAGATCTAAACATGGAAGAAAACTGGCTCCGAAACAGCGTCGTGTGTCGGAAACTGAAATACGTTGGTATGGACAGTAAGTGTAAGTGGCACCTTACAGTCTTGACAGACCAAAGTATGTGAGTTGGAATTTGGCCAAACTTCCATCACAATGCCTGGGCAGAGCTTCAGATAACATGTGGTGCCCAAACGACATGTTCCCTCTCTTGGCCTTGCCCTGTCTGGTCCAGAGGAATGGGTAACCAATACGTCTGCGACAGGGTAGGCTGCAGACGCTGGCGGCTCAGAGTCAAATCTCCGAGACCTCGCCTCCACGAGCAGGTGGCGAGTGGTGGCCAAACCCTGGAACCCAAGGGACCCGACTTAGGGGCGTACAGCCAAGTCCCACAGGTGAGGGTCTCGTACGTGCGTGGACCATAGGACGCGTACATCTGTCAATCACAAGTGTGCGGACCTGTGTAAAGCGTGTACTACCGTCAGACTCCCCGCCTGACTTTTGCGGATCCCACGACCACCGGGAATAGGCCCGCCGGAGATATCGCCGGAGATATTGCTCGTCTGTTGCGAGCAAATTCCCCCATCCTTCCACTATGCGGATCTCGCGACCAGCGAGAATAGGCCCGCCGGAGATATTGCTCGTCTGTTGAGGGCAAATATTCACCGACTGACTGAATAAGTAAAGAAACGATAAAAGTAGTGGTATTTCAATTACGCTTGCGCTCCCACCTATGCTACATCCGTCATGTGTCTTCACAAAGTCGGACTAGAGTCAAGCTTGGTATATTAAACGATTAAAAATATGATGGCAGAAGTGAAACAGAAATCATAAAGAGAAAAGGAATTGCCAAAGATTCTTTCAACATCTTGAAATCAGTATGAACATCTAGAGAGATTAACAAAACATTGAAAATGAGAATAGTCAAATGTTATGTATATTTAACACTATTATATAGCGCGGAAATCTGAGCATTGAATAAGCAATTAAAACGTCGAATTGACAGGGTTGTCCATAGGACATAATTTACATTGCGTGGTAATTTATGCATGTCCCATCCCATCCCGTCCCAAGGGGTTGGAGATCCAGCCAACCTTCACTGCGGAAACGGCACCTGATTATTGATTGATTGATTGATTGATTGATTGATTGATTGATTAAAATGTGCTTGGAGAGAACAGTGATGGAGGACATTGTTCCTGGTTAAAGAAACAGGGATCGATTAGTACGAATGGACATTGCAGATAATCGTACGTTGGGTATGAGGGTGTGTGAGGCAGCAGAAATGGCAGGGGATTAAGACACTTGTCGGTGCGATGAGATGACTGCGACGTTCCGCTAGATGATGATGATGATGATTAATCAGAGGCCACACAAGGCAACAGAACAATTTCAGAAATATGAAAGGTACGAGAACGATATTTGAATATCTCGACTGCAAATAAGATTGTTGCTTTACTGGACAAATTAACGTTAAGAAATAAACACGTAGGCATTAACTGACACTTCTGAAAGACACAGGAAAGACAAAGAAATTGGAAGACGCGCTAGGACATCATACAACTGACAAAAATACGCCAATCTGGGTTAAAGGCTAACACCTTCAAACATATGACTGTCAACTGTTTAGGAACAGTAGGCGCAGGACAGGAAGAGGACGGAAAGGTGTCGGCAGCAGCAGCAACAGCAGCAGCAACAGAAGAAGAAGACGAAGAAGAAGAAGAAGAAGAAGAAGAAGAAGAAGAAGAAGAAGAAGAAGAAGAAGAAGAAGGGAAGGAAGGAAGGAAGGAAGGAAGGAAGGAAGGAAGGAAGGAAGGAAGGAAGGAAGGAAGGAAGGAAGGAAGGAAGGAAGGAAGGAAGGAGAGCAACAACAACAACGTATATAATAATATAACTAACATCAAAAATAGCGTTGCTCACACTCCACACAAACTACGCGTCACACTAGTCATCAACCGCAGAGGTAAAGAAAATGGAGAGAACAAAGAATCACAGAAATCTATATAACCAATCAAGAAATGTAACGGCCCTAATCATGGAACAATTTGACATCTTTTTCTGTTTATTCAATTATCTGCTTGAAGTTAGCAGTGAATGTTCTGTGGAAAATCGTACGATGGAGAAAGACCAAAATGACTTTACTGATTCAGATCAGAGCAGTATGACAACAGATTCTGTGTAACACCTCACCACTCTTTTTCTCGTTGCAAGTCTTTACTTTGTTTACCATCCAACCAACCTATAATCAGTCAAACAATTAACCAACCAAATAGCAAATCAAATAACCAACCAATCAACCAACCACCCAACCGTCAAATCTTTACATAGAAGTCCGTTTACTCGCCGCCCACTAGTACAATATAAATTCAACTTCTATTGGGAACTAACGAACTAGAAATGAACTAATACATTCCCACCCAATCAAAACACGTGAACTGGAATTTGCCGGCCAGATTTTCGGAAGATTCCCTGCTACATACATCAGAGATAAAATGTTCTATCTGGCATGATTCAATGAGCATGATGTTTTCTTGCATCCAACGCCATTGTTTGCGACTTAAGGTACCAGTTTGGCAATTTTAGATTTGCTCTTGTGGCGTTCTTAAGTGTTCTGTGTTTCCGTGTCCGTGTGTGTGTTAGCGTGTATAGTGTATATGTATGCGTGTGTATACGTTCATGACTGTGAAAAACATAGTAAATTACTACCATAAAAATGTCTGTCTGTCTGTCTCCTTCTTGCCCGTCCGTCTGTTTGTCTGACTACTTATTTCCCCCTCCGTCCGTCTGTCCGTCTGTATGTCTGTCTTTCTGCTTTTTTTTTTTCTTCTTCTTTCGTTCGCTTGAAATATGTCTATATCTGCAATGTTGTCTCTTGTATGAATTTAACTGTCTTTTTCAGTTCACACAGTGGTCCATAGAGTTTATCTTCCACTGTCGTCTCTTTAGGCCAGAAGGTTTGCCTAGATATGTTATATTTTGGGCAGTCTTGGAGTATGTGCTCTGCTGTCTGCGAGGCCAATCCACATGTGCACATGGCTAACCGTGCTTATCCGTCCGTCTGTTCATCTTTCTGTCTGTCTATTATTACCCGTCCGTCCATCTGCCTGCCTGCCTGTCTGTCTGTCTGTCTGTCTGTCTGTCTGTCTGTCTGCCTGTCTGCCTGCCTGCCTGCCTGCCTGCCTGTCTGTCTGTCTGTCTGTCTGTCTGTCTGTATACTTTCCCGTCCTTCTGTCCATCAGTCTGTCTTTCTGTCTGTCTATCGGTCTGTCATGTATAGAGATATTCGCATGCGCTCTATATTACCCTTTACAAACTAAATAAACCTCATTATTTTTGTACCAAGGATAATAAATTCACCATGACTTGAGGCAACACAATTTACCGCAGGAAATGAAGAAACGAACGCGGGCAACGAGTGAAACTCGGGCAGCCTAGAGGTAATAGATTCACAGGCAAGCAATAAGCAACAGAAATCACGAACTAACTTAAAACAAATACGCCAAAACCAGTCTGTCTCCAACAAGGAAGACAGTGGATCATCAAGAGCCGGAACTACTTTCTTTAAGCTTGACCTGGCGCATGATTACACTTTGCGTTCATATTTATCGGAAAGGAAATCTTTCAATTTCTTGGTTTATGATTTGATGTTTGCCGCGAGACGACATTATGGCCGCTGGGGGAGGAGGAGATGGGGCTGGAGGAGGAGGAGGAGGAGGAGGAGGGAGGGACGAATACCAAGGCTAGGGATCTAGATGGATTGCAGAGGGAAGCATAATTTTTTGGATGGTTACTCTAGTTTTTTTTTTTTATTTGCACTCGCTTACAGTAAACCCAAGCGTAGTTCATATACATTACGTCTAGCAGTGCTGGGCTGAATTTTGGGTGTAGATTGTTTTGTTTCGCATATCCTTTAAGGACACTGCAGTCAACACCAGCATTTTTCAGCTGCTGTTGATGTCTTGGTAAGATTACTCTCAGTAGTTTGCCATTGCTTTATGAGCGACCCGCTCACATACCCCCCGTAAGTAATCAACGCGGCGCGATCCGCTACCGAATCTCGTGCAGCTGTGTTACCCACGTGAATATACGGGATTACGGAGAAAGTCGTTAACCCCTGGGCCAGGGAGACCGGCGCGTGTAGATTAGCTTTCCCTATTAACAGAGTCCTTCACCATCAGGCGAACCTACTCCGACTTCGGAGGTACTTGTAGTTTACGTCCTCAAGTCAAGGAGGAGAGGTCAACATTTTAGTGCAACTGTCCTGTGTAGGTGTTGAACCCCTTACTTCGGCATCAGCACACCGGATGTTTAAGAACACGCGTTCTTATCCAGTTACTCTAGTTATAGCTGTGGCTTAGGGAACAGTGAAAGCGTTTCACAATTCCCCGAAATAGCGAGTCATAATTCGCTATCACCGCATGGGATTTGGAAGGAATCCGATTTGCGTTGATTCCTATAGTGTGAACATCAGTTGCACTGAAAGTAAAGGCATGCTACTGAATGTAACAATTGCATAGTAATGCACAAGCAGCTAAAAATGCTGAGGTTGATTGGCGACATCCTGTAAAGTACTTACAACCGACTCTATTTACAGGGTAGCGCAATGGGTAGACACTCATATGCCGTTTAGATGGTCAAGGGTTTGAGCGGCACAGGGGTGGATTCTATTTGGTTGAGTGCCTGGGATCCAAGATCGACTCAATATAACTTGGGTACCCGGAAATGTCTTGGAATTGAAGGTGGCCCGTGCGATATTGATCACATAATCCCGGAGTATCGATGGGTCTTTAGCGAGGCAGGCGTTTCGAGAATGTAACCGCATCGTGCAGCCAGGGTCGTGGTTTGAGTGGGCAAAAGAGCCAAATTTGTACGACCGTTCGACAAAGTCTCGATAAGCGCCCTCTCTCTCTCTCGATGAGTAGTGGGCCTGCAGTCAGTAAACGGGTATAGCTTTTTTTTCGGTCAGTCCTGCTGGCGTAGCTTGAAAGCTCGTTGGTAGGCGTCCAGTGGTTTTGCATGTATCACCTTGTACCGGGAGGGCGCGCTTTAGCGATGCTACTCTTGGCTTGCGTGTGCATGAACTTCTGTCCTGTCAGTGGCCAGATGCATTGCGAGCTGATGAGGCTCAACCGTAAATCGGGAGATTTGTTCGCAACTTAGACGAGCAATATCTTCTGTGAGCAGTTTCTCGCTGGCATGTGTATGTGGTCTATTCTGGCGGTCAGTCCGTCTCGGCGTTGGATATCTGGTTTATCCTATCAGTAATCATACGCTCATTCGCTTGTCTCTACGCTTGTCTTAAAACTGAAAATCAAAGGAATTGACGGAAGGGCCGTTTGCTCGAGGCTCTAGGCTACCAGTTGTTTTTGAGAGCCAATATATACAGGGATAACTGGCCCGTGGCAGCCTAACGTCCGCTGCATCTGCGTCCGTCTCCAGTCGTCTTGCCATGCTCGCCACTGGAACCAGATGGACGCGGACGAGGGAGTGAGGGCGAGGGAGTTGCGCGACCACTTCCTCACTATAATCCAATCTAAAGCGCAAGTCATTCGTTTTTCATCAAAAGATGCAATGAATGAATGGTCCTCGTCATTCATGACGGACGAACATCGAGACACAAGCCCAGTGAGCCTATCGGCGAGTAACATAGGTCTTTATTGTTACTCTCATCAACTGCCTATTGTACCCTGCAGTGTATGGCAGTGGGGTCTTGAGCCTGAGGAATTAAGGCCGCCTGGCTAATGCAGTTGCCGCGAACTGTGTAGGTTACTATTATCTTTTTGCCACCGACATAAAAAAATCCACGACTAACCAAGGATTCGAACCCTGGTCTCCCGAAGGAGAACCCGACGTTCTTAGCCACTCGACCAGCCGTTCCTCATAGGTCTTTAATAACTTTACTATATACCCAATACTCCCATCTAGACTGAAAACCGGTCTTTTCACAACTTTACTTACTTTACTATATAGCTTGAAAGCCGGTCTTTCCACTACTTTACTGATTTTATTATATAGCTCGAAAGCCGGTCTTTCCACTAGCTTACTTACTAGACTATATTGCTTGAAAGCCGGTTACCCACAACTTTATTTACTTTACTATATAGCCTCAAATCCGGTTCCCCAGTACTTTACTTCCACCCATCCTTCATGTGCCACGCCGATAAACAGTGATATTGTGAATAAGAATGAGTATATGTGTATGTGAGGGAGTGTGTATTTGTGTGCTATTGAGTGGGTGCATCACTGTGAGAGTTTGTGTAAATAATGTATGTGTGTCAGGCTGCCTGGCTGCCTATGCCTCATAACATGTTAATATGCATTGTTTATGATCACAACTCTCATTTCACAGTGCTTTTTCTCTATGTGAATGTAACATGAATAATAGTTAATTGATGTTCGAAAGATGAGTGATTGGAAGGGCCGAATGTAAGACTGGCCTGCCCGCATGCCCAATTTGTGAACCTTTAAAAAATGTTATCTCGGAACAGTCATAACAACTGTGGGGAGATGCCTTGAAAAGATATCTATATCCAGGTAGAGTACATAGCACTTTTGTATGGATGTAAAGCGTGGACAATTAGCAGACAAGCTGAAATACATCTGATGGCTGTGGATATATGTCTAAGATAGCGCCATACGTCCAATGTGTCTAAGATAGCATAATATGTCCAATGTGTCAAAGATAGCACCATACGTCAAATGTGTCTAAGATAGCATAATGTGTTCAATGTGTCTCTGATAGCATAATATGTCCAATGTGTCTAAGATAGCATACTATGTTCAATGTGTTTAAGATAGCATAATATGTTCAATGTGTCTAAGATAGCATACTATGTTCAATGTGTCTATAATAGCATAATGTGTTCAATGTGTCTCTGATAGCATAATATGTCCAATGTGTCTATGATAGCATAATATGTTCAATGTGTCTAAGTTATCATAATATGTCCGATGTGTCTAAGATATCATACTATGTTCAATGCGTCTAAGATAGCATAATATGTGCAATGTGTCTAAGATAGCATTCTATATCCAATGTGTCTAAGATAGCACGATATTTATAATATGTCTAAGATAGCACGATATGTCCAATATGTCTAAAATAGTAATATATGTCCAATATGTCTAAAATAGTAGGATATGTCCAATATGTCTAAGATAGCACAATACGCCCAATGCGTCTAAGATAGCACAATACGCCCAACGCGTCTACGAAAGCACAATACGCGCAATGCGTCTAAGATAGCACAATACGCTCAATGTGTCTAAGATAGCACTATACGCCCAATGCGTCTAAGATAGTACAATACGCCCCATGCGTCTAAGATAGCAAGCTCGATATGCTCAATGTGTCTAATATAGCACGATATTTCCAATATGTATAAGATAGCAGAATACGCCCAAAGCGTCTTAGATAGCACAATACGCCCAATGCGTCTAAGATAGCGCAAAACGCCCAATGCGTCTAAGATAGCGCAATACGTCCAATGCGTCTAAGATAGCAAGCACAATATGTTCAATGTGTCTAATATAGCACCATACGACCACTGTTTCTAAGTTAGCACGATATATCCAGTGTGTCTAAGGTTGCACGATATCTGCAATGTGTCTAAGTTAGCACGATATCTGCAATGTGTCTAAGTTAGCACGATATGTGCAATGTGTCTAAACTTAGCACTATATGTGCAATATGTCTAAGTTAGCATGATATGTACAATGTGTCTAAGTTAGCACGATATGTGCAATGTGTCTAAGCTAGCACGATATATGCAATGTGTCTAAGTTAGCATGATATGTGCAATGTGTCTAAGTCAGCACGCTATGTGCAATGTGTCTAAGTCAGCACGCTATGTGCAATGTGTCTAAGATATCACCATACGACCACTGTTTCTAAGTTAGAACGAACGATATATCCAGTGTGTTTAAGTTAGCACGATATGTGCAATGTGTCTAAGTTAGCATGATATGTGCAAGTTGTCTAAGTTAGCTCTATATATGCAATGTGTCTAAGCTTAGCACGATATGTGCAATGTGTCTAAAGGTATCATGATATGTGCAATGTGTCTAAGCTAGCACGATATGTGCAATTTGTCTAAGTTAGCACGATATGTGCAATGTGTCTAAGTTAGCATGATATGTGCAAGTTGTCTAAGTTAGCTCGATATATGCAATGTGTCTAAGCTTAGCACGATATGTGCAATGTGTCTAAAGGTATCATGATATGTGCAATGTGTCTAAGCTAGCACGATATGTGCAATTTGTCTAAGTTAGCACGATATATGTTATGTGTCTATGTTAGCACGATATGTGCAGTGTGTCTATGTTAGCACGATATGTACAATGTGTCTATGTTAGCACGATATGTGCAATGTGTCTAGGTTAGCACGATATGTGCAATGTGTCTATGTTATCACGATATATGCAATGTGTCTAAGTTAGCATGATATGTACAATGTGTCTTAGTTAGCACGATATATGTAATGTGTCTATGTTAGGACGATATGTGCAGTATGTCTATGTTAGCACGATATGTGCAATGTGTCTAAGTTAGAACGATATATCCAGTGTATCTAAGTTAGCACGATATGTGCAATGTGTCTAAGTTAGCATGATATGTGCAATGTGTCTAAGTTAGCTCGATATATGCAATGTGTCTAAGTTTGCACGATATGTGCAATGTGTCTAAGTTAGCACGATATGTGTAATGTGTCTAAGTTAGCACGATATGTGTAATGTGTCTAAGTTAGCACGATATGTGCAATGTGTCTAATTTAGCACGATATGTGCAATGTGTCTAAGTTAGCACGATATGTGTAATGTGTCTAAGTTAGCACGATATGTGTAATGTGTCTAAGTTAGCACGATATGTGCAATGTGTCTAAGTTAGCACGATATGTGCAATGTGTCTAAGTTAGCACGATATGTGCAATGTGTCTATGTTTGCACGATATGTGCAATGTGTCTAAGTTAGCAGGTTATGTGCAGTGTGTCTAAGTTAGCACGATATATGCAATGTGTCTAAGTTAGCATGATATGTGCAGTGTGTCTAGGTTAGCACGATATGTGCAATGTGTCTAAGTTAGCACGATATGTGTAATGTGTCTAAGTTAGCACGATATGTGTAATGTGTCTAAGTTAGCACGATATGTGCAATGTGTCTAATTTAGCACGATATGTGCAATGTGTCTAAGTTAGCACGATATGTGAAATGTGTCTATGTTTGCACGATATGTGCAATGTGTCTAAGTTAGCAGGTTATGTGCAGTGTGTCTAAGTTAGCACGATATGTGCAATGTGTCTAAATTAGCACAATATGACCCAATATAATGTGTCGAATCTTCTTGCTTACTTAGCATGCAATCAGAAATCGTATTTCAAAAAGAATATTGCATGTTGTCATCACCAGTGTGAGACTGTTATTTCGTGTGACCGGAGCAAACCCTTTTGTTTCCTGTTTTCTGTCTTCTTGTTTTTGTTAGCATTAGCTTCTTGCACGTCCTGAGAGAAGAAACAACTGAAGTGGCTTGCACATTCTGAGATTTAAAAAAAAAACTGAAGTGGCTTGCAGAAAATCAGGTTCGAGTATTTAAAAAATGATTGAAGAATGCGATGAAGTTGATATGGGATGGCAAGTTGAAGGACACGTATTGTAGAAGGGATTTAGTTGACAATGGGAACAGGGTGGGGCAAAGAATGCGTTTATTTGGTGATGTTACAAGTGACAAGTGGAAGAAGAAGGAGAGATGGAGGACTGGGGAAGAGAGAGAGACGGAGGGAGATAAAAGGAAGCTGAGAAAGAGGGCTGAAAAGGCGAGATAATAGGCGAGAGAACGAGGCGAAGGAGAGTGATACAATACGGGAGACGAATGGAACGGGAATATATGACAGACGTGAAAGAGAGAAAAGGATGGGAGATGTAAGCCTAGAGAGTAAAGTGTTGATATATGAAATTCAGGAGAGAGAGAGAGAGAGAGAGAGAGAGAGAGAGAGAGAGAGAGAGAGAGAGAGAGAGAGGAGACGAGTAGAGATGAAACCAGAGAGTAAAGGGGAGTGAAATGAAAGATGGAGGAGTAAAAGGAAGGCGAGAGACAAATATTCCGTTGAGTAAAGTCGTAGGAATAAAAAGAAGATGATAGAGGAAAGATAGGAGTGTAAGGAGGGGCGGGGGTGATGAAAGACGAGAGAGATGAAGATAAGAAGAGAGATGAATGACTGGAGATAAGATAAGGGGGGAGATAGAAGAAAATAGAGCAGCGCGAAAAAAAATTGATGAAAGATAAGAGATGAGACAAAAGGAGATATTAAGGACAGGGTATTGTGGAAAAAGAAAGACACGAAAGATAGAACGAGAAACAGAGCGACGAAATACAAGAGAGGAGGGAGAAAAAGAGAGATGAAAGACTAAAGAGAAGGAAGAGGGGAGATTAAGGACGGGAGAGTTAAGAGGAGACAAATTAAAGACGGGAAAGTAAAGCAAAGAATAGAGATGAAAGACGATATTGTAAAGAGAAGTAGAGATGTGAAAACAATATAGTAAAGACAAGAATAGAGAAGAAAGACAGTATTGTAAAGAGAAGAAGAGAGATGAAAGACTGAATAGTAAAGTGGAGAATAGCCATGAAACGCAATATAGTAAAACGAAGAAGAGAGATGAAGGATAGCGAGAGAGAAAGAGAGAACGAGATAAAGATAGAGAGAATGATAGAGGGAGAAAAATAGAGAGAAAAAGAGGATAGAGACAGGAAATTAACGAAAGAAATAGACAGGGAGCAATAGAATAAAACATGAATAGAAGTAAAGGACAGAAAGAGGAGGGACTGACCCAATAAGCAGACAGAAATCAAGACAAATATAGATAGAGTGAGAAAGTTAGAACAAAGAGTGTGGAAAGAACTGGCGAAAGACATGATGAACTAAACCCACTTCAAAGAGAGAGGAAGTAGAGTGCCAGGCAAAAAAAAAAAAAAGAGTACCGTTGATAAAGAGTGATAGAACGCGGGAACAAATTGAACAGAGTGATCCGTTGACAAAGAAAACCGACCAGGACAGAAAATGAGAACGGCTGGTAATTTAGGTTACATAGTGAGGCCTGGTGTTGCGGTAATGTATACAACCGGCCAGTCTGGGGAAATCAAAGTTTTAGGGATACAAAGTACTGCTTGACTGAGATGGAGGCGGAGGAGGGGGAAGGGAAGGTAGTAGCTGAAATTACGGATGAGGGAGATTGTGAGCTCAGCGTGTTGACTTTGTAGAGGAAACTTTTGTTTCTTCGTTTGCTTGCTATGGGGTCAAACGTAGTCCACACAGTACTGCTACGACTATAGTGCATTCACAAATGTTTTCCGCCGTATAAAGATCCATAACTCAATAACCAACTGAGAGAAAATAATGGGATTTAGCATATAACCTTAACATTATGTAAGCCCAACAAAAAAGTGTTTATTTTGGAGATTGTACAGCAGATCCCAATGTTTGTTTATATGCGGCATATAATTTACGGGTCAGAGATGAATTGCGGAAGTGTTCAGAGGTCGTTACCTGAATTGATGTTAGTTAATGTAAAACAAGTTGTTTAGCTTGGATTCAATACATTTTCGCCAAAAAAGTCAAAACTATTTCGCCGCTTTCCATGGATTCAGATGCCTTTGGACCTATCAAGGATATATGCCTTGGTTGCGAGTAAATATAAGACAGCAGGAAAGATTTCATAACGATGCAACAGATACTTTTCAAAAACTACTCCTAGTGGACGAGGGGAAACATCTGTGAACACACTATAGTAGTTGTTATTTGCTACTACAAAGGATGGCATTGGACTGATGTTTGGATGTGGGTTAGTTTTTTTTTTCTTTGTTTTTTAATTGCCAGTGTCCCTCGCCATCAAAGGAGCTACTTTGACTTCTGAGGTTATCTGTAAATCACGTTCCCAATTCAAGGACGAGAAGTCAACATTTAAGTACATCTGACCGGTGTTTGACTTGAATCCACTGCCCGCAATCAGCGAAGAAAGCGACTCAGCCATATGGGATACATTTAAAAAATACTAAGCTACTTTTAGAGAGGCTCCGTGGCGAAGTGGTCAAGCCGTCTGGCTCGAGCTCCGAAGGTTGTGGATTCGATTCCGGGCCGTGTCTTTCGGTTCACGAGTGCATTTTTTTCGGACACTCCTGGCGGTCGTCGCTGGAGGTACGGAGTTCGTGCTCTGTGCGACATTTTCCGCGCTGCGGAAAGAGACTGAGCCATATGAGATATTTTTGATTAAATCCGGGTGCAATGAAGTCGACTCTGTCGATTTTAAAGCGCACTGGAAGTTTAAGAGCGAGCGCTTTAATCTTTTTCGGCAAGGTCGGCCTGAGGGAGGAAATTTATTATTTATTTTGGTTCTTGATTTCTTGGCAAGTTTACATTCAGTAGTCTGCCATTGTTGTCTGAACTACCGGCACTCATATCATTTTATTAAAAACCAACGCAAGGCGGTTTGATGGCATATCACCAGCGACTGTGGTTTTGAACGCAGTATGCGGGATTGCTAACTTCGCCTGTAAACGTTTCGACACAGAATCAACCAGGGAGGAGGTCAGACTGGGGGAAATATGTTTTAAGGAGGTTAAACAGAAGACGATCGGCTTTCATTGCACCAGGTTTCTATGGCATTTGGCTCGATCTTCTTTGAACGTGGCTCACTATAAAAGAGTGAAAGTCTTGAAGTGTATTGGGTATAGACCGCTAGCATATTATTGTTACAGATCAATACTTGATCGGCCTCGTAGCCAATATAACACCGGTAGCCATTACTTCAGGACCTGCAACATTTAGTAGATGTTGTTATTGCACACAGTGAACAACTGGGGTTAGAACTGAATAGTAAGAAGACACAGATTATGGTCGTCACTGGGAAGAAGGAAATACCACAATGTGATTTACGAGTAAATGGGCATATTCTTAAGCAAGTGAATCGATACAGTTATCTCGGAACAGTCATAACATCTGATGGAAGATACCTTGAAGAGATTAGAACAAAAATATCCACTGTGAAGGTAGCCTTTTGCAAGATGAAAAACATACTGACCAATAAAAAGATGTCAATTGAAACGAGAAAAAGAGTGTTGAGGTGCTACATAGAACCTGTACTTTTATATGGATGTGAAGCTTGGAGCAGTCAAGCTGAAAAACATCTGATTGCTGTGGAAATGTGGTTTCTGAGGAAAATGCAAAGAATACCATGGACAGACAGAAAAACCAATGAACAAGTCCTTCAAGAAACAAATGAAGATCGTAAACTGATTAGAGACATTAGACGTAGATAGTCAAACAATTTTGGGGCATGATATGAGAAGAAATGACTTGGAGAACTTGGTGACAACTGGCAAGATCTAAGGGATGAGACCAAGGGGAAGACCGAGAAGTAAATACCTGGATGGCGTGGCCGCATGACACGGTCGAGACAGGAACACGGAGCTGATCCACGGCTCTGGTTATCGAGTGAGATGGCAGAACATGACCGCCCACGCTTATCGGCATGGCACATGATGAATGGAGCCATTACTCCTCATGACAAATCTTGATACCCATTTGTCGCTGATTAGACCTTAGATTCTGAAGACGCGCTGGGTACATGGTGCTGGCACTCATCACTGGCTCCTTGACAAATGATATTTTGTTACATTAGCTTCCAACAAAGCACATCAACTATAGCCCATGACGTAGCGAATATGACCGTCTCCATGGCACAAATCCTGGGCTGAAATGAAGAGACCTGTCAATTGCCACGAGGAAACGTCTGTTGAAGTGCTACATAGAATTGGTACTTTTGTATGGATGTGCAATGGAGACAGTGAGCAGACACGTCAAATTCATAACATGGAAACATATGACTAATCTATATATATAAGAGTATTGCGGGGGATCGGCAGGGGTTCTGGAAGAATCTCAAAACTGAGAGGGAAGACCAGGAGAACTTTTAATCAGACAGCGGTGAGAACAATTAGTAGTATGACTCTTCGCTGGCTGTTGAACGAGGGGACGGAGCACATATGAAAATGTCCTGAGTGCAGTGATGTCGGTAGTAGTAGGATAGGTGGTATTTGAGTCGCATTTCTGGATTGTGGTGCTGGATTGGCCCCAATCCAGCTGGATTAGGGTTAGGGGTTAGGGTTAGGGTTAGGGTTAGGGTTAGGGGTTAGGGTTAGGGTTAGGGTTAGGGGTTAGGGTTAGGGTTAGGGTTAGGGGTTAGGGTTAGGGGTTAGGGTTAGGGTTAGGGGTTAGGGTTATGGGTTAGGGTTAGGGTTTTTTGTCTTCTCCTAATTAGATTTTCTGGATTGACCTCGCTGGATTGCCCCCAATCCAGCTCGAGACCAGTGCGGTTTGGGTAGGGTAGGTATCTAAGTCATATGTAAGGGTTGATACATCTAATAAAAGACATGTTTTCTAAGAGCAGATAACTGTGTGTAGCATATTTTAAATAGTTGTAAAAAAAAAATAATTAAACTAAATTAAACAACAACCAAAGGCGCGCGGGGCGGGCGGCGGGCGCAGGAACGAGCGCCGGGGCGGGCGGCGGGCGCGGGGGCAGGATCGAACCCCATAAAATACGTTGCATAGGTAGGTAGGGGGTCATTGCTGAGTGCCCACACGGTTGGTTATTGGTGACTGCCCACTAGTCCGATCATCGGTGTAACGAATAGCGGCTATATACTCGTAATAATAAGGGCCAAACGACTCTTTCCGTAAAATGTCAAAACTTAAAAACACATAGTTGTGCACAATCTGGGACAAAAACAAAAATCAATACTCATATTCATAACGACTAATCCAGGGTATTATGATTCCCGGTATGACCTAGGCGGTTTATTAATGTTATTGATGTCTCCGCTATGACAAATAGTTCGCGGTATTAATAAAGGACCTCATAAATATCGATAGAGGATTAAGAGCATAACACCTATTGTCGGGCACCCAATAAAAATCAATAGCACTACTTTCATTTCTTCTCATAATTGCTGGCAGGAGCTTATAGGATTAATCATCATTGCAGTGCGCGCAGTAATACATTGTATCAGCTGGTGTAGTCCACATCAGCACAACCCACTATAAATACTGGGAATAAACGCTATAGAAACCACATTCGCCCAGGCCGCTGAAGAAGATATATTGGAGGAAGACCAGACTTGGACCCTTGTTGCACTAGGTGAGTATATTGTCTTGCTGGTAAAACATATGCGCGTGTGTGAGCCTGTGTGTCTGTGTGTCTATCTGTCTTTCTGTCTGTCTGTATGTATGTCTGGCTGTCTGTCTGTAGATATGTCTATATTCTCTGTGTGTGTGTGTGTGTGTGTGTGTATGTGTGTGTGTGTGTGTGTGTATGTAGGTGTGGTTATGTGTATGCGAGTGTGTATGTATACATGTGTATATGTGTGTCTATATGTCTGTATGTGTGTGTGAGTATGTTTGTATATCTGTATATATGGCTGTGTGTGAGTATGTATGGGTGTGTATGTATATATTTATGTATTTATATACGTACACGTGTGTATGTGTGTATGTGAGTGTATATGTATATGTATGTCTATTTGTATGTGTGTATGTATATATATATGCATGTGTGTGTGTGTTTGTGTGTGTGTGTGTGTGTGTGTGAGGTCGGCTAAGTGTACTTATGTGTGCGCCCTTCGTGGTAAGGTTGGTTGGTAATGTATTGTGTCTTGTTTCCACAGAGCGCCTTGTATCTAACATAGCAAAGGGTCACCACCAGTGAGTCCAGCTCGCCGACAACCAACGTTGCCTTGTATCAAACATAGCAAAGGGTCACCACCAGTGACTCGATCTTGTCAACAAGCAGCATTGCCTTGTGTCTGACCAAGCGAAAGTTCATCACCCGTGAAGTGGCACTACAAGCAGGTATTATGTATATGTATATTTGTATATATGTATGTGTATGTGTGCGTGTGAATACTGGTAACCTTGCTAGCTGAAACTAAATGTTGATAGTTCATGTACTACTCCAGTGATATGAAGACAACAATAGAATACAAATCGCAATCTCTCTCTCTCTCTCTCTCTCTCTCTCTCTCTCTCTCTCACTCTCTCTCTCTCTCTCTCTCTCTGTTGTCTTATGGACACTACTGGGTTGGGATTTTTCTTTTTTACTCTAGATGGCCTGTTAACTTCAATCAGTCATATCTTGTGGTCTTTCACATTCAGTGTTAACAAATCATGCTCCGACCTTGTGAGTTCTTCAAATGTAATATCTAGACCAAGTGTCAAACTATACTGATTGTGTCTTGCTAAAGTTAGAAAAAAAAATGTTCTTAACTTCACATTCTCAATAAAGATTAACTTTATACATGAGTGTGTCACTGTCTACCTAATGGCAACTTATTTAAAATTATATTACACACATGTATGATATCGGATGTTAGCTCAATAAAAAAAAAAAAAAAAATATGAAAATTAAAAATTATTGGTGGAAACTAAATTATTTGTGCTTGATACATTCACAGGTGTACGCGGTCAACCTGGTAGAATACAAAGAACCAGTATCCTTGTACGCAAACAGCCACTATTATAAAAAGCGCAGGTGATTAAATACAAAGAAAAGTGTACCAACCCGCAACAAGCAGCCGACTAACAGTAATTTACATTATTATCAACCGAAAGCATGGCCACTAACCAGAAAAATATCCATCTGTGTTCTACCTGTAACAAAGGCTTCACTGAACGCCACAATCTCACACGTCACATTCGAACAGTCCACAAAACCGAAACTCACACATGCCACATCTGCGGCAATCTATACAACAGAAAAGACACATTGCAACACCATTTAAGAACACACCACCAGACACCCATGCCATCAACTACACCCGCATCATTAAACATGGACACTACACCTCCAACACACATGGACACTACACCTTTAACATCAAACACGGATACCAAAAAATCATCAAGAAAAAGAAAAGCACATTCAGATCCACAACCACTTAAAAAACAGAAACACAATAGCGAGCATGTGGTAGCAGAGGAAGCTGTCGTAGAGATAGATGAGAGAGTAGAGATAGATGAGGAGCTAAAGACTTTAGACAAACTCCCCACCGTCGACAATATCCAGCAGACATATAGAGACAACTGGCAGGCCCTTAGGACTCATCACAAGATCAACAAACATATATCGACTTACAATTTTTTTCACCGACCGGACTCAACACAACCAATAGACTGGACCGAGAAACTAGCGACTGTGTTTAGTAGTCAGACAAACCGCTTTAAGGTAAATTATAGCCATCACATGATGTTACGCCATAAGGAGACGAACGAATTTAGATTTTTCCATTCATCGTCAAATAATGCCTGTGCACTCGACGTACCCTTTTTAGTAAACAATGAACAAGACTTTGATGACTTTATAACCATAGTTCAGGAAAGCGACATGTTCAATTACGCCCTACACAACAGACCCGACTCTACGTATTTGGTAGAGACAATCCCCGCGACTAGTTTCTATGTATATCACATCAATGAGCACCCAATAGGTTGTTGTCTAAAGGGCTTACCTGACCACATAAAACACAATCATGGTATCAATATTTTGCAATACGACTCACATAACAAACAATACACTGACAATTTTTGTCTCTTTCGATGTCTGGCGGTATTCCAAGGAAAACCTGTTAAGGATCTTAGAAAACATACCAGTCGCTTAGCTAACCAGTGGCAGAAATACCAGAAACTAGAGTCGTTAGAAAACTTCCCAGGGGTTAGGCTTATCGACATGCCCAGTATAGAAAAATGTTTTGCGGTAAATATAGACATATTTGAATTCAACGAGACCCAGGCCCTAGTCCCCAAACTTCGCGGTAGTGGGGAATACGCTAAAACGTTGCGAGTATTATTATATAAGGATCACTTCATGTACATTAATGACTTTGATAGAGTAGCCAAGTCATTTGGGTGTGACGAATGTGGGAAGTTGTGGAGTGGTTTCTGGGATATGGATAGACATACTCAGACTTGTCGTGGGGGAGTCCCTGTGAACAGTTATAAAGGAGGGGTCTATACTGTGACAGAAACTGTGTGGGAAACCATTAGCTCATTGGGGATCAAGGTAGACACCAAGTATGTATATCCTTATAGGGCTGCTTATGACTATGAATGTTACTTCGAGACTAGAAATCTACCAGGTGAAACCAAGTCCACCAAATATTTAGGTAAGCATGTCCCACTTAGCTGGTCGATCGCGTCAAATGTCCCTGGGTTTGAGGACCCGGTCTGCCATATCACAGCGGGTAATCCTCTGGACTTGGTGAGAAAGATGGTTGAATATCTGACTCAAATCGCTGATGCAGCGTACGCCGAATTACGAACTAAGTTCGATTGGTTATACACACGATTAGAAGAGCTAAATGAACACAAATTAATGGCTAAGTTAGACGAGTACATGCAGGAATTGCCGGTGATAGGATTTAACTCGGGGAGGTATGATATAAATCTAATTAAGCCTTATTTGATAGAGTCCTTCCTCGCTGCCTCTGATGACCCCTTTAAATACATAGTGAAGAGAAACAATAATTTCATGGCCATTTCCACAGAAAAACTGAAATTCTTAGATATAGTTAACTATTTAGCCCCTGGATTTAGCTATTCCAAATATTTAGCGGCCTATGACGTAGAGGAGACCAAGGGGTTCTTTTGCTACGAGTATATCACCTCATTAGATAAACTACAAGAGACTCGCTTACCTCCACACAAAGCCTTCCATTCGCAACTGAAAAACTCCAACATTTCAGCTGCTGATTACGATGTCTGTCAGCGAGTATGGAGCGAGAACCAGATGTCGACACTGGCAGACTTCCTAAGGTGGTACAACAACAAGGACGTGCGACCATTTATTAAAGCGTTAAAGACTCAGGTTAAATTTTACAAGGGCTTAGAAGTAGATATTTTCAAAGATGCCATCTCAGTGCCCGGGGTGACCCTAAAGTACCTGTTTAAAACCATCCCCAAGAATATAGTGTTTTCACTATGTTCCAATAAGGAGAGTGATCTGCACACTACCGTTAGAAAAAATATTGTTGGGGGCCCCTCGATTATATTCCATAGATATCATGAGGTAGATAAGACCAGGATTCGAGGGGGTGAAGTAGTTCAGAGTGTGAAAGGGTACGATGCCAACGCGCTATACCTGTGGGCTCTGACACAGAAGATGCCCACGGGGTTTCCTGTGATAAGATATGCAGAAGATGGGTTCAAACCCCATAAAACCAGAGTGTACATAGTCCAGTGCAGAGAGTGGTTGGCTTGGGTACAACACAGTCAAGGCATAGAGCTACAAACACAGTTTAATGGGCGGGAGATGTCTCTAGGAGAACGACACATCCGTGTAGATTGCTGGGATAAGAAGACTCGAACCGTCTACCAGTTTCACGGGTGCTTATTTCACGGGCATCAAGACTGTGTGCTGACACAGGGTATTGCTGTTAACCCGGTGAGCAACAAACCCTTGGCCAAGCTGTATGCCAACACTCTTCAGATTCACGAGTATCTGAAGAAGGAGGTGAATGTTACGGTCGTGGAAATGTGGGAATGTGCGTGGAAGTCTCTAAAAAAGACTAATACCACCATTAAGAACTTCGTGAAGACGACATTCCCATACATCGCACCCTGGCATGGTTACCAGGCTATAGACCAAGACAAGATTCTCAAGGCTGTAAAAGACGAGACTTTGTTTGGTCTAGTGGAATGCGACATCCACGTACCAGACGAGTATAAAGAGTATTTTTCTGAAATGACTCCCATCTTTAAAAACACTGATGTGTCTAGAGCCGACATTGGTGAACTTATGAGTCAGTACGCTGAGAAACATAAGTTGTTGACAAGTGCCAGACGGACACTTATAGGTAGTTATATCGGGGAAAAGATCCTATTGGCCACACCATTGCTAAAATGGTATTTGACGCATGATCTAAAGGTCACTAAAATATACCAAATAATTGAGTATAAACCTGAGAAGTGTTTCGAAAAGTTTGGTAAGGAGGTGTCTGCCGCCAGACGGGCCGGTGACAGCAATACGGCTTATACTATTAAAGCTGAGACTATGAAACTGTTGGGAAATGCAGCCTATGGCAAAACATTAACCAATAAGGCCAAGCACACCAAGGTTTCATATTGTCGTGGGGCTGGCACGTCAAAGTTGGTGAATCAACCTCTATTCAAAAATATGACCATGCTGTCAGATGATGTGTTTGAGGTGGAGTCTCTAAAGAAGACCATCTTATGGGATCTACCCCAACAAATAGGCTTCTTTGTGTACCAGTACGCAAAGTTGCGCATGTTAGAATTTTACTATGACTGTTTAGATAAGTTTATAGATAGGAAAGATTTTCAGTTGTGTGAAATGGACACTGATAGTCTGTACTTAGCCCTTAGCGCCCCAACCTTAGCACAGGTCGTCAGACCTGAACTTCAGGAAGAATTTTATAGCGTCTATAGCTCCTGGTTCCCAGCTGAGGTCTGTGATAGCCATAAAAAGGATTTTATTAGCAGTAGGGGCGTTGTACCAACCTGTGACTTGTGTAGAGCTAAGCGAGTCTTCGACAAAAGAACCCCTGGGTTATTTAAGTTGGAGTATGAGGGGTCGGGAATGGTCTCCTTATGCAGCAAGACATATCACTGTTTTGGAGACTCTACCAAGACCAGCACAAAAGGACTGACAAAACACCACAACACCCACCTTGACAGAGACACTTTCTTAAATGTACTCGACACACAGACAGCCAGTGGAGGGACAAATATAGGGTTTAAAACACAGGATTCTTCTGTCCTCACATATCAACAACACAGAGAGGCCTTATCCTATTTTTATATTAAAAGAAAAGTACAAGCAGACAAAGTTACCACCTCACCACTAGACATTTAACATTCACTCACATGGCCTTTTGTTTATTAGTGTAAATGTGTATCATACTATGTAAAAACCGTTTGTGTGTACATAACTTTGTACCTTTTCTACTTTTTTCATCTCGAAAGATAATATACTCCTTGGTCAATGAAACTTGTGTGTTCTATAATATGATCCTTTAAAAATTTTAATGAACACATACGTGTACTGTGATAGCCTTGTGAAATTGATGGTGCCGTGAAATTGATGGTACAGTGAAATGTCTACATCATTGAAACTAAAAATAAAAAAAATGTTTGTGAATATGTCACAGCTTTTGTAAATTGATGACTTGAATGCCATATAAATGCAATTTGTAAACACTTGAAATGCTTTTTTAATCTGCTTTTTTAATGTGCTGAAAATACAAAGCCTAAGTATTTGTGATTATGTTTTGATACTTTGTCACTGATTTTGTACATTGATGGTTGATATAAATGAATGATATTTTGTAAACGATTGAAACAACTTTACTATACTTTGTAAATGAATGCGCTGAAAATACACACTCATGGTATCGTTGTCGATAAATTTGCCTTGTTGAATATGTTTTGTACACTATTGAAATTGTATCCCATACTGGATTTTGCTGAAAAAATAAAAGCTATGAAAAACCAACCGGTGTGTTTTGTTGGTTTATTTCAGTGGTATGAATGGATTTGTTTTTTTCCGTTGTCTGGCTTTTTTCCTTGTTTTCATGTTTTCGACTTTCTTGTCTTTCTTGTTTTCATGGTGACTGCTGCAAGGTGTTGTTTATTCATGTTGACTGTGGTTGTTTGACTTGGCATAAACCAGTGGAACAATTGACACACACAAACAGACAATAACAAAAACACAAGGGAACAATCGGGCCAAGAACAGTGGAACACAAGTACAAGATCACAAAAGTACAAATACACAACTATTTGCCAACGAGCCAAGTACACAAGAAGAAGAATATCACAAGTACAAAAGGACAAACGCTTACAAAAAAAAAATGGTACACAACAAAAGATTTTCATTTTTTCTGTTTTAATTTTCATAGATGGATAGCTATACACGTTGTCTCTTCTTTCTTGGATCACCCAATGGTATACAGTTGTCTGAGTAGTCAAGGGCTGCTGGTCTCCGGGCTGGTGGGCTCTGATCACACATCTGACTGTATGTTGGTTGACTATCAAACATCTGGCTGTTGTCGGCTTCATCAAACATCTGGTTGTCATCGGCTTCATCACCTGCCTGGTAGCTGGGTTGATTATTGTAGGCCTGATATGTGTTGGTGACTTGGCTGTCTTGGTATGGTTGAACACTGTTAGTGACTGGCTTGGCTGGAACATTCTTAGTGACTGGTTTGATTTGATTAGTAATGGGCTTTGTTTGAACACCGTTAGCACCTTGAATGGATGAGAGTCTATCAAAATCAGCTAGAATCCCACTTTGCATCGCTATCAATTGTTCGTATTCTTGGCGAGTAAGTGTCAGACCCATCTTGGTCGGGTATTTTTTATCAGACTCACCAAAGAAGCGGCGTATATGCAACGTAGTCGTACCTCTGAAGGATGAGACAAAGACTGCCTTGACACCAACCCCCACGGGTCGAACGGTTTCACCGCCACGAGTCATGTAGACGGAATTAGCTGGTACAGTCTTGAGTTCTGTAGTCATCTTCGGTTCACGGTGTGCGACTGGTCTCAGCCACGGGTTTATATACCAGTCGTTGAGCCACGTGTAAACCGGTTTCAACGAGTCATAACCAGAAGCAGTCGACCTACATTAAGGTTTGTGGTAACAGGTGGTTAACCTTTATTAAAAGATGACTAATCGACCCACAAGCCGGTCATTGACCCGTTGTTTATTTGAAAACGCCTGCAGAATACGTGGCATACTCCACCCTCGACATTTCCGCTTGAGAAAATAGATAGCGTACAGGCCACAGGTGTTACTTATTACATCTTGTAAGACCCGGGTGTTGTACATTAACGGTCTGACTGAGTACTTCTCAATAAACTTGCTTATGTCAGCGTGTAAGGGTGGTAGCCCAAACGAATCAAAGTATTCACATTTGCCTAACCCATCGTAATACAGCGCGATCCAGTGGGACCCAGGTTGATCACTGGGGTCAGTGTTTATCACCAAAGCAGCTGGTTTAGTTCTATCTATTTGTGTAGGTAACTGATCACGAGCACCTACTCTGACCTGGACCCGTCGAACATATCTATCCGCTAGAAGTAGACTGGTAATCTGTTCTGTGTCCATTATGAAGCATAATCTGTTAGCACTTGCCTGGTCTTGGATATTTCAATTATCCCGTCGTGCTCGGCGCAGACGATAACTTGTAATGGTTCTGGGGTGGGTGTGTTGAACTTAAATTCCAGGGTTAGGGGACCAGCCCTCGGCATCTCAAACTGATCTCCGTCCAGTAAACTGGGACTCAGGTCAAAGGCATACAGCGTATACCCATGTTTATATTGCATATAGTCAATGGAATTACCGGCGTCCTTGCCCACCAGACCCATGGCTAGATTAGTGCCAAAGAAGGCTCGTACGTATTGATTACGTTCATAGTCCATCGTTAACGGCTTGCTGGTGGCAGATCGCCCATCGACTGTTACGTTCAGATACGTCAGCCCAAAGGTTTGAAAATTATAAGGATTAGCTTTGAAAGTACCGTTGAAGGCGGCTGAGGTTATTAGGCCAACCACGATACGGGTGGGTGTTTGACTCATAAACAGATTATCTTGAGTGTGAGATAACATCCCTTGGGGGATAGCTAATGTTTTCAGCGCCACACGCTTGATCGGTAGCTTCATATTGGCTCTCATCAAGGCTTTCTCATGGGCGAGAGCGACGGCTGGATTTAGTTTGGCTTTACGAACCACCAGTGTGGCATGTGTTATAACGGATGAATAAGCCAAGGTGTCGTCGGGGGCCATTAGGTTAAAGGTAGCTTTCGATGGAGTCAGCTTAATTTTCACATCCACACCGTTTATCATGTAACGGTCTTGCGCAAAGATATCGACGTGTAGTCGACCCATCATATCTATTTCTTGGCTCTCACTGGCTAGTTGTCGTCGGGTGTTTCGACCTTTGTTGTTATCGCCTTGAGTCTCATCGAGAAATTTAGCTGTATCGTAGTAATAGAGGGCGGCTGAGAGATGACTCTTCTTGGCTTCTTCCCCATGATTCAGTGTGGCTTCCAGATAGGCTCTATATGGGTATGTGTTCTCACTCGGGGTGATTAGCGTGTCGTTGAGTGAGACATCCACTTGTGAAAACAGACTGTGTAAGTAATAGTTGACGGGGGCCACTTCAGCTGTGGGTGGTAGTTTATCGCCGTTGGGTAGTGTGACTTTAGCTCTGATGTGTAAGAAGGTATTATATAAGTCTAGATACTCTTCACTGGCGCCAGATATAGCAAATTCTATAGGTGCTCCTGGTGCTAGAGATGCAAGCGGGTGTATCTCCACACACTGCCCCTCTTCTACGGCCGTTTGTGTCGGAGGCACGCTAAACAGATCCAAACCAGAATGCAGACACTCACACGAGTTGGGATGAATCAGAGCCATCATGCGAAGATATCCGAATACTTCTTCTTATGAGCCCGACTAGGACCAGCACTTAGTTTTATACGTTTACTCGGCTCACCAGGTGGCGCTGGTCGTCTTTTTCTTCTAATACCGCTACCCGATTGGCTCACATGATCGGCTGCGCCTTGCAGTAAACGCTGACCGGCTTGTTTGGCGTGGTCTTTAAAGGCTTCTCCAACATTCCTACCAGCTAGAGCGTCTTGGGCCACTTTCAAGCCTGTGCCGAGACCTTCTCGGAGTAAGGCCTTACCACCTGTCTTTAACCAGGGTAGAATTGTGCGACCAAGTCCACTGAAGAAACTGCCGATACCACGACCTCTCTGACTCCTGCCACCCACAAACACTGGCATGCCATGGCCAGCTTGGTTGCAGTAAAAGTCCTCATACATTTTGGGACTTCGACGTAACGCCACGTATTTCACCATTATTCTAGGTCTGAATGTTTCCGCGTGCGAAAATGTAACGTCAGCACTGAAGTTCCGCTGGTGAATGAGATCGTTGTCCCCGTCTCAGTGGTTAAAAGGATCTCCACCGTGTCGAAAGAGTACCGACTCAATGGCACGTAGTGTGGTTTGTCATAGATGCGAAATACCGAGGCTGAGCGCTGGTCCAAGATCGGGACAGTCCTTAGTAGTGGGACCATGGCGTCTCCGACTGGTCTCGCGGCTATGAGATCGCAATAGACGTAGACATTTTGAATGTCATTATTCAGTTCTACCACCACCTCGCCTTCCATTAGAGGGTTGGCGTCCGTCACCTTGCCAGAGGGAAAACCTAAAATGCTTCTCAATCTCTCGCTAAATTTAACAGTGGCCCCCGGTTCGAATAGTTTCACGAGGGCTCTCTTCAAGGCCTTGTTATAATAGAATCTGACTCGCACCTTGTCATCAGTCTCTTTCACTAACCGATCAGGACGTGCCCTGTCACGCTCTTCCTCCCCTTTCACTAGTCGATTCAGTTCCTCTATAAAACCAGCTGGTGAGCTGTACATACCCGAGGGACACACCACTCTTATGGGATGTTTCCCCTGGGGTGGTATGTATATGAACCACACTTCATTCTCTAACACATTGCAGTAGTAGTTGGGAAACTGAATTTCGGCTAAACCCACTTCGTAATGTTTGGTCACATCAATAGTCTGCGGCAACTTGACGAAAAAGTGACCCGGGTTGTTGTTGGGAAACATATTCGGTGAAGCATTGCTCGGTAATGTTTTGCTCGGTAATGTTACGTAGAAGCTCATAGTTTAGGGTTAGGTAGCATGTAACCCAGACAACTACTCATTAGCGCAATCCACAGCTTACCCTCAGATGCTTCGGCGCTGCCGCGACTCAGATTGAATAGTGATACGCCGATAACGGTGTATATAACGACCATCTGACAGAAGAAGACAATCTCTGTTCGCGGCACCCGTTGACCAAAAAACGACCAGAACGAGGTTCTTTCGCTGGGTGGGTTATTTTGTGGGCGCAGTACAGTAGTTTCCGCAATGTCTTCGTCCATTAGCCTCGGTATCTAGTTAGGTCTGAGACCCAGCTGTTGAATGACGAATTATACCCGAACCATTTCACTAAATACTCTTTACCACCACCTCTCCTTCGTCTTTCTTGTAAGACGGTTTCAACCCGATACACTTGTTTATCTCCGACTGGTTGGATCTCTTCTCGATAGAATGATCCTCGTAGTTCTTCGCCCGAATCGTCTTTTAGCACATACGTCACCGGACTGGTCTGGTTTATACGACTGAGGGTAAACAATTCTTCTGTCCACGACGGCACATAGCCCTTTTTAAAAGGTTGTTTGGGTTGAGCCAGTCTGACTCGGTCCCCTTCTGTAAAATGTACTTTTCTTGACCCGTCGGGTTTTTGGTACAAGTTATGCCACACCTCTTCTTGATTAGTATAGTTGACTTGTCGGGGGGCCATGCGAATACTTCTGTGATATGAACCGTTGTAGTTGCTGATCAGTTTATCTACGACGTCGACATAGCGCAGTGTATTAGTCTTGGTGAAATACCGCCACATTTTTTCTTTAAGCGTCCGGTTGAATCTTTCCACTATAGAGGCCTTAACATCTTCATTCTCAGTGGTAAAGAAATGCACACCTCGGTCTTTCAGATATTTTAGGAAGGTCTGGTTGACAAATTCCGACCCTTTGTCGGTCTGAAAGTTTACCGGTTGTCTATCACCAAAGATTTTACTCACAGCCTCCACCAGCGCTTTCCCCGTTTTCTTCTGGATCGGAATGGCCCAGGCATATTTACTAAACACATCGATGCAGGTCAATAGATACGACAACCCATCGTTGTATCTTTGTAATTGACGCATATCTATCAAGTCGGCTTGAAACTGTTGATTTATCCCACCGGTTATGGTCTGGCGTCTTTGAAAACGCCGACGGATCGGTTTATGCAAACTATACGTGTCCTGATGGCGTAACCATTTCTCTATTTGCTTAGCGTTCAGTTTAGTATTTCTTTTTAAGGCGGCGGCCCCGCCATAGGCCCCTGGCTGCTGGGGATCGTAGTAATACTTTCTTAATTGCGCGGCCATTTTTCCCATTTGGTCGTAGTTAACTTACTCGGCTTCTTCTTTCGTCTGAGCTTATACACTGGAATGGTCTCAGCTACTTGACTCTTGGGTCTTATTGGTGTATGGGTAGTTACTGGACTCTTGGGTTCGCTTACTTGAATAGGTTGACTAGGTGTCTCGGTTATTTGACT
This sequence comes from Cepaea hortensis, assembly GCA_963921405.1. Classification (NCBI taxonomy): domain Eukaryota; kingdom Metazoa; phylum Mollusca; class Gastropoda; order Stylommatophora; family Helicidae; genus Cepaea; species Cepaea hortensis. Next base: position 470,488,678 of record OY992876.1, on the reverse strand, counting down.
GGTTCTCTCGGGTAAAGTGCTGACTTCGGGTTTTTGTTCTTTGATATCCACTAGGCCTAAAGGCTTGTGTCTGTACTGATCTAGTCGATTCAGATATCGCTGCAAGGTTTGTTGGTATACTCGGGCTTTTTCACGAGGTGGCAGATCTTCACTCTCCAGGACTTGGCGCATTTGTTGGTCCAAGTCACGCAGGCTATCGTTTAGTGTGTCGGGTGGTGTATAGGGTCTTTCTAGCAGCCGAGGGTCGATCAGGAGCATTTTCTTGGCCATTACAATCCCACGATGCCCTTCAACACATTTAGAATTGGGCCGAGTAAGGCACCTATGAAACCACCTTGTTGCAGGATCTGTTTCCTTTTCTTGAGCGACAGTTTCTTACTCGTTAGCGCTCTCAGACTGTTTTTGTGTCGCTGCAGCCGGCGCTTCTGACTCGGTGTCAGGGGAACATTCCCTTTTAAGACATTGTGACAGCATTCACATATTGATTGGACGAGATCCGGGGATGCCGTTTTAATTACGGCTTTTACGGCGGCTGGTTTTGCCTCACCCAGAAACCGCAGCATGGGCCCATGACGTTTCACTCGGTTGGACATATTACTTGGGGACGTAGACAACTTGGTGCTGGTCAGGAAATATACGACTGCGTAAACGGAGCTGATCCGGTGTTTCCTGTCGAAGGTCGAATAACAAATACCCGTGTGGCGTCGATGTCGCGTCTTTAAAACTATCTTGGACATATGACACGCGGCCTGGGTACATCTGTTTGGCCAGGTTGGCAATTTGCGACCCGTCTCGAGGATTTTTAAACACTACTAGGTAATGCGAATTCAGACTGATAGTTCTTTGTTCTTTGTTCTTACCAAAAAGGTTCTGGACTATATACATGACACTGAGATTACGATGATGACTACCCTTGGTAAACAGTTTGGTCACTCTATCGTCTGTCTCGGACATTAGGTCATCTATAACCACTAATCGACGTCTATCCCCAGTCCATTTTTCCACGTCGGGCAGTCCCTCGTTAAATTGGACACCCTTCATAGTCTCGTACATGGGTTGCCACTCCCCATAGCACCATATAACCTCTTCTGGAATCGGGTCGACCATGTCTGGGAGATGGGCCAGAAACTGTTGTACAAAGACGGATTTACCACATCCTGTTGGACCCGCAATCATCGAGGTAAAAGGATGTTTCCATCTAGGATCCATGATTACGAATGATCACCTACCTACTTATGTGACGTATTTTATGGGGCTCGAACCCGCGATCGCGCGCCCGCACCCGGCGCTCGTTCCTGCGCCCGCCGCCCGCCCCGCGCGCCTTTGGTTGTTGTTTAATTTAGTTTAATTATTATTTTATTTTTTTACAACTATTTAAAATATGCTACACACAGTTATCTGCTCTTAGAAAACATGTCTTTTATTAGATGTATCAACCCTTACATATGACTTAGATACCTACCCTACCCAAACCGCACTGGTCTCGAGCTGGATTGGGGGCAATCCAGCGAGGTCAATCCAGAAAATCTAATTAGGAGAAGACAAAAAACCCTAACCCTAACCCCTAACCCTAACCCCTAACCCTAACCCTAACCCCTAACCCTAACCCCTAACCCTAACCCTAACCCTAACCCCTAACCCTAACCCTAACCCCTAACCCTAACCCTAACCCTAACCCTAACCCTAACCCCTAACCCTAATCCAGCTGGATTGGGGCCAATCCAGCACCACAATCCAGAAATGCGACTCAAATACCACCTATCCTACTACTGTCGGTTCTTCCAATTCAAATTCCAATTTTCCAAAAATAAAATTCCAAATTCGGTTTCGTCTAACCTGCTTCGTCAGCGGTGGTTATTGTTGAGAGCCGTAGTTGTGTGGATTGTTAGTCCTAATTCCTACTAGTTTTATTGCCTCCGCTCTGTTCGTCGGATATGTTTGTTTTGTGCTGGTCCTGGTAAAGATCAGTCCTTGGTTGGGCCTACTGGAGTCCGCATTCTCTCGTTTGTTGGCTTCTTTTCATTGTTAGCACTGCTACGTGCTTGCCGTTTCTTGTGTTATTCTCATCGTAGCTGGTCCCGGTCATGTCCAGCCCTCATAAGGACTTGATGTAGGCAAGGGCAGAGCATTCAAGTGCAAGTCTCAAGTTGTCCCCCTGGTCAGCGGACCGAACTCCTTTACGTTTGTGATTTGGCGTTTTTCTTCATCGCGTGTGGGTGTGGTGTGGCAACAAGATGACCAGGTCTCCCTGTCCTCCCAGCTCAGGTGCTCTACCGGAAGAGCCAACCCACCTTCCTGCCATTCACCCCGCCAGTGTTTTTTTTTTTTTTTTTCCTAAAAAAAAACTATAAAACACTGTTTGAATGTCTGTCTCATAGTTTGTATATATGTCCTGTCCATCGGTCTGTCTCTCCGTTTGCCTGCCTGAATGCGTATCTGTCTAAGTGATTGGAATGGCCGAATGTAAGACAGGCCTGCGTGTCCAATTCAGATTATAAAGTTTGTTCGCTCGTTCTAACTGTCTGCCTGTCTGCCTGCCTGCACCTCACTACTTCCAAGAGAAAAAACATGTCGGTTCTTGACTCAACTCAACTATATATACGAGTATATACATAAAGTACGGATAAGGTATACACGCAATTGTTTCGCGCAGGCACAAAGCCGTGCGAGTTGATTGGGATTATGTTGAATAATACCGATGTTTACATGACATATCCTCGTATATTGTGTATACATTTCATACTTTGTGATTAAATATGTAGTTGTATTACTGTGTGTTTGTTGTTTGTGTGCTGACGAAGGCGTTAGCCGGAACGTCAATTTTCTCATTTGGGGAGGGTGTTCTAGCAAAGCTTACCGATTCTATTTCTTGTTTTTGTTGATTCACTTAAAGCGTATTGAAGAGCCATTAATTTATTTACGAACGAACGAACAAACTTTATCTTCAAAGGATTTAGAATTGAACACGCAGGCCAGACTGACATTCTGCCCCTCTTCTCTCTTTCCTTTTATACGTTATTTAATTCATACATTACTTTACATTTGACAATGACGGTCTAGCCCAGGGCCGCAGAGATAGAAAGAAATAATCCTTCCTCTACCGAGGATTGAACCAGACCCTCTCTCGTGACTTGCAAGTCAACTATTATGCTATGGCGATTACCACCTCAGAGGAGCGATTGGCCGAGTGGCTAGAATGCCAGGTTATCAGTCAGAAGAGCCGGGTTGAAATCTTCGGTAGGGTGTGGATTTTTTTCTGTCGGGGGCAAAAACAAAACCCTAATATGTAAAGTTCGCGGCGACTGCACTAGCCAGACCGCCTAAATTACTCATGCTCAAAACAGAAGAATGGATATAAAGTAAGCGACAGAAATGTAAGCAAGGAGAAACAAAGTAAGAGAAAACAGGATAGTAGACTAATAAACAGGCAGAAATGCAAACCTTGCGACAGAGAGAGTGGTCGGCAGATGAACTGAAGAAGACACATAAATATAGACATATGGACACACGACTGGGCGGAGACAGACAGACAGACAGACAGACAGGCAGACAGACAGACAGACAGACAGACAGACAGACAGACAGACAGACAGGCAGACAGACAGACAGACAGGCAGACAGGCAGACAGACAGGCAGACAGGCAGACAGGCAGGCAGGCAGGCAGGCAGACAGACAGGCAGGCAGGCAGGCAGGCAGGCAGACAGACAGACAGACAGAACGAGCGAACAAACTTTATAATCTGAATTGGACACGCAGGCCTGTCTTACATTCGGCCATTCCAGTTACTTAGATACGCATTCAGGCAGGCAAACGGAGAGACAGACCGATGGTCAGAAGGACATATACATAAATTATGAGACATACATGCAAACCGAGAGAAATAGAATGAAGAGATACAAAATTTCGAGCTGACTAACGTACAAAGAGTGGGACAGCGAGAAGGGCCGACGGATAGACCCAATAAGACACAGACGGACAGACGGACAACCATGCTATTGCCACTCCCACCTGCCGTTCGAATCGAAAGAAGTCCCCAGGTCACTGTACTAGTAATCCAAAATACTCACTACTTCGCGACGCGTCTCCAAGAGTAATGACGGAACATCTTTAAGATGTAACTTAGAAACGGAAATCAATAACTGCGTAGACATATTGAACATGTCTGAAGCTCTGTCAGACATGACTATCTGGATCGAAGTCGGCAGGGAACATAACACGACTGACATTAGTGTCTGCATGTAGTCGGGTTGTCGGGTTGTCGGGTTGTCGGGTTGTCGGGTTGTCGGCAGTCAGGGGGTGGGAGGATACATGGGCTTGATAGGTGAATAGAATTTATGGTTATCCAGACAGACAGGTTCGTATTCACACGCACACAGACGGACAGAGGGATAAGTGGGCGTATGTATGGATGGATGGATCGATGGATGGATGGATGGATGGGTGGGTGGATAAATGGTTGGATGAATTGATGTTTGCATGGAAAGATGGATGGATGGATGGATGCATGCATGCATGGATGCATGGATGCATGCATACATGCATGCATGGTTAGATGGATGAATGGATGGGTTCATGGATGGATGGGTGGGTGAGTGGGTATGTGAGTGGGTGGGAGGGTGGATGGATGGATAGATGAATGTATGGATAGATGTATGGATGGATTGGTGAGTGCTGAACACTGCTAACGAGGTGTGTCAATAGACAAAAAATCTGATCGAAAGACAGACACAGATAGAGACAGACAGACAGACAAGCAGGCAGTGATAGAGAGAGGGGGGAGGGGGAGGGAGACGGATGTATAAAAGTGCGTACAGAGAGAGAAATACAGATAGACATACAGATATACAAACTAATAGATATGTAAGCAGAGAGAAACAGAGTGAAAGAAAAATAGGAAGAGTGGACAAGTCTACAGACAGACAGACAGACAGACAGACAGACAGACAGACAGACAGACAGACAGACAGACAGACAGACAGACAGACAGACAGACAGACAGACAGAACGAACGAACGAACAAACTTTATTTTAAAAGGGTAACAAATTGGGCACGCAGGCCCGTCTTACATTCGGCCCTTTCAATCACTCATCTTTCATTCATCAAATGTGCATGTTACATTAACATTGGGGAAAAACATTGTCAAATGGATTTTGTAAGCATAAACAATGCATATTACACATGATACATTCACATGATAAAACCAAAAAAAAACATTATCAAATGAAAGTTGTAAACATAAACAGTGCATATTGCAATGTTGTGAGACACATCCCCCATCCACCCTCATATCCCGCAGCCACCAACACATCCCCCACCCACCAACACAACCCCCACCCACCCACACATACCTCCACGCACTCACACAGAACCAGGCGAGCATACATGCCGCCACACACCCACTGATCCCCCACCCATACACATTTCCCCAAGAAGAAGAAGAAGAAGAAGAAGAAGAAGAAGAAGAAGAAGAAGAAGAAGAAGAAGAAGAAGAAGAAGAAGAAGAAGAAGAAGAAGAAGAAGAAGAAGAAGAAGAAGAAGAAGAAGAAGAAGAAGAAGAAGAAGAAGAAGAAGAAGAAGAAGAAGAAGAAGAAGAAGAAGAAGAAGAAGAAGAAGAAGAAGAAGAAGAAGAAGAAGAAGAAGAAGAAGAAGAAGAAGAAGAAGAAGAAGAAGAAGAAGAAGAGACAGACAGACAGACAGACAGACAGACAGACAGACAGACAGACAGACAGATAGACAGACAGACAAGCTGTGCGACAGGGAGAAGGGCCGACAGATGGACAAAAGAAAACCGCCGGACTGATGAACGGATAAACACAGACAGACAGAGACACAGACAGACGGAGTGAAAGACAGACGAACAGGAAGACAGGCAGAATGACAGAAAGACAAAATGACAAACGGAATGACAGACAAACAAGCAGACATAATGACAGACAAACAAAATGACAGACAGACGGACAGATAGACAGACAGACGGATGGATGGAAGGACTGACAGACAGAAAGAGAGACAGAGACATACATAGGGACAGAGACAGGCAGATAGACAGATAGAATAGCTGATGCCTGGGTAGCGGGTTCAATCCCTACACCGGTCAGTTGAACTAAATTGTTGACTTATCGTCTTTGACTTGAGGACGTAAATCACAAGTACATCATAAGTCGGAGTGGGTTCCATTGATGGCTAGGGACACTGAAAGCTAATCCACACACACACAAATCAATCCAGTACAGTGGAAGTAGGAGCACGTATATAACTACGGCTGGGTTGAAAGCATTGAAACACTAAAAAATAATAAAAACAAATCACTCAGCAGCAAACAGAGAAAGACAGCCACCTTTCAGATAGGACATAGTTCGACGCCACTAGACCAGCTCTAATGGGACTCTGTTGCACAAACTCGACACCACTAGACCAGCTCTAATGGCACTCTGTGACACAAACTCGACACCACTAGAACAGCTCTAACGGAACTCTGTGGCACAAACTCGACACCACTAGACCAGCTCTAATGGCACTGTGTGACACAAACTCGACACCACTAGAACAGCTCTAACGGAACTCTGTGGCACAAACTCGACACCACTAGACCAGCTCTAATGGCACTCTGTGACACAAACTCGACACCACTAGAACAGCTCTAACGGAACTCTGTGGCACAAACTCGACACCACTAGAACAGCTCTAACGGAACTCTGTGACACAAACTCGACACCACTAGAACAGCTCTAACGGAACTCTGTGGCACAAACTCGACACCACTAGACCAGCTCTAATGGCACTCTGTGACACAAACTCGACACCACTAGAACAGCTCTAACGGAACTCTGTGACACAAACTCGACACCACTAGAACAGCTCTAATGGCATTCTGTGACACAAACTCGACACCACTAGAACAGCTCTAATGGCACTCTGTGACACAAACTCGACACCACTAGACCAGCTCTAATGGCACTCTGTGACACAAACTCGACACCACTAGAACAGCTCTAACGGAACTCTGTGGCACAAACTCGACACCACTAGACCAGCTCTAATGGCACTCTGTGACACAAACTCGACACCACTAGAACAGCTCTAATGGCATTCTGTGACACAAACTCGACACCACTAGAACAGCTCTAATGGGACTATGTGGCACAAACTCGACACACTAGAGCAGCTCTAACGGAATACTTTAGCATAAACTCGCGATAAGCAATAATTCAGTGGTTCTCGCACATGTATATGCTTCATGTATTGATTACAGACAATAAATATGATCTGCTACATCTGTTAGATGCGGTAGTTGTACACAGTGAACAACTAGGGTTAGAATTAAACTGTAAAAGACAGAGATTATGTTCGTCACTAGGAAGACAGATATACCAAAATACGGGCAAATGAGAATATTCTTACACTAGTGAATCGGTACAACTATCTCGGAACAATCATTATATCTGATGGGGGTTGCCTTGAAGAGATTAGAACAAGAATCGCCATGGCATGGGTAGCCTTTTGCAGTATGGAAAATATACTGACCAATAAAAAATATGGCGACTGCAACGAGAATAAGAACGAACGAGCTTTATTGTTGAAGGGTAACAAATTGGGCACGCAGGCCCGTCTTACATTCGGCCCTTCCAATCACTCATCTTTCGTTCATCAGTGCATAGTGCATTCACATAGGAAAAAACATTGTCAAATGAATGTTGTAAACATAAACAATGCATGTTACCATGTTATGAGACAAATCCCCCACCCACCAACCCACCCATCCCCTATCCATCCGCGTGTCCCCCCCCCCACCCACACACACACACACATCCACCACCAAACCACACACATACTCACAGGCACATACATTCCCCCATCCATCCACCCATCTCCCAACCAACACATCCCACACACAACCCCCACATACACCATCTCCCCACACACACACACACACACATATCTCCCACCCACCACACATCCCCCACAAATCCCCCAACCACCCACACACAAACCCAGGCACACATGCATGCATCAACCCATCTATACCCACCCACACATCCCCCACCTCCATACATCTCTCCATCCACACGCACACATCCTCCACCCATCCCATAACCTACCAACACTCACCCACCCACATATCCTCCACCACTCACCCACACACCCCCAACCACTCAGCCAAACACACATCCCCCAACCATCTATCCAACATACACACACACATATTCCCGACAACTCACATATCCAGCACATACCCACACACAAAACCCGCACCCACACATCCCCCACTTACACATATCGCCCATCCACACATTCTTCCCCACCCACACAATCTCCCCCATCCACACATCCCGCACCCACACACACACACACACATCCCCGACCCACCCCCAACCCACACACATACTCACCCTCCCACACATCCTCCACCCACCCACTCACCAATCACCCCCCCCCCCCCGATCTCCAATTCCCAATGACACATCCCTTAACTACACATCTCACCACCCATACACTCACACACACACACACACACACACATCTCCCCACCCGTACACACATCCTCACCCACCAACACATTCCTCATCTAAAAACACACACCAACCACCCACACACACTCCACCACACACATCAGCCTTCCCACCCACACACATCCGCCTTCCCACCCACACACACATACCCCACCCATACACTCATCTCTCACACACATCCACCCACTCACGTACTCATCCATCAACCACTCACACCCACACATCACCCTCCCATCCATCAACACAAGCATCTCTCATCTACCCTCCCACCCACACACACCCCAACCACCCAGCCAGACACACATCCCCCATCCTCACATACATCCTTCATCCACTCGCACATCCCACACCTCCCCATCCCTCACACATCTCCCCTCTCACACCCCACCCCACCCATAAACGCATTACCTCACATACACATCCTCGCCCACACATCTCTCACCCCCATACACACACATCTCCCCACCACCCACACATCCCCCACCTACAAACATCCTCACCTTCACACATACATCCTCCACCCACTCACATTTACCCCATCCACACTCACACACTCCCACCAACACAGACATATCCCATTCACAGACACACCCCACACTCATCCCCCACACCCATTACACACCCATCCCCCAACCCACACACATCTCCCACACACCCATTCACCCACCCAAATACACATTCCCTACCCACACCCCAACCCACCAACACCCACATATTCCCAACCATCCCCCCAATATCCCAACCGAACACACATCTCTCACACACACATACATCCCCCACCGACCACACATCCCTTCACCCATCCACACATCACGCATCAACCCACACACAACCCCTCTACACATACATTCCCCACACCCCCACACACAAACACATCCCTCACATACACACCCACACACACATCCCTCACATACACACCCACACACACATCCTCACATCTAGACACATACATGCCACACACCCCCACATACACACACACATCCCTCACATACACACCCACACACACACATCCTCACATCTAGAGACATACATCATCGTTGAGAGTGTTGAAGTGTTGAAGTGCTACATAGAACCTGTACTTTTGTATGGTTGTGAAACGTGGCAATGCGCAAAGCTGAGAAACATCTCATGGCTGTCGATATGTGGCTTCTGAGCATGAGCAAGTCCTATAAGAATCAAATGAGAACCGTAAACTGATTATAGAAATTAATAATAATAAAACAATAACAATACTAAAATAACTGTTAGCAAATATGTAAATATAAGTTAGACCACAACACAACGAATCCGACGTTTCGACATTAGTGCTCTTTTTCAAGAACTGCACAAACAGATTTAAAGAAATAATTAAATCAATAACTAAAGATCCAAACAAGGCTTCATCCCTTTGTTTGCGTGTTTGTTTAATGGTATCAAGATAATTTTTAAGTCATGTAAACACAGAGGACACAAACAAAATGTTGCACCATTTATTGTCTGCAAATGTCGCTATATCTCGTCAGGTGCATCAACAGAGTTATATACCATATGAGGTGAATAAATGAATTATGCTTCGACTGAAATACTTAAAACACATAACCACAGATATTGTTCGAATGTGGAGCATGTGTTACCAACATGGCAATTTCGAATGTAAAACGAATTCTTTCTGTGTGCACAAAGCTGGATGGAACCGCATAATTGCTAAGGCATCACTACATTTGAGCAATCCTTTATTGTTCGTTGAATACAGCAAACGAAACACTTTTCCTTTCTTATTGTATGACTGTAGTTTATGACTTGTTAAGAATTGGGGGAGTATGGGGAGTCTCTGTGACGAAGTGGTCAATCCGTTTGACTCGTGCTCCGAAGGTTGTGGGTTCGATTCCGGGCTACGTTCTTCAGTTTACGAGTTAAAATGTTTCGGAGACTCCTGTGGGTCGTCGCTAAAAGCTACGGAGTTCGTGCTTTGTGCGACGCTGTCCGTGCTGCGGAAAGAGACCGAGCCATATGGGATAAAACCCGGTGCAATGAAGTCGACTTTTAAGCGACTTTTTTTTTTTTTTTTTTTTTGTTAAGGAATCACCGACAGGGGCTTTGTAATAGGCTCTCGATTGAACGAAACTGATTAACCCTCTTTTCATGTCGCGGTTTGGAGTTGCATCACCAACTGCAACGAGTTATCAAACCACAGAGAAGAATGAAGAATCGCCATCGTTCATGTCTCCTCAAGATCAGGCTCGTGTACAAGTAGAAGAGGAGAAAGAATAAACTACAAACACCAGCTTTATATATTACGTACCCAAGTACGGAGGTCAGCATGGCAGAATGAGTAGGAACGCTCCTTCACAAACATCCGACGATGTGCTAACGCCGAGCTAGCGGGTTAAACCCCTATATCGGTCAGTTAGACTGAAATGTTGACTTCTCGTCCTTGACTTAGGGACGTAAATTACAAGCACCTCTGAAGTGGGGGTGAGTTCGCGTGATGGCGATGGACACTGGTAGTAGGAAAAGCTAATCCACACGTAAACACCAGTAGATCATGAATTGGGGAACCCATTGAGGTCGCTCAGACAATTACATAAATAAACACACAAAGTATTGTTTGCCGCTCACAGAAGGAGAAGAAGCAAATGAAAGATATAGTTATAGACCGAGATTCGAACCTGTCCATTTGGAAGTGACAGGTTCGAATCCCGGTCGGTAACTATAGCTTTCAAATTTCATGTTGTCCAGTGCGTGCTATAGTCTCTATTTCATTCTTCCCCTTCTGTGAGTGCCAATCAATGCTATGTGTGTTTATTTATGTAACTATAAATAGTAGAATGTGTATAGTCTACGCGTGAGTTCAAAGCGAACAAACGCAAAAAGAAACAATACCGAGATACCCGGATCCACTAGAAGAGTTGAGTTGAGTCCAGATTTGATATCACAGCACTCGGGACATTCCCGTAGTGTCCCGTTCTTATCTTAAACAGCGAGCGAAGAGTCCCAATACTAATGATACCAGTTGCTTCCTGATTATGTGTCAGTCCGGCCTTTCCTCCTAGAACCGAGTGTCTGCCAGATCCCCTAGTCACTCAATGCTTTACCATTCTCTTTAGGCTATGATAATGTAGCACTAGAAACCAACATGTGAACCATTTCTGAAGGAGAATTAGGCCGGTGTGTTGGAGTCTGCATCCCCCGCATCTCTAGTCACTGCACCAGTCTCTCCAGGCTAGGATAATGTTGCACTAGAAGGCAATGTGAGAACCATCTCTGAAGGAGAATTAGGCCGGTGTGTTGGATTCTGCATCCCCCATATCAGAACTGACAGAACGTGATTATGACTGACGGGCAGGCCAATAATGGATAAGGCAAGTTTATAAGCTCATTGTACTGCTCTCCCCAATATTGTCACTCGTGTTTACTAGCATGAAATATTGAACGATAGTTCGTGTGTGTGAGAGTGCGTGCGTGTGTACATGCGCGCTCGCATATACGTACATAGATACACAGAAACACATACACACACATGACAGATAGAAAGACATGAAAACACACAGTCATCACATACACATGTATCCTATTGTAGAGTGTCGTCTGGTGTTCTTTTGTATCATGAAATCGTGTGTTCTGTTGCAGAGTGTCATCTTGTGTCCTGTTGCAGAGTGTCATCTTGTGTCCTGTTGCAGAGTGTCATCTTGTGTCCTGTTGTAGAGTGTCATCTTGTGTCCTGTTGCAGAGTGTCAACTTGTGTCCTGTTGCAGAGTGTCATCTCTACAACAGGACACAACATGACACTCTACAACAAGACAGAATATGACACTCTACAACAGGACAGAATATGACACTCAACAACAGCACAGAAAATGACAATCTACAATAGGACAGAATATGACACTCAACAACAGCACAGAAAATGACACTCTACAATAGGACAGAATATGACACTCTACAACAGGACAGAATATGACACTGAATAACAGCACAGAAAATGACACACGACAATAGGACAGAATATGTCACTCTACAACATGACAGAATATGACAATCTACAACAGGATAGAATATGACACCCTACAACAGGACATAAGATGACACTCTACAATAGGAGACAAGATGACACTCTACAACAGGACACAAGATGACAATCTACAACAAGATAGGACATGACACTCTACAACAGGACACAAGATGACACTCTACAACAGGACACAAGATGACACTCTACAACAGGACACAAGATGGCACTCTACAACAGGACACAAGATTGCACTCTACAACATGACACAAGATGACACTCTACAACAGGACACAAGATGACACTCTACAACAGGACACAACATGACACTTTACAACAAGACAGAATATGACACTCTACAGCAGAACAGAATATGACATTCTACAACAGAACATAATATGAGACTCAACAACAGCACAGAAAATGATACTCTACAATAGGACATAATATTACACTCTACAACAGGACAGAATATGACACTCAATAACAGCACAGAAAATGGCACTCTACAATAGGATTGAATATGACACTCTACAACAGGACAGAATATGACAATCTACAACAGGATAGAATATGACACTCTACAACAGGACACAAGGTGACACTCCACAACAGCACACAAGATGACACTCTACAAGAGGACACAAGATGACACTCTACAAAAGGACACAAGATGACAATCTACAACAGGACACAAGATGACACTCTACAAGAGGACACAATATGACACTCTACAAAAGGACACAAGATGATACTCTACAACAGGACACAAGATGACACTCTACAACAGGACACAAGATGACACTCTACAACAGGATACAAGATGCCATTCTGCAACAGGACACAAGATGACCTTCCACAATAGGACACAAGATGACACTCTACAACAGGACACAAGATGACACTCTACAACAAGATAGGATATGAAACTCTACAACAGGATAGAAGATGACACTCTATAACAGGACACAAGATGACACTCTACAACATGACACAAGATGACACTCTACAACAAGATAGGATATGACACACTACAATAGGACACAAGATGACACTTTGCAACAGGACACAAGATGATACTCTACAACCGTACACAAGATGAAACCCTACAACAGGACATAAGGTGTAATTCTACAACAGGACACAAGATGAAACTCTACAACAGGACACAAGATGACATTCTACAAAAGGACACAAGATGACACTCTGCAACAGGACACAAGATGACACTCTGCAACAGGACACAAGATGACACTCTACAACAGGACACAAGATGACACTCTACAACAGGACACAAGATGACACTCTACAACATGACACAAGATGACATTCTACAAAAGGACACAAGATGACACTCTGCAACAGGACACAAGTTGACACTCTGCAACAGGACACAAGATGACACTCTACAACAGGACACAAGATGACACTCTGCAACAGGACACAAGATGACACTCTGCAACAGGACACAAGATGACACTCTGCAACAGAACACACGATTTCATGATACAAAAGAACACCAGACGACACTCTACAATAGGATACATGTGTATGTGATGACTGTGTGTTTTCATGTCTTTCTATCTGTCATGTGTGTGTATGTGTTTCTGTGTATCTATGTACGTATATGCGAGCGCGCATGTACACACGCACGCACTCTCACACACACGAACTATCGTTCAATATTTCATGCTAGTAAACACGAGTGACAATATTGGGGAGAGCAGTACAATGAGCTTATAAACTTGCCTTATCCATTATTGGCCTGCCCGTCAGTCATAATCACGTTCTGTCAGTTCTGATATGGGGGATGCAGAATCCAACACACCGACTCTACAACAAGACAGGATATGCCACTCTACAACAGGACACAAGATGACACTCTACAACAGGGCACAAGGTGACACTCTACAACAGGAGACAAGATGACACTCTACAACAGGACACAAGATGACACTCTACAACAAGATAGGATATGACACTCTACAACAGGACACAAGAAGACACTCTACAACAGGACACAAGATGCCACTCTACAACAGGACACAAGATGACACTCTACAACAGCACACAAGATGACACTCTACAACAGGACACAAGATGACACTCTACAACAGGACACAATATGACACTCCTCAACAGGACACAGGATGACACTCTACAACAGGACACAAAGTAACACTCCACAAGAGCACACAAGATGACACTCTACAACAGGACACAAGATGACACTCTACAACAGGACACAAGATGACACTCTACAACAAGATAGGATATAACACTCTACAACAGGACACAAGAAGACACTCTACAACAGGACACAAGATGCCACTCTACAACAGGACACAAGATGACACTCTACAACAGCACACAAGATGACACTCTACAACAGGACACAAGATGACACTCTACAACAGGACACAATATGACACTCCTCAACAGGACACAGGATGACACTCTACAACAGGACACAAAGTAACACTCCACAAGAGCACACAAGATGACACTCTACAACAGGACACAAGATGACACTCTACAACAGGACACAAGATGACACTCTACAACAGAACATAATATGAGACTCAACAACAGCACAGAAAATGATACTCTACAATAGGACATAATATTACACTCTACAACAGGACAGAATATGACACTCAATAACAGCACAGAAAATGACACTCTACAATAGGATTGAATATGACACTCTACAACAGGACAGAATATGACAATCTACAACAGGATAGAATATGACACTCTACAACAGGACACAAGGTGACACTCCACAACAGCACACAAGATGACACTCTACAAGAGGACACAAGATGACACTCTACAAAAGGACACAAGATGACAATCTACAACAGGACACAAGATGACACTCTACAAGAGGACACAATATGACACTCTACAAAAGGACACAAGATGATACTCTACAACAGGACACAAGATGACACTCTACAACAGGACACAAGATGACACTCTACAACAGGATACAAGATGCCATTCTGCAACAGGACACAAGATGACCTTCCACAATAGGACACAAGATGACACTCTACAACAGGACACAAGATGACACTCTACAACAAGATAGGATATGAAACTCTACAACAGGATAGAAGATGACACTCTATAACAGGACACAAGGTGACACTCTACAACAGGAGACAAGATGACACTCTACAACAGGACACAAGATGACACTCTACAACATGACACAAGATGACACTCTACAACAGCACACAAGATGACACTCTACAACAGGACACAAGATGACACTCTACAACAGGACACAAGATGACACTCTACAACAGGACACAAGATGACACTCTACAACAGGAGACAATATGACACTCTACAACAGGACACAAGATGACACTCTACAACAAGATAAGATATGACACTCTACAACAGGACACAAGATGACACTCTACAACAGGACACAAGATAACATTCTACAATAGGACACAAGATGACACTCTACAACGGGACACAAGATGCCATTCTAAAACAGGACACAAGATGACACTCTACAACAGGACACAATATGACACTCTGCAACAGGACACAAGATGACACTCCACAACAGGACACAAGATGACAATCTACAACAGGACACAAGATGACACTCTACAACAGGACACAAGATGACACCCTACAACAAGACAGAAGATGACACTCTACAACAGGACACAAGATGACACTCTACAACAGGACACAAGATGACACTCTACAACGAGATAGGATATGACACACTACAACAGGACACAAGATGACACTCTACAACAGGACACAAGATGACATTCTGCAACAGGACACATGATGACACTCTACAACAGGACACATGATGACACATTGCAACAGATAACAAGATGATACTCTACAACCGTACACAAGATGACACCCTACAACAGGACATAAGATGACACTCTGCAACAGGACACAAGATGACACTCTACAACAGGACACAAGATGACACTCTGCATCAGGACACAAGATGACACTCTACAACAGGACACAAGATGACACTCTGCAACAGGACACAAGATGACACTCTACAACAAGATAGGATATGACACTCTAGAGTGACATATTCTGTCCTATTGTCGTGTGTCATTTTCTGTGCTGTTATTCAGTGTCATATTCTGTCCTGTTGTAGAGTGTCATATTCTGTCCTATTGTAGAGTGTCATTTTCTGTGCTGTTGTTGAGTGTCATATTCTGTCCTATTGTAGATTGTCATTTTCTGTGCTGTTGTTGAGTGTCATATTCTGTCCTGTTGTAGAGTGTCATATTCTGTCTTGTTGTAGAGTGTCATCTTGTGTCCTTTTGTAGAGTGTCATCTTGTTTCCTGTTGTAGATTGTCATATTTTGTCCTGTTGTAGAGTGTCATCTTGTGTCCTGTTGTAGAGTGTCATATCCTATCTTGTTGTAGAGTGTCATCTTGTGTCCTGTTGTAGAGTGTCATCTTGTCTCCTGTTGTAGAGTGTCACCTTGTGTCCTGTTGTAGAGTGTCATCTTGTGTCATGTTGTAGAGTGTCATCTTGTATTATATGTTATTGTGTCATCTTGTGTCCTGTTGTAGAGTGTCATCTTGTATTATATGTTATTGTGTCGTCTTGTGTCCTGTTGTAGAGTGTCATCTTGTATTATATGCTATTGTGTCATCTTGTGTCCTGTTGTAGAGTGTCATCTTGTATTATATGTTATTGTGTCGTCTTGTGTCCTGTTGTAGAGTGTCATCTTGTATTATGTGTTATTGTGTCATCTTGTATCCTGTTATATGATAGCATCTTGTCCCTTGTTGTATTAGATGAAGTATACATAAAGAAAAGATGATATCAAAGTATTAGAACCAGACATACTGAAATAAGAATTTGGAGGAGCCGTCAGATTAGCCCTATTTAATAAATAACCGGGACAAGAAGAAATATTAAATGAACTAATTAAAGCAGCAAGAGAAGTAGGAACCACATTGCTGCATAGACTGTTTAACCATGTTTGGGCAGAACAGCAGACAGCGCGAGACTGGGGAAACGCCATAATTATTCCAATTCAAATGGGAAAAACAAAGGCAGTAAAAGAGACTGCACACAATACAGAGGCATTTCCATTTTGAGTCATACTGGAAACATATTGTTAACAATTCTTGAGAGAAGGAAAATCACAACAGAAATGCGATTTCTGGGAAGAATACTTAATTTGTTAGGAAGAGAGAAAATCATAAATTAATATGTCAGGACTAAAGTGGGGGTTATAGCAGCGCCAGATTTTATCAGAAGGCAGCAAGTCAAATGGTTCGGCCATGTAACTAGATTACCAACTACCAGTTTACGACAATAAACAATGATGTGCAGACCAAATGGAAGCAGAAGAAGACACCGGTCATAAACGATGGACAGAGGGAATAGCAGAGTCCAACGGAATCTCGATACATGAAGCACAGAAACGGGCACTCTCCCACTCGACACCGCAAGAGGAACAAGATGAGATGAAGATGAGATACAAGAAGGGATAAGATAACAATAACGAAATGAGAAAAATGGAAGAGAATGATGAGAGGACACAAGATAAGACAGGTGAGGTCAGTAAACTTAGGAGGTGAAGAAGAATGCAAAGATTAAGATCCAGTGCCCTTACCTGTAAGCTTGTATTGTAATAATACATATGGCACAAAGTGTAACTCAATCTCACAGTGTAATCATTTTCTCTATCGCTGCCATATATAATACTCTCTATTTGTTATCCACTTCTATATCTGCCACGACTCAATTGTTATAACTTTACTGTACATTTTTTCTCATCTTAGTGACAGCATTCTTATCCTACCCTTTTGTGATGGACACATTTCGCGGCAGGACGATTAAAATAACTGCGTGGGTGCTATGGCAACACAGCGTTAAATACGCTCCCCCCGTTTTAAGCATCTCCGTTGCAAACGATTCTCGTTAAACACAATAGAAAGTTTCCAATTAAATATCTAGCTTTGAAACGCGCGGTGTGAAATTGCCCTTATTCTTGTACTGATGAATACAACGTCTGTTCTTAAATCGATCATGATTGGTCTAACGGATTGGAGAATCTGGTATTGCTGTCAGACGATTTTGGCAGTTTGTTTCTGCTTGTGTTTTGTTGTCTGGTTTGGTTGCCGCCCAGTGTTACCAATTGATTAAAGATGTTGTGATTTACAAATGTTTAACACTTTTAATTCAGGAGATGCGTAACTTATATGTTGTTGTCATGTACTGTAAGGGGAAGCATCGGCGATCTTGATGGGCCAGCTCACACGACCACCATTCTTTCGAATCAGCTCTGTGTCTCATGTCTTATATTTGTCATTTGGTTAATCCTTCTATGTTTTTCTCGCCTTGAATTAATTTTCTTCTTTTCCAATCGATTTGTGTGTGTGTGTGTGTGTGTGGGGGGGGGGGGGGGGGGGGGTAGGTGCGTGCGTGTGTATGTGTGTGTGTGTTCGTGTTCGCACGCTTTCAACTCAGGCGTAGTCCATACACATGCTACTACTTCTAATGCACCGGATTGATAGTTGTGTGTGGATTAGCTTTCCCTATTACCAGTGTCCCTCGATATCAGGCGATCACACCCCGACTTCTGATGTACTTGTGATTAACGTCCCCAAGTTGAGAACGAGAAGTCAACGTCTAAGTCCAACTGACCGGCTTGCGGAACGAAACGCCACCCCCCCCCTTTTTTTTCACCACCCCCCCCCCCCGGTCACCATAA
>OY992876.1:470424435-470464435 GCA_963921405.1 Cepaea hortensis | reverse complement strand
TAGTTAAGAATCTAATGTGTATTCCCACAGTTAATACTAGATTACAATATATATCCACGCAGTTAAGAATGTATTATAATATGTATTCACACAACGGTGAATTTATAATACGCTGCTAGGGTCTGCGTGGCTAAGAGGTTTAATGTGCACGAACGTGCTATTATGACCGCTGTGTAGTGGTTTCATTCCAAACGTCGTCGGCTGAACTTAATCGTTGACTTCTCGTCCTTAACTTTGGGACGTAAATTACAAGTACCTCAGAAGTCGGACGAAAGACACAGGTAACAGGGGAAGCTAACCCTCCCACCAGAAATCATTTTGGTGAGCAAACTAGTAGTAGTTGCAACAACTGGCAGTAAAAGCACGTATGTGGACTACACTCGAGTTTAAAGCGAAGGGACACGACGCAAAAGCAAACAACATTATAGTGTGTATTCACACTAGTTAATTACTTAGTCGCGGTTCCAATTTCATGGCAAAGAGTCGCCCCATAATGTTCCGTTCCTGTGCCAGTGAATATCATACAAAATGCTACTCACTGCTCGAGTTAAAAGTGGAACAGACAGGAGTCTCGACAAACCAACACCCCGCACAGGCATACTAAGCAAAAGACCGCTGCCAGAATGCCAACACAAAAGTCTGCCACGAAAAATATAGTTCATCGTCGATGAGATTTTAATGGTCTGGCGACGTAATCACAAGACTTCTGACTGATTGACTTCATGACTTGGGGGATAATGATGATGCTGTTTATTATGAACGAACGAACGAACAAACTTTATTTTCAAAGGGTTAAGAATTGGGCACGCAGGCCCGTCTAACATTCTGCCCTTCTATCACTCTCTTTCATACATTATTTCATTCACACATCATTCAAGGCTCTCAGAGAACAGTAACAATATAAAAGATATGCATTATAAAGGCATGGGCAAAATGCGAACATCAATACTATACTACTTAGTTATATTAGCTAATGGTGTGATACTTGCTATTAGCCATGTGGAATATACTGGCCTACCAAAATGGGACTAGCTATTATACTAGGGTTTTGTTATTATTATTATTATTATTATTATTATTATTATTATTATTATTATTATTATTTGTATTATTAAGGGGAAGGTAATCCGTACTGAGATAGTGTTCGAATAATTTGCGATTATATGTATAGGGATTGGTGATGTCTTTGATTTCTAGTGGAAGATTGTTCCACAGCTGAGCTGCAGAGTACGTTAAGCTTGATTTGTATAAGTCAATCCTAGGCTTTGGAATGTGTAATATATTTAATCGTTTACTGTGTCTAGTAAACAATGGCCAAAGGTAATTTGGGGCATTCCGATGTAGGATTTTGTGAATTAGTTTCGTCTTATTAAAAAGCAGGCGTTTGCGGAGTGGTAGTAACTGAAGGCGTTTATGCAGGCTAGGATTGTCAGATAAATGTTTGCTATAAATTAGACTCATGACCCGTTTCTGGAGTGAGTAAAGTCGCTTGGTGCTTGAATTAGAACAACCGTCCCAGATATTAGAGCAGTAGTCAAAATGTGTCTGTATATGAGAAGTATAGAATATTTTCCTTGTGTCCTCATCAAGGAAATTTTTGATTTTGGCGAGTTGGTAGACTTTTTTCGCTGTTTGTTTAGTGAGCGCTTGAACGTGGGAATTAAATGTTAGGTGTCTATCAATGATTAGGCCTAATGTTTTGTGCTCAATTATACTTTCTACTGCCATGTTATCGATGTGAAGTTGAAGTGATGTGTGTGAGTTTAGAGTTTGAAGTCGTTGACTGGTTGTTAATAACATTGATTTTGTTTTAGTGATGTTAATTTGCATAAGATTTGCATAGCTTCACCTAACTACATTATTTAATTCTTGTTGCAAAGACGACTCCAGCAAAATACAGTTTTCAGCGTTTGAATACACTGTACAGTCGTCTGCAAATAGATCGCAGGACGACGAAAGATGCAAAGGCAGATCGTTAATATATATGGCAAATAATACAGGGCCAAGAATAGAGTCTTGCGGTACTCCAGTATTGAAGGTAATGGTTTGAGACAGCGACTTATTATATGATAATACTTGTTTTCTGTTCGGTAGAAAAGATGTTATTAGAGTGACTACATTAGGGCTAATTTTCATTGTCTCAAGTTTTTAATTAAAATAACATGGTCTATTATATCAAATGCTTTACTGAAATCAATAAACACAGTTCCACATAGACTGTTGTTGTTTATATTCTGGTGCCAATTTTCTATCATGTTTGTTAGGGCCGTATGGCAAGAATATTTTGGTCGAAATCCTGATTGACTGTCAACAATAAGCTTGTTGCGAACTAAATACTGTAATGTTATTTTATGGATGTGTTTGTCTAGTGGTGTAGATAGTGATGATAGTAAAGAAATGGGTCTGTAATTTTTCGGGAGACCATTGTCCAATGAACCAGATTTAAGAAGAGGGTACACTTTAGCGATTTTGAGAGCTGATGGAAAGTGGCCTTTGGTGAGACACTGATTATATACATAGGTTAGTGTTATACAGATGACTGGTGCAGCGCAACGGAGAATCCGGTTGCTGATTCCATTTAACCCAGATGAGGTTGTGTTTTTTAGGTTACTGGGGTAAGTGAATACTTCAGTGATTGTCATTAGCGGTATGTCGGAAAGAATATCACGGGAGCATCTGCACTCGCTAAACGATGTCAGTAAAGATAAGTTGCAAGGAGAAATGGGTATTAAAGCCTTCAACTGGTCTATGGCAGTTTGAAAAAAATTACTGAATTTGTCGCAGGTAATATAATTTGATGGTAAAGAATTTCGGAAGTTATACTTGTTTGTCAAGGTGTTAATCGTCTTCCATATATCCTTACTATATTTTTTATCCATTACTAAGTTCTTAGAGTAAGTTTTCTTTTCCCGTCGTATTGTATTTTGAACCTTGTTTCTAAGAGTACGGTATGTGCTAAGATCCCCCTTTTTATGCGCTTTATCTCTGTCTCTCATTGTTTCAAGCATTTCCTGGGTGATCCAAGGTGGTTTGACGTGGTGTTTGACTCGAACTTTCTTGATTGGCACATGTCTGTAAAAAACATCAATAAAGGTTTTCATCCAGAATTCCAGAGCATCATCCGGGTCAGGAAGTTGATAGACATTGTGATTGTCTAGAGGTGAACTGAGCAAGGCCTGTAAAAATGCGTTTTGGTTGAAATTTTTGCAACTTCTATATTTTACACTTATGTGTTTATGTTTAGGAATTTTAATTCCTTTTTTAGACCACGTGCAGAATATTGGGTAGTGATCGCTCATTGCACAATTGGGTACGGTGCATTCTATGATGTTGTCTAAGCAAGTTACATAAATGTGATCTATGACTGTTGAAGATGATTTTGTTACTCTAGTGGCTTGTTGTACTATTTGTTGGAAATTGTATGATGCAATTATATTTCCCCATATTATGTTGGATTTGTTGGCGTCAATGTTAAAGTCTCCGAGTAGTATAATTTCCTTCCCGGAAGCGAAAACCACATCCATCATGGTAGTGAAGCTTTCGTACCAGACGTGTCCAGCACTGGGATTTCGATAGAGGTATATCTAAAGAGATTATTATGCATTCACTGATTTAAACACAATGAAAGAAATGTTAGTTAACCACAATGTAAGAAGTTTGGTTTAAACACAGTTTAAGAAATGTGAGTTGAACACCGTGTAAGAAATATGAGTTGAACACAATGTAAGAAATATGAGTTGAACACAATGTAAGAAATATGAGTTGAACACAATGTAAGAAATATCAGTTGAACACAATGAACGAACGAACGAACAAAAGTCTTTATTTTCAAAGGGTTAAGAATTGGGCACGCAGGCCCGTCTGACATTCTGCCCTTCATCTCTATTTCCTCTCATACATTCTTTCATTCAACATCACTTATGAAGCAAATTTTGACAACAAAAGAACTGAAATGTAAGAAATATGAGTTTAACACAATGTAAGAAAAGTGAGTTGAACACAATGTAAGAAACATTATTTAAACGCAATGTAGGAAATATAATTGTATCACCTTGTATGAAATATGATTTTAACACAATGTAGGGAATATGATTTAAACACAGTGTAAGAAATGATATTTAAACACAATGTAAGAAATTTGATCTAAGCACAATGTGAGAAATGTGATTTAAACACAATGTAAGAAATTTGATCTAAGCACAATGTGAGAAATGTGATTTAAACACAATGTAAGAAATGCGATGCAACCACAATTTAAGAAATACAATTTTAACACAATCTAAGAATATGATTTAAACGCAGTGTAAGAATATGATTTTAACGAAGGGTAGGAAATATGATTTTAACACAATGTAAGGAATGTGATTTAAAGGCAATGTAAGAAATATAATTAAAACGCAATGTAAGAAATATGATTTAAACGCAATGTAAGATATATGATTTAAACACAATGTAAGAAATATGATTTAAACACAATGTAAGAAATATGATTTTAATATAATGTAAGAAATATGATTTAAATGCAGTGTAAGAAATATGATTTTAATACAATGAAAGAATATGATTTTAACACAACGTAAGAAATATGATGTAAATACAAGGTAAGAAATACGATTTTAACACAGTGTAAGAAAATTACTTTAACACAATCTAATAATATGACTTAAACGCAATGTAAGACATGTGAGTTAAACGTAATGTTACAATGCGATTTAACCTGCTGCAAAGCCTAGAACATTTTGATCATAATGGTATGGAGCGGTCGGTCTATAGTTCTATTCTAGTTCTCGTCATTCAGTACGGGAGATCAAGATTGGCCACTCATTGCTCTGTTCTCTCAAGTCTATACAGTGTAATGGCCCTGACTCTTCACAACCTTACCGCAGGTTCCTTATTTGTAATAAATGGAACCAGAACAAGAGGCCGATCATGTAAACGTTGGACTAGCGGATTAAGAGAATCCATGGGAATCTCAATACATGAAGCCCATAAAGGGGTACGCTCCCGCTGTTTATGCTTCACCTCGACAACGCTAGGTACAAGGGGAACATGAAGCTATGATGAGATTAAATGAAACATATTATTAAAATATTGATTGCTTCCAATATGTTTAAATAAAGACGTTAAGTAAACGACAATTGTTGATCTCATGAAGCTTATTTGATACATCGTGATATCCTTAAATGTTACAACTGATGGGCAGTCGATGAGTGATGTGGCCAATAAGAAGCCAGTCGCTTATTCATCCATCCATCATGTGCCATGCTGATAAGCGTGGACGGTCATGTTCTGCCGTCTCATTCGATCACCAGAGTCGTGGATCAACTCCGTGTTCCTGTCTTGACCATGCCACGTGGCCAAGCCATCCAGGTATTTACTTCTAGGTCTTCCCCTTGGTCTCTTCCCTTCGATCTCGCTTATACTTTACACAAAATATTATGAGAAAAAGTGAAGACAGGCATGTTCGGTCTGAGTGGCAGGCTTAAATTTAACAATAAATATTTGAGAGCATCTGTCGGATTCTTTTCCACAGGACATGCTGGTATGGTAGGAAACGAGCAGGCGGACAGATTGACTGGGTCTGTACCACTTGGTGAGGTATTGGTGTACGATATGACAGGCATGGTCGGGGTCTTTTGAGACCATGTGGGTAGTGCAGAAGAACAGATAGATCTTCACAGCTTGGAGAGAATGCTGTTGCAGGGAGTGACCAAAGTTTCTGACCTACACCAGGTCTCCGGGTGAAGTTAAGACGGACACATAATCAGACTGCTGGTACCATTAGTACTGAGACTCATCGCTGGCTGTTGAAGATGAGTACGTAGCACGACATGGGGATATCTCGTGTGTTGTCATGTCGGTTCTTGACTCCGCTCAAATCTACTCAACTACAGGACATGTGGTGGTAACCATTTTATATTTGATCAATGAAAAACAAAATATCCGTACCGAATAGGATTCAAACACAAGACAACTGGGGCAGCCGGCAAGCGTGCTAGCCATTGTATCAACGAGGCGTCCATGTGTTATATGTTACAAGTTAGTTGCATATCCTTTAAAGGACGTTGCAATATGCGCCGGGCATAGTTTAGCTGTTTGCGATGTTGCAGTCAATTTTACGTTTAGTACGACATTTGTTTAGAGGCATAATTGTGTTGGGAAAACATGAGGTAGTTTCCCCTTGCCTTCCGCCGTGTTGTCTATGGTTGACTCCACTAACCTTTGTCTAAGAGACCAAGCACAATGTAAAGCTACAAGGCAGCAGAGAGGGGGGGGGGGAGAGCTTATACGAGTATATGTCGCTTCTTACATGTTGATGGCCACATCATTGAGTTTTGAGGTATTTTATAGAGATAGCTGTCCCAACAACTAACTCGCCTCCTCTCAATGACCACTTCATGTGTTGGTCCACGGCTGTATATTCAACATATTAACAGTTAACCTCTAGGCAAAATATTCAGAGGTCACTCCACCATCCGCCACCCGGTGGACGTGCCTAGTAGTAGGACAGGCTAGTACCATAATAAGTCCGTGTCTTTGAACGTTAGAAATAGAGTGCTTGCATGCTATATAGAACCAATATTAACATAACTAGTAGGCGAAAAAATCCCTGGGAGCCTTGGAGATGTGGTTTTAAAGAAGAGTGCTGAAAATTAATTGGACAGCAAAAATTAGAAAGCTGGACATTTTGAGGGAAGCTGAGTCGCAAAGACAACTTATCATAAAATAAGAAAGTCATCATTATGGCCACATTATGAGAAGACAAAAAAGAAGCATGTTGTGACAACCAAAAAGATTTGTCAAATTAGACGACTATCAATTGCTCTTCAAAGACTAACACAACTGAATAAATTATGGAGTGGGACAGATAGAACTACAAAAATTAGATTTTTAAGAGCATGCATCTTTCCCATTGCAACATACGCCTGTGAGATCTGGACACTTACTAAACAAGCTAAACAGCGTATAAATGCTTTTGAATATAAATGTCATAGACGGGTTCTAAGAATATCTTGGGTAAAGAAAAGAACAAATGCATCCATACGTCAAGACCTGAATATTGAAGAGGGTTGGCTATTAAAGACGATAAAACAAAGAAAACTGATATATTTTGGTCACTTGAAACGTCTTGAAAGTGTAGAGAGAACAAAAATGGAGGGGTATATGCCTGGAAAGAGAGGAAGAGGAAGGCGAAAGAGAAGATGGGTGCAGGATGTGGCAGATTATCTCCAGACGGGTATATCGGTCGGGGACATCTTGCTTGTGATCGAGAAGTTTTCTGGAAGGTTGTTATAGGAGCGAGGTTCTGCAAAGGACATGCTACTGAATGAATGAACCCAGTGTTACGATACCTAAAGCTGAAGGATTATACTCGTTCTGCAGACTGCCCGCTACAGCAACATCCATCATCCATTCACTTCGGTAACATCCTGCCCCAAACTGAGCACCAAAGAAAATTCCCCGAGTTCAAAGATGTTGTCTTTGTAACGGTAAAGTCTATTGGGGGACACGCACTTGCGTGCAGTCTTTCCCTCATCGACTACATCTTTCAGGCCACTCCTTTTACCGCTAACTCCAGAAGTGAACAGTCGCTTTCTCCCTGTAATTTATACTTCCACCGTGTACTAACAGAGATCGACGTGGTCGACATATTTTAGTCGCTCACGTTTAAATTACCGATGCGATAATGACGGGTTACGGGTTTCATTCCCTACACCGCACACTTAGTCTTCAACATTGAGTTGAGTTGAGTTGAGTTAAGTACCGACATTACTACACTCAGAAAATTCTAATACGCTTTCGGTCCCCTCGTTCAACAGTCAGCGACTGTTCCCACTGATATCTGATTGAAAGTTCTCCTGGTCTTCACTCTCAATGTTGAGATACTTCCAGAACCCCTGTCGATCCTCTGATATAGCATTCTTTCCACATAGGTTCTCAATCTCTCACCCCGCCTTCTCCGCCTGGTCCCACAGACGCTCGACCACCTTTCCCTTGTCCACAGGTAATCTACCAACAAAAGGTGCCTATCAGCCTGTTTATCCCTCCCCCCCCCCCCTCCCAGCACACATGGCCAGGGCAAAAAGCAATGAAAATTTGGTAAAAGTAAATTTGCCTTGTAAATCGAGTTGGGTTGATCACAACACCCTGCAAGGACGTGCAGGTATTAACTAAGTAATGCATCTTTCACGTGGACACGTGAATGCTAATTATAGAGTATTTCGCAGTTACTACACAATAAATTCAGAGTTTTTTTTAGCTAAATTTTCAATACATTTTTTTTTTTTTTTTCAAAATGTCTGAGAGGCGTTTAACTGAGTCAATGCCGAAGGATAATATATCGCCAAATGTTATCTCCCATTTGGACAGTAGGACGATATATCGCAATACCAGAGTGATTGTGTTATTTGTTTTCTGTCGTGGTATCTTCTGCAATTTAAATGCTCAGTAAATGGAAATTACCTTATAATACTTCTTTATTTGATTGTGCACCATGTTTGGTCCTAACTTACATTTTGTTTGGCACTGAATCAGTTAATAAGTAGACGAGAATATTTATAAGGGTAACCCGGTTGGGAGGAGTTCCTATCCTCTGTCGCCTTCTTTAGGAATTCGACTCGTTGCCCTCACGTGAAGATAACTAAGGATAAAGCCAGTATCTTAGATCAAAAGTTTGTAAATATAGGCTCCTTTAAAGGTGCGGAGACCACGGACTGTTACCACTATCCTTAAAGAGGATGCCCTCCTCTATAGATCTTTAGCTAAATGTTCAATCTCATCTCATCTCATCTCATCATGTTCCTCTTGTACCTTGCGGTGTCGAGGTGAAGTATAAACTTCGTGAGAGTGCCCGGTTATGGGCTTCGTATATCGACATTCCCATGGATTCTGTTATTCCCTCCGTCCAGCGTTTACGTGGTCGGCCTCTTCCTCTGTTTCCATCTGGTCTGTACGTCATTGCCTGTTGTGGCATGCTGTTGACTGGTAGCCTGGTAACAAAACACAAAAACACATGGCCAAACCATTTGACTTGCTGCTTTCTAATAAAATCTAGAGCAGCTTTAACCCCCACTTTAGTCCTGATTTCTTCATTTCTGATCTTATCTCTTCTTGATACGTTGAGTATTCTTCTCAGGAACCTCATTTCTGTTGTTGTGATTTTTCTTTTCTCTTTTTCTGTCATTGTCCAGGTTTGGCATTGGTAGCACAGAGTTGGTAGGAAGATTGTGTTGTAAAGTGCTTTCTTAGTAGTTATTGATACATGTTTGTTCTTTAGTATTGGTGCCATTTGTCCAATGAGTTGATTTGCCTTATTGCACCTATTTTCGATCTCGTCTTCTGATCTGCCATTTGATGATATTATACTTCCTAGGTACTTGAAGCTCTTTACTTGTTTCAAGGGATGTTCGTTTAGGTGAATTGTTGCTGTTTGTTCTTCTTTAGTTATAGTCATTACCTCTGTTTTGCTTGTGCTAATTTTCATGTTATGTTCCCTACACATTTCGTTTAGACTATTCATGTGGTCTTGTAATTCAGCTTCTGATTTTGCTATTAGTGCTTGGTCGTCCGCAAACAGGAGTTCTCTAATGGTTAGATTTGCAGATGGTTCTTCTTCTGTGTTCTCGTCATGCGGTATTCTTGCTGTCTCTGCTTGGCTGGTTTCTTTACATATGTTGTCTATATATGTTATGAACAAGAGAGGGGACAGGACACAACCTTGTCGTACTCCAGATCTTATGGTGAAGGGTTCTGAGTGTCCTCCAGTTGCTCTCACTATGCATTCACTGTTGTCGTATAAACTTCTACATAGGTTTGTTAGATGTGTACTCACTCCATATTGTTTAAGGATTTCCCACAGCTTGTTTCTATCTACCCTATCAAATGCCTTTTCTTGGTCAACAAAGGCTAAGTAGAGTGTTTCATTGAATTCAATTGATTTTTCTATAAGTTGTCTAAGAGCAAAAATGGCGTCTGTGCATCCTTTGTTTTTCCTAAATCCAAGCTGCGTTTCGCTTAGCTGGGGTTCTAAAGTAGTTCGTAATCTTTTTTCAAGAATTTTGCAAAATATTTTCCCAGTATGACTCAACAGTGAAATGCCTCTGTATTGTGTGCAATCTCTTTTGCTGCCTTTGTTTTTCCAAATTGGGATAATTATGGCGTTTCCCCAGTCTCGTGGTGTCTGTTGTTCTACCCAAACATGGTTGAATAGTCTATGTAGCCAAGCTGTTCCTACTTCCCTTGCTGCTTTAATTAGTTCATTTGGTATTTCATCCTGTCCTGGTGATTTGTTCAATGGGGCTAATCTGATGGCTTCTATAATTTCTTCTTTTAGTATGTCTGGTTCTAGTTCCTCGGTGACATCTGTGTAGGTCTCTTGAATTCCTGTGACATCTGATGGGATGTTGAGAAGTTGTTCGAAATACTGCTTCCATCTTATTAGGATGTGTTTTTGTTCACTTATTGGTTCTCCATTTTCGCTGTTAATTATTTCAGTTGGGTCAAAGGGTACTCCTCTGGTTCGCATTGCACTTATCTTTTTGTAGAAGTTTCTGGTTGCCTCCTTGTAGTTTTTATTTAGGGTTTCTCCATACTCTTCCCAGTCTTTCTGTTTTTCCCTCTTTACTATTCTACTCACATGTCTTCTCGATATTCTGTATTCTATGAGATCACATTCCTGTTTGCTCTTCAACCACTTTTTATATTTTTCCTTTTTTTCTTTTACCGCTTTCTTTACTTCTGCGTTCCACCAACTTGTTATTTTCTTTATCCGTGTTTTGCATTTTTTCGTGGTTCCGCATGTTATTTTTGCAGTATTTAAAACGCTTGATTTGAACGTCTCCCATTCTTCTTCCACTGTTTTTCTTTCCGTAGGTAATTTTACAAAGAGTTCAGTTAGTTCTTTCTCATAATTTTCCCTTACTGCCTCGTCTTTAAGGTTTTTTAAGTAACAATAACAGTTTATTTAAGCTAAATGTTCAATAATATATTTTTTATTCAGCTAAATGTTGAAAAAGCTGTTTTTCAGCTTAATGTTCGATTACAGTTTTAGAGCTAAATGTTACATAGCAGTATTTCAGCTAAATATTCAATTACAATTTTTCAGCTAAATGTTTAATTAAGATTTTGAGCTAAATGTTACATTTTAGCTTTTGAGCTAAATGTTAAATTACAGTTTTTGAGCTGAATGTTCAATTACAGTTTTTGAATGAATGAATGAAAGAATAATTGAGTAAATTAGTAGAGAAGCATTTTAGAGCATGGTGACGTCTGAAAAGATCAATGGCATAAGAGACAGAGGCTGATCAAGAGACGTCATGCTAGATGGAATTGATTCAGAACACATGGGACTGACATCTGAGGAGAACATGGGACTGACATCTGAGGAGAACACATGGGACTGACATCTGAGGAGAACACATGGGACTGACATCTGAGAAGAACACATGGGACTGACATCTCAGGAGAACATGGGACTGACATCTGAGGAGAACACATGGGACTGACATCTAAGGAGAACACATGGGACTGACATCTGAGGAGAACATGGGACTGACATCTGAGGAGAACATGGGACTGACATCTGAGGAGAACACATGGGACTGACATCTGAGGAGAACATGGGACTGACATCTGAGGAGAACACATGGGACTGACATCTGAGGAGAACACATGGGACTGACATCTGAGGAGAACACATGGGACTGACATCTGAGGAGAACACATGGGACTGACATCTCAGGAGAACACACGGGACTGACATCTGAGGAGAACACATGGGACTGACATCTGAGGAGAACACATGGGACTGACATCTGAGGAGAACACATGGGACTGACATCTGAGGAGAACACATGGGACTGACATCTGAGGAGAACACATGGGACTGACATCTGAGGAGAACATGGGATTGACATCTGAAGAGAACACATGGGACTGACATCTCAGGAGAACACATGGGACTGACATCTCAGGAGAACACATGGGACTGACATCTCAGGAGAACACATGGGACTGACATCTGAGGAGAACACATGGGACTGACATCTCAGGAGAACACATGGGACTGACATCTCAGGAGAACACATGGGACTGACATCTCAGGAGAACACATGGGACTGACATCTCAGGAGAACACATGGGACTGACATCTCAGGAGAACACATGAGACTGACATCTCAGGAGAACACATGGGACTGACATCTCAGGAGATGCATGAACGTCTACATCAAGCGTGCTCAGTGGCCTCATGCCCCTCGTTCCGAATGTCGTAGATTCGATTCCGGGCTACGTCGTCCGATTCACGTATGCAGTTTTCAGGGAGACTCCTTGGGATTGTCGCTGGAGTTACGGAGTTCGTGCTTTGTCCGATGACTTCGGGAGGCCGCCCTGCGGAAAGAGACCGAGCCATATGGGTTTAACGCGGTGCAATGAAGTCGATCATTTTTTTTTATTTTAAACGTCTACGCCAATTTCAGGGCACATGATGACGACGGTAAAAGAGGTCTGCATGACCTGTCTATTGATCACGTTCCCACAGAGCAGATAACTGTTCTATAGGACACACTTGTTGTCTCCAAAGAAAAAGTCACACGCCAGTTTTCCTGGAGATGTATGTGTCTCCGCTAGACAAGGTTTGAGGAGCTGAAGATTTTCAAATACATGCCAGAAATTTGGAATTTGTTTGTGTTCGCTGGCTTTTAACTCAAGTGTAGTCCACACACTTAATACTACATCTAATAATTGCTACTACTGGAGAGTGCAAAAGACTGATTTTTGTGTATGAGTTAGCTATCCCTATTACTTGTGTCTATCGCCATCAGAAGAATATATTCTGACTTTTGAGTACTTTTAATATACGAGGTGAAGCAAAGGCCCTTCAACTGTCACCATGTTCGTCAGAATGTTTTCTTACTGGCCCTGTTTGATCAATAACGTGTCTAGGAAACCGGTAGAGAATTTATTTAATCCTAGAAACATACTGCTCATGAATCATGGAGGACATTGGCGGAAAGGAGCTAGTCGCAGGCGTTTTAACTTCAATAAACCTCCCCCACGACGCATAATTGGAAGACAATAACAACTACAACTGTTTGATCAACTCTCTACTGCAATTTACCAACTACCTCCCGTTACTCATTCATTTTCATGGTAAAAGAGTATGGCCAGTCCCAATTATATATTCGCCAATCTGTCCATTTATCTGTCTGTCTGTGGTAGCAGAACCCAGCGGAATCAGGCTTTCCCCTTGTTCTGTCTGTTGTGATATCAACCAGTTGTACAGCTCTAGCTATCTCAGCAATTGTCCGCTGTCAATCGTGGTCTGTGATTTTCTTCACTTGGGCGGTTTGTTCATCCTTGCACGCTGAGGACGATCTGACAGATCAGGAACATTTTAGCCGCCACACGTAAACTATGTACATCAGTTTCTTTACATTAAAAAGCCACCAACACCAGCTCACGACGATTACCACCTTCTAGACAGACCAGAGAAAATCATTATTCTGCGTTTGAGAACAGGACAAAACAGATTGCTCAACCACATATATACACAATTCAAAATTGACGAATCAGCCATGTGCTCACGTGGTTTGGCTCTGCAGACAGCAGATCACATACTCCAAGACTGCCCAAAAACCGACATATCAAGGCAAACCTTTTGGTGTAGGAAAATAACGGTGGAAGATAAACGTTATGGACCAATGAGTGAACTAACAAAAACAAAAAAAAACTGTAAACTGTCAAACTGACATTTACTGCCAATATAGTAGTACCTTGCGGTGTTAGTTAGTTAGTTAGTTAGTCGCAGTTCCAACTTCACAGCAGTGAAGCGGTGTATGGCAGAGGGGTCTTTGAGTCTGAGGAATTAAGGCCGCCTGGCTAGTGCAGTGCCGCGAACTGTGCAGGTTAAGATTTTCTTTTTTGCCCTCGACAGAAAAAATCCCACACCATACCGAGGGATCGAACCCGGGTCTCCCAAAGGAGAGTCCGGCGTTCTAGCCACTCGGCCAGCAGCTCTTCAAAAAAAAAAAACACGACAGTTAAATTCATACAAGTGGCAACATTTTAAGTAAAGACAAATTTCAAGTGAACAAAAGAAGTAGAAATTTCTTTACCAACACAAAGGAACATCAGGGATCACGAAACACTAATTCCATGACTCTGTTTATGTTTGCATATGTTTTTCACTTTAATATTGGGAATTTTTTCACAGTTCTGGCCTCTGACTTCTCTATTGTTTTGACAAATCACTGTAGCAGCAATTTCAATTAATAGAGTGTGTTACTCCGTGCACGATAGTGGAAGAATCCGTTAAAGGAACAAATACATACTTCACGCGTTCAGTTTAAATATGGGAATCTATGAAGGTGCCTAGAATCAACTACCTCCGGTTACTCATTCATTTTTATTGTAAATGTTTATGGCCAGTCCACTGTATATATCCAAATATTTACCAGCCAATCTGTCTGATTGTCTGTCTTTGACTCTGTCTATCTATTCAAGGACCTACTTCCACACAGCTCATGTACAATTCTCACCATATCGGCCCATTTCATGCGCCACCCGTTCGCCCTTGCCCCACTTACTGCACGCACAGTTCCAAAGAGTGCTACAAGGGTATACCATTACTCGCTAATGTTCGGTAAGCCACGAGATTGTGTAAAGCGGGCATGATTGATGAAACAGCCGTTGCACAAAGATCGTTAAGAACAAAGTAGTAAATATTCATAACGGTTTTAAAGATAGCTAAATCTTCACATAAACAAACAGAAACAGGCGGTTTGTGGTTTTTTTTTCTTCTGATTAATCGACATCATAACAAAACACAAAAACACATGGCCAAACCATTTGACTTGCTGCTTTCTAATAAAATCTAGAGCAGCTTTAACCCCCACTTTAGTCCTGATTTCTTCATTTCTGATCTTATCTCTTCTTGATACGTTGAGTATTCTTCTCAGGAACCTCATTTCTGTTGTTGTGATTTTTCTTTTCTCTTTTTCTGTCATTGTCCAGGTTTGGCATTGGTAGCACAGAGTTGGTAGGAAGATTGTGTTGTAAAGTGCTTTCTTAGTAGTTATTGATACATGTTTGTTCTTTAGTATTGGTGCCATTTGTCCAATGAGTTGATTTGCCTTATTGCACCTATTTTCGATCTCGTCTTCTGATCTGCCATTTGATGATATTATACTTCCTAGGTACTTGAAGCTCTTTACTTGTTTCAAGGGATGTTCGTTTAGGTGAATTGTTGCTGTTTGTTCTTCTTTAGTTATAGTCATTACCTCTGTTTTGCTTGTGCTAATTTTCATGTTATGTTCCCTACACATTTCGTTTAGACTATTCATGTGGTCTTGTAATTCAGCTTCTGATTTTGCTATTAGTGCTTGGTCGTCCGCAAACAGGAGTTCTCTAATGGTTAGATTTGCAGATGGTTCTTCTTCTGTGTTCTCGTCATGCGGTATTCTTGCTGTCTCTGCTTGGCTGGTTTCTTTACATATGTTGTCTATATATGTTATGAACAAGAGAGGGGACAGGACACAACCTTGTCGTACTCCAGATCTTATGGTGAAGGGTTCTGAGTGTCCTCCAGTTGCTCTCACTATGCATTCACTGTTGTCGTATAAACTTCTACATAGGTTTGTTAGATGTGTACTCACTCCATATTGTTTAAGGATTTCCCACAGCTTGTTTCTATCTACCCTATCAAATGCCTTTTCTTGGTCAACAAAGGCTAAGTAGAGTGTTTCATTGAATTCAATTGATTTTTCTATAAGTTGTCTAAGAGCAAAAATGGCGTCTGTGCATCCTTTGTTTTTCCTAAATCCAAGCTGCGTTTCGCTTAGCTGGGGTTCTAAAGTAGTTCGTAATCTTTTTTCAAGAATTTTGCAAAATATTTTCCCAGTATGACTCAACAGTGAAATGCCTCTGTATTGTGTGCAATCTCTTTTGCTGCCTTTGTTTTTCCAAATTGGGATAATTATGGCGTTTCCCCAGTCTCGTGGTGTCTGTTGTTCTACCCAAACATGGTTGAATAGTCTATGTAGCCAAGCTGTTCCTACTTCCCTTGCTGCTTTAATTAGTTCATTTGGTATTTCATCCTGTCCTGGTGATTTGTTCAATGGGGCTAATCTGATGGCTTCTATAATTTCTTCTTTTAGTATGTCTGGTTCTAGTTCCTCGGTGACATCTGTGTAGGTCTCTTGAATTCCTGTGACATCTGATGGGATGTTGAGAAGTTGTTCGAAATACTGCTTCCATCTTATTAGGATGTGTTTTTGTTCACTTATTGGTTCTCCATTTTCGCTGTTAATTATTTCAGTTGGGTCAAAGGGTACTCCTCTGGTTCGCATTGCACTTATCTTTTTGTAGAAGTTTCTGGTTGCCTCCTTGTAGTTTTTATTTAGGGTTTCTCCATACTCTTCCCAGTCTTTCTGTTTTTCCCTCTTTACTATTCTACTCACATGTCTTCTCGATATTCTGTATTCTATGAGATCACATTCCTGTTTGCTCTTCAACCACTTTTTATATTTTTCCTTTTTTTCTTTTACCGCTTTCTTTACTTCTGCGTTCCACCAACTTGTTATTTTCTTTATCCGTGTTTTGCATTTTTTCGTGGTTCCGCATGTTATTTTTGCAGTATTTAAAACGCTTGATTTGAACGTCTCCCATTCTTCTTCCACTGTTTTTCTTTCCGTAGGTAATTTTACAAAGAGTTCAGTTAGTTCTTTCTCATAATTTTCCCTTACTGCCTCGTCTTTAAGGTTTTTTAAGTAACAATAACAGTTTATTTAAGCTAAATGTTCAACTAACTAGTTAGTTAGTTAGTCGCAGTTCCAACTTCACAGCAGTGAAGCGGTGTATGGCAGAGGGGTCTTTGAGTCTGAGGAATTAAGGCCGCCTGGCTAGTGCAGTGCCGCGAACTGTGCAGGTTAAGATTTTCTTTTTTGCCCTCGACAGAAAAAATCCCACACCATACCGAGGGATCGAACCCGGGTCTCCCAAAGGAGAGTCCGGCGTTCTAGCCACTCGGCCAGCAGCTCTTCAAAAAAAAAAAACACGACAGTTAAATTCATACAAGTGGCAACATTTTAAGTAAAGACAAATTTCAAGTGAACAAAAGAAGTAGAAATTTCTTTACCAACACAAAGGAACATCAGGGATCACGAAACACTAATTCCATGACTCTGTTTATGTTTGCATATGTTTTTCACTTTAATATTGGGAATTTTTTCACAGTTCTGGCCTCTGACTTCTCTATTGTTTTGACAAATCACTGTAGCAGCAATTTCAATTAATAGAGTGTGTTACTCCGTGCACGATAGTGGAAGAATCCGTTAAAGGAACAAATACATACTTCACGCGTTCAGTTTAAATATGGGAATCTATGAAGGTGCCTAGAATCAACTACCTCCGGTTACTCATTCATTTTTATTGTAAATGTTTATGGCCAGTCCACTGTATATATCCAAATATTTACCAGCCAATCTGTCTGATTGTCTGTCTTTGACTCTGTCTATCTATTCAAGGACCTACTTCCACACAGCTCATGTACAATTCTCACCATATCGGCCCATTTCATGCGCCACCCGTTCGCCCTTGCCCCACTTACTGCACGCACAGTTCCAAAGAGTGCTACAAGGGTATACCATTACTCGCTAATGTTCGGTAAGCCACGAGATTGTGTAAAGCGGGCATGATTGATGAAACAGCCGTTGCACAAAGATCGTTAAGAACAAAGTAGTAAATATTCATAACGGTTTTAAAGATAGCTAAATCTTCACATAAACAAACAGAAACAGGCGGTTTGTGGTTTTTTTTTCTTCTGATTAATCGACATCATAACAAAACACAAAAACACATGGCCAAACCATTTGACTTGCTGCTTTCTAATAAAATCTAGAGCAGCTTTAACCCCCACTTTAGTCCTGATTTCTTCATTTCTGATCTTATCTCTTCTTGATACGTTGAGTATTCTTCTCAGGAACCTCATTTCTGTTGTTGTGATTTTTCTTTTCTCTTTTTCTGTCATTGTCCAGGTTTGGCATTGGTAGCACAGAGTTGGTAGGAAGATTGTGTTGTAAAGTGCTTTCTTAGTAGTTATTGATACATGTTTGTTCTTTAGTATTGGTGCCATTTGTCCAATGAGTTGATTTGCCTTATTGCACCTATTTTCGATCTCGTCTTCTGATCTGCCATTTGATGATATTATACTTCCTAGGTACTTGAAGCTCTTTACTTGTTTCAAGGGATGTTCGTTTAGGTGAATTGTTGCTGTTTGTTCTTCTTTAGTTATAGTCATTACCTCTGTTTTGCTTGTGCTAATTTTCATGTTATGTTCCCTACACATTTCGTTTAGACTATTCATGTGGTCTTGTAATTCAGCTTCTGATTTTGCTATTAGTGCTTGGTCGTCCGCAAACAGGAGTTCTCTAATGGTTAGATTTGCAGATGGTTCTTCTTCTGTGTTCTCGTCATGCGGTATTCTTGCTGTCTCTGCTTGGCTGGTTTCTTTACATATGTTGTCTATATATGTTATGAACAAGAGAGGGGACAGGACACAACCTTGTCGTACTCCAGATCTTATGGTGAAGGGTTCTGAGTGTCCTCCAGTTGCTCTCACTATGCATTCACTGTTGTCGTATAAACTTCTACATAGGTTTGTTAGATGTGTACTCACTCCATATTGTTTAAGGATTTCCCACAGCTTGTTTCTATCTACCCTATCAAATGCCTTTTCTTGGTCAACAAAGGCTAAGTAGAGTGTTTCATTGAATTCAATTGATTTTTCTATAAGTTGTCTAAGAGCAAAAATGGCGTCTGTGCATCCTTTGTTTTTCCTAAATCCAAGCTGCGTTTCGCTTAGCTGGGGTTCTAAAGTAGTTCGTAATCTTTTTTCAAGAATTTTGCAAAATATTTTCCCAGTATGACTCAACAGTGAAATGCCTCTGTATTGTGTGCAATCTCTTTTGCTGCCTTTGTTTTTCCAAATTGGGATAATTATGGCGTTTCCCCAGTCTCGTGGTGTCTGTTGTTCTACCCAAACATGGTTGAATAGTCTATGTAGCCAAGCTGTTCCTACTTCCCTTGCTGCTTTAATTAGTTCATTTGGTATTTCATCCTGTCCTGGTGATTTGTTCAATGGGGCTAATCTGATGGCTTCTATAATTTCTTCTTTTAGTATGTCTGG
Organism: Cepaea hortensis; assembly: GCA_963921405.1. Lineage (NCBI taxonomy): Eukaryota > Metazoa > Mollusca > Gastropoda > Stylommatophora > Helicidae > Cepaea > Cepaea hortensis. Next base: position 470,445,252 of record OY992876.1, on the reverse strand, counting down.
TTCTAGTTCCTCGGTGACATCTGTGTAGGTCTCTTGAATTCCTGTGACATCTGATGGGATGTTGAGAAGTTGTTCGAAATACTGCTTCCATCTTATTAGGATGTGTTTTTGTTCACTTATTGGTTCTCCATTTTCGCTGTTAATTATTTCAGTTGGGTCAAAGGGTACTCCTCTGGTTCGCATTGCACTTATCTTTTTGTAGAAGTTTCTGGTTGCCTCCTTGTAGTTTTTATTTAGGGTTTCTCCATACTCTTCCCAGTCTTTCTGTTTTTCCCTCTTTACTATTCTACTCACATGTCTTCTCGATATTCTGTATTCTATGAGATCACATTCCTGTTTGCTCTTCAACCACTTTTTATATTTTTCCTTTTTTTCTTTTACCGCTTTCTTTACTTCTGCGTTCCACCAACTTGTTATTTTCTTTATCCGTGTTTTGCATTTTTTCGTGGTTCCGCATGTTATTTTTGCAGTATTTAAAACGCTTGATTTGAACGTCTCCCATTCTTCTTCCACTGTTTTTCTTTCCGTAGGTAATTTTACAAAGAGTTCAGTTAGTTCTTTCTCATAATTTTCCCTTACTGCCTCGTCTTTAAGGTTTTTTAAGTAACAATAACAGTTTATTTAAGCTAAATGTTCAATAATATATTTTTTATTCAGCTAAATGTTGAAAAAGCTGTTTTTCAGCTTAATGTTCGATTACAGTTTTAGAGCTAAATGTTACATAGCAGTATTTCAGCTAAATATTCAATTACAATTTTTCAGCTAAATGTTTAATTAAGATTTTGAGCTAAATGTTACATTTTAGCTTTTGAGCTAAATGTTAAATTACAGTTTTTGAGCTGAATGTTCAATTACAGTTTTTGAATGAATGAATGAAAGAATAATTGAGTAAATTAGTAGAGAAGCATTTTAGAGCATGGTGACGTCTGAAAAGATCAATGGCATAAGAGACAGAGGCTGATCAAGAGACGTCATGCTAGATGGAATTGATTCAGAACACATGGGACTGACATCTGAGGAGAACATGGGACTGACATCTGAGGAGAACACATGGGACTGACATCTGAGGAGAACACATGGGACTGACATCTGAGAAGAACACATGGGACTGACATCTCAGGAGAACATGGGACTGACATCTGAGGAGAACACATGGGACTGACATCTAAGGAGAACACATGGGACTGACATCTGAGGAGAACATGGGACTGACATCTGAGGAGAACATGGGACTGACATCTGAGGAGAACACATGGGACTGACATCTGAGGAGAACATGGGACTGACATCTGAGGAGAACACATGGGACTGACATCTGAGGAGAACACATGGGACTGACATCTGAGGAGAACACATGGGACTGACATCTGAGGAGAACACATGGGACTGACATCTCAGGAGAACACACGGGACTGACATCTGAGGAGAACACATGGGACTGACATCTGAGGAGAACACATGGGACTGACATCTGAGGAGAACACATGGGACTGACATCTGAGGAGAACACATGGGACTGACATCTGAGGAGAACACATGGGACTGACATCTGAGGAGAACATGGGATTGACATCTGAAGAGAACACATGGGACTGACATCTCAGGAGAACACATGGGACTGACATCTCAGGAGAACACATGGGACTGACATCTCAGGAGAACACATGGGACTGACATCTGAGGAGAACACATGGGACTGACATCTCAGGAGAACACATGGGACTGACATCTCAGGAGAACACATGGGACTGACATCTCAGGAGAACACATGGGACTGACATCTCAGGAGAACACATGGGACTGACATCTCAGGAGAACACATGAGACTGACATCTCAGGAGAACACATGGGACTGACATCTCAGGAGATGCATGAACGTCTACATCAAGCGTGCTCAGTGGCCTCATGCCCCTCGTTCCGAATGTCGTAGATTCGATTCCGGGCTACGTCGTCCGATTCACGTATGCAGTTTTCAGGGAGACTCCTTGGGATTGTCGCTGGAGTTACGGAGTTCGTGCTTTGTCCGATGACTTCGGGAGGCCGCCCTGCGGAAAGAGACCGAGCCATATGGGTTTAACGCGGTGCAATGAAGTCGATCATTTTTTTTTATTTTAAACGTCTACGCCAATTTCAGGGCACATGATGACGACGGTAAAAGAGGTCTGCATGACCTGTCTATTGATCACGTTCCCACAGAGCAGATAACTGTTCTATAGGACACACTTGTTGTCTCCAAAGAAAAAGTCACACGCCAGTTTTCCTGGAGATGTATGTGTCTCCGCTAGACAAGGTTTGAGGAGCTGAAGATTTTCAAATACATGCCAGAAATTTGGAATTTGTTTGTGTTCGCTGGCTTTTAACTCAAGTGTAGTCCACACACTTAATACTACATCTAATAATTGCTACTACTGGAGAGTGCAAAAGACTGATTTTTGTGTATGAGTTAGCTATCCCTATTACTTGTGTCTATCGCCATCAGAAGAATATATTCTGACTTTTGAGTACTTTTAATATACGAGGTGAAGCAAAGGCCCTTCAACTGTCACCATGTTCGTCAGAATGTTTTCTTACTGGCCCTGTTTGATCAATAACGTGTCTAGGAAACCGGTAGAGAATTTATTTAATCCTAGAAACATACTGCTCATGAATCATGGAGGACATTGGCGGAAAGGAGCTAGTCGCAGGCGTTTTAACTTCAATAAACCTCCCCCACGACGCATAATTGGAAGACAATAACAACTACAACTGTTTGATCAACTCTCTACTGCAATTTACCAACTACCTCCCGTTACTCATTCATTTTCATGGTAAAAGAGTATGGCCAGTCCCAATTATATATTCGCCAATCTGTCCATTTATCTGTCTGTCTGTGGTAGCAGAACCCAGCGGAATCAGGCTTTCCCCTTGTTCTGTCTGTTGTGATATCAACCAGTTGTACAGCTCTAGCTATCTCAGCAATTGTCCGCTGTCAATCGTGGTCTGTGATTTTCTTCACTTGGGCGGTTTGTTCATCCTTGCACGCTGAGGACGATCTGACAGATCAGGAACATTTTAGCCGCCACACGTAAACTATGTACATCAGTTTCTTTACATTAAAAAGCCACCAACACCAGCTCACGACGATTACCACCTTCTAGACAGACCAGAGAAAATCATTATTCTGCGTTTGAGAACAGGACAAAACAGATTGCTCAACCACATATATACACAATTCAAAATTGACGAATCAGCCATGTGCTCACGTGGTTTGGCTCTGCAGACAGCAGATCACATACTCCAAGACTGCCCAAAAACCGACATATCAAGGCAAACCTTTTGGTGTAGGAAAATAACGGTGGAAGATAAACGTTATGGACCAATGAGTGAACTAACAAAAACAAAAAAAAACTGTAAACTGTCAAACTGACATTTACTGCCAATATAGTAGTACCTTGCGGTGTTAGTTAGTTAGTTAGTTAGTCGCAGTTCCAACTTCACAGCAGTGAAGCGGTGTATGGCAGAGGGGTCTTTGAGTCTGAGGAATTAAGGCCGCCTGGCTAGTGCAGTGCCGCGAACTGTGCAGGTTAAGATTTTCTTTTTTGCCCTCGACAGAAAAAATCCCACACCATACCGAGGGATCGAACCCGGGTCTCCCAAAGGAGAGTCCGGCGTTCTAGCCACTCGGCCAGCAGCTCTTCAAAAAAAAAAAACACGACAGTTAAATTCATACAAGTGGCAACATTTTAAGTAAAGACAAATTTCAAGTGAACAAAAGAAGTAGAAATTTCTTTACCAACACAAAGGAACATCAGGGATCACGAAACACTAATTCCATGACTCTGTTTATGTTTGCATATGTTTTTCACTTTAATATTGGGAATTTTTTCACAGTTCTGGCCTCTGACTTCTCTATTGTTTTGACAAATCACTGTAGCAGCAATTTCAATTAATAGAGTGTGTTACTCCGTGCACGATAGTGGAAGAATCCGTTAAAGGAACAAATACATACTTCACGCGTTCAGTTTAAATATGGGAATCTATGAAGGTGCCTAGAATCAACTACCTCCGGTTACTCATTCATTTTTATTGTAAATGTTTATGGCCAGTCCACTGTATATATCCAAATATTTACCAGCCAATCTGTCTGATTGTCTGTCTTTGACTCTGTCTATCTATTCAAGGACCTACTTCCACACAGCTCATGTACAATTCTCACCATATCGGCCCATTTCATGCGCCACCCGTTCGCCCTTGCCCCACTTACTGCACGCACAGTTCCAAAGAGTGCTACAAGGGTATACCATTACTCGCTAATGTTCGGTAAGCCACGAGATTGTGTAAAGCGGGCATGATTGATGAAACAGCCGTTGCACAAAGATCGTTAAGAACAAAGTAGTAAATATTCATAACGGTTTTAAAGATAGCTAAATCTTCACATAAACAAACAGAAACAGGCGGTTTGTGGTTTTTTTTTCTTCTGATTAATCGACATCATAACAAAACACAAAAACACAAAACCTGCTTGCCGTAAAAGAAGCCTGCTGTATGTATGTACAATGTTGGGATCATCAGACTTTGTAGGCCGGAGTTTAGGTGGGAAAAGTGGTTAGTCTTTTCCTCTTGTAGAGCTGGCATTGAAACCGTGTCCGACCGTGTTCATACTATTGTCAGCGTAATGTTCTAACCGATACACCAACGAGCCCAATTTGACAGCGTAAGACTAAAGTCAAATCCAAAAATGCTCAGTCTTCCAGGGTAAAGGTCATAAACTGTAAAATGCTGATCGATCCAACAACATACTGCTTGTGTTTGTAAGCACGTTGAATTCGTCTCCTGGAACATCCCTCCTCGCTGGAACAACATTTAGATGACAATTAAATATGTTGTTTCGTCTGTTATTGTGTCTTTAGCTAACTATTATTGATAGACAGATCTTCGCAATATTTCCGTTGCCCATTGTTATATAGACGGTCTGGTGACGTGGTCACAAGGATTTCATAATATTAAAACACAATGTGTTATGATATTTTCTAAGTTCATGTTTTTCTTTACATATGTTTGTATTGTTGCTGATAAAGACTGATATAATCGAAACGTCGGTAGTTGTGTCGTAGTATACTTATTTTTAATTTAGTGTTTAAAAACACATTATTTTTTTGAATTTTCCTCTGGTGATTTACGTGAAGTACGTTGTAAGGTATGAAGTACACTGTGTCTGCGTTGAGTACCTCTCTCACGTTTTCGCAGGAGTTACACATACCTGTTTTTATTTCTCACAGTTTGTCTTCCGGATCAAAATGGCGGATTGGCGTTTGAGCTGTTAAGGTCTTAGGAGTAGTTTTACTTCCGGCTACAGCATGCTAACTCATTTTCTTCATGTTGAACACATTGTACATGATTCCGTCGCCCAGCTAATGAGTTAACTGCGTGGAACGACATTGTAAGCTGTGGATTTCATGTGAAGTGCTTTTACATCTCCCGCGGTTATTTGTATTGTGAAGTGCATATTCAGAAAACGGCAACGGCGGGTTGCTGAACAAGCTAGTTTAGCATTATGCATTAATGAATTTACTGGTGCGTGGTGATATGTTGTCAGTACTTCTGCCTGTTCCACTATTCACATGGAACAGTGAGGGGTATTTTGTGTGATATTCACTTGCACTGGAACGGAACATTATTGGGGTGACTCTTTGCCGTGAAGTTGGAACTGCGATTAACTATCTAACTAACTATTTCTCACAGTTTAATATATGCTAAGATTTAATTAATGCAATTGATTGGTCGGCTTCATTGTATTATGCATAACATACATGAAGTACTCACCAACCGTGTCGGATGCGGGAAACAGCAACCGTTCGTCACAACTGAGTCAAATCACAAAAAATCCCGGCCCACGAAGTGTCACTTGAAATTTCCTGAATCTTTAACTTCACTTTTAGTAAAGCCCATGAGAAAATCCGTTTATTTTTACAGTAATTGTCAAGTGTAAACGTGCTTAGCTAATGTTATGTTTTAAAATCTATATATAATCACAAGACTTACTCTATTTATCAGAAAAAGACAAAAGTAATTAATATTATAAAGAAAAATGGAATAGTCAACTGTTACGTCAATGTGAGTGGAATCATTCTAAAACAAATCAATTTATTAGAGCAGTGGTTCCCAAGTTTTTCAAGCAGAGGGCCATATCTACTATTTTCGCTAGTTAAGCGGACCATAACGTTATAAAATTATAAAAGTCGTGCAATATCATTCTTACCTTTCTTAACGTTTGTAAAAAAAATTCTAAAACTTTACAGGCAGTCCGTGTCAGTACTACACTGTGGTCATTTTTTGGTTTAAAATCAAATCTTCATTTAACAATAAATTTTAATCAGTTTCGAAAATCGCTATTAATGCAATTAATTTACAATTTTAACGCTTCTTCATAAGTAGTTACTTAAGTTCAGATGCCAGTTTATCAATGTCTGGGCACAAATCGGTCGTGCCTAAAGTCATAAGCGCAGCTAGGTTACTGTCGGTGAGTCTGAAATGTTGCTTTTTTTTTTTATTACAGTCATTGTGGAAAATGACTGCTTGCATCTGTAAGTCGAACCAAAACGACAAACGTATCTCTGGGCGAATGAACGCAAGTGTTCAAGTTGTTCGACAGGTAATAGTCGCCAAAATAAAATCATATGATCGGCTGAAGGTGAAGCAGGCAGCTCCAGAAATTTACATCTCAGTGCAGAATTGCATTTCAAATCAATTACTTCACGTTGAAGGTTTTGCTGTAATTGACAGAGCTTGGCATCAGGAAATACAAACGGATTTATGAAGAGGGCAACGTTATCCTCCTCTATTCTGAACTCTTGAAATCTCGACTGAAACGAGGCCTCGCGCGCCACTTTCTGACAGCTGGCGGGCCATAAGTGGCCCGCGGGCCGTGGTTTGGGAACCCCTGTATTAGAGTATCGGGGTACTTTAGTAACTGCAGATGGAAGATGTATTCAGAAAGTTAAATGTAGAATAGCCAAGCAAAGGCAGAATTTCACAAGGTGAAGAATATTCTGTGTAATTAATCTGTGTCATGCGAGGTGAAGTAAAGAGTTCTTAAGGGCTAAATTTGGCTAATCCCGATGTTCGGAAGCGATTCATAGAAAATTTGAGAAAGCCAGGGACATATGGTTGTATAGAATAATGTTAAGAAAACCGTGAACGGATATGACAGAACAATGGAGATATCTTGAAAGAAGTTAACTTACAAAGAGAGCTGTTTGCTGGCATCAGAAGAGAACAGTCGACATTATTTCGGCATTTCATGAGAAGAGGACAGCTGGCGACTGTCATCACAATGGGAATGTTGGAGAAGAGGAAAGCTGGCGACTGTCATCACAATGGGAAGGTTGGATGGGAGGAAAGCTGGCAACTGTCATCACAATGGGAAGGTTAGACAAGAGGAAAGCTGGCGTCTGTCATCAAAATGGGAAAGTTGGAGGGGTGGAAATCTGGCGACTGTCATCACAATGGGAAGGTTGGAGAAGAGGAAAGCTGGTGACTATCATCACAATGGGAATGTTGGAGAAGAGGAAAGCTGGCAACTGTCATCACAATGGGAAGGTTAGAGAATAGGAAAGCTGGCGACTGTCATCAAAATGGGAAAGCTGGAGGGGTGGAATTCTGGCTACTGTCATCACAATGGGAATGTTGGAGAAGAGGAAAGCTGGCGACTGTCATCACAATGGGAAGGTTGGAGAAGAGGAAAGCTGGCGACTGTCATCACAATGGGAAGGTTGGAGAAGAGGAAAGCTGGCGACTGTCATCACAATGGGAAGGTTGGAGAAGAGGAAAGCTGGCGACTGTCATCACAATGGGAATGTTGGAGAAGAGGAAAGCTGGCGACTGTCATCACAATGGGAAGGTTGGAGAAGAGGAAAGCTGGCGACTGTCATCACAATGGGAAGGTTGGAGGAGAGGAAAGCTGGCGACTGTCATCACAATGGGAAGGTTGGAGAAGAGGAAAGCTGGCGACTGTCATCACAATGGGAAGGTTGGAGAAGAGGAAAGCTGGCGACTATCATCACAATGAAAAGGTTGGAGGGGAGAGGAGTTGGAGTAAGACAGAGAGAGAAGAGGCTGGACAGTCTGACACCATAGCATGGGGGATCATCGTTATCAGAGATGACTGGCAGCACATTAAGGCTTTAGACAGACATGATCACAAATTCCACACGGCGTGAGTTATAAGATATAGTAAACAATTATTTTACAATACTAACAGTGTCTCTTTCTTATAGTTGTACATAACGTTCTATTTTCTTTAGTCTCTACCATCATCATCATCATCATCATCATCATCATCATCATCATCATCATCATCATCATCATCATCAAGTGCCGTGCCGACTGGCGTAGGCGTTCATGACTCGCCACAGATCTCTGTTCTTGGTTTTCTGAATCAACTCTGTTGTTGATATTCCTCCATGCCACCGTCGCAATCCATCCAGCATAATTTCCCGTGGTCTGCCTCTGCCTCTCTTCCCTTCGATCTTTCCAGTTGTCACAATGTTCTCCAGCGCCTCTCTTCTCATCCCCTGACCAACAAAGCTGTTTGTCTCTTTCTTATTGTTGTATATAATGTTATAGTTTCGCCAGCCTTTTTAAGGCAATCGTCGTTAGTTACTTTTGCAGTCCAAGGAATTCGCAACATTCGTCTAAGGAACCACATCTCTGTTGCTTCCAATCTCTTCCTAATTTGTTCATTTATGTTCCAAGATTCACAGCCGTACAGCAAAACAGGTTCTATATAGCACCTCAGCACTCTCTTTCTTACATTCAATGATAGCAACTTATTGCATAAGACATTCTTCATGTTATTTTAATGCAGCCTTTGCTTGCCCTATTCTGCTCTTGATCTCTATTGTGCATCTTCCATCTGATGTTATAAATGTCCCTAGATATTTAAAACTTCCACTTGGTGAAGAATTTTCCCTCCTATCTCTATTTCACATTTGGATGTCACCTATTTCTTTGATACCACCATTGTTACTATTTTCTTGATATTCAAGGAGAGGCCTTTCTTTGCACTCTCTGTTACTGCAATGTTCAACAATTGCTGTAGATCTGTTGCATTATCCGCTATCAATACTGTGTCATCTGCATAGCGTATATTATTTATATTATAACCTCCAAATATTATTTCCCTGGCTTTTCTTTGATCTCTCTCATTATTACTTCGCTATAGAGGGAGAATAGATCTGATGACAAAACACATCCCTGTCTCTACCAAACAATCATTATTAGTTATTCTGAGAGTCCAAGATAATCGCAACATTTGTCTCATGAATCACATCTCTATTGCTCCGAATTTTCAAGTTTCTTCCTAATTTAAGACGCATGATTATAACTATATTAGTTCTGTATGTCGTCACAAAGCCCACAAATATTTAACAGTGTCGGAATAGACATATTCATCTTATCATGCTAACTCCAATACTTCAGATAGCAAAATTCACAGCGGAGATGTCTTTTTCTGATGCCCTGTCATGAATGCCGTCCTTTCCATTACTTTCTACTGCATATCGCTACATATCCCCATATATTATTAATCTGCCTGTAATTATCGTCTTCGTACGTTTGTCGGTTCCCCTATATGTCATTTAGACGGCGTCTCTTACCCAAGGGCTAGTGGAAGGCAGTTTCACAATACCCCGACAACACGAGTCGTGGGTTTAAAATTACTCGTGGAGATTTGGAAGCATTGATTTCTATGGTCTGGGACGTTGGAAGTTCAAAGAGCAATGGCAAACTACTGATTTAAACTTGTCTAGTAAAACACAAACAGTCAATAAATGCTGGGGTTTTATCTTTTGTATTCTAGTCCCATGTGTCGATGTTCTTATCATTGAGCCAGGTTTCAACGATTTACTCGTAGAGCCAGGTTTCAACTATCCCCTCCTAAAGCCACGTTTTAACTATCTCATCCTAAAGACAGGTTTCAACTATCTCCTCTTATAGCCAAATTTCAAATAGCGCCCCCTATAGCCTGGTTTCAACTATTTCCTTCTATAACCAAGTTTACTCTATCTCCTTTTAAAGGCAAGTTTCAAAGATCTCCTCTTATAGCCAGGTTTCAACTACCTCCTCCTAGAGCCAAGTTTCAACCATCTCCTCATAAAGCCAGGTTTCAACTATCTCCTGCTAGAGTCAGGTTTCAACTATCTCCTCCTAAAGCCAAGTTTCAACGATCTCCTCCTGAAAGACAGGTTTTAACTATCTCCTATAGCCAGGTTTCCACTGCTATCTCCTAATATATATCTTCTAATCCCTATTAGCCGGTCTCCCTGGCCTAGGTGTTAAACGACTTTCTCCGTAATCCCGTTTATCCACGTAGGGTAACGCAGCGCGCGAGAATGGGTAGTGGTTCTCGCCGCTTTGGTGACTTGCGGGATATGTGAGCCGGCCGCTCAGAAAGCAATGGAAAACTACTGAGCGTAATCTTGCCAAGAAATCAACAACAGCGGTAAAATGCTGATGTTCACAGCGATGTCCTGTAAAGGATATGGGGAAAAAAATCACTATTAACTGGTCTCCCTGGCGAAGGAATTAAGGACATTGTTCATAATCCCGTATACTCACGTATGAAATACAGCTGAGCGAGATTCGGCAGCGGACCGCGTCGCGCTGGTTACTTACAAAGGTATGTGAGCCGGTCGTTCAGAAAGCAATAGCAAACTACTGAACGTAAAACTTGCCGCGACATCAATAGCACCTGAAAAATGCTGGTGTTGCCTGCAAAGTACTGTAAAGGATGTGCGGGGGAAAAAGCCCCTATTACCAAGTAAATTCACACGTCGTATCAACGAATACAAGTTTTTTTTTTTTTTTATTTCGTTTGAGCGCCGCGGTAGAGTAGTGAGCTAGACACTCTTCTACCTGTCAGGTAGTTCGAGTCCAGTTTTAACACTGACCGAGACAGCCATGTCCACCCAACCTGAAATGAGTATCAGAAATGTATTGGTCAGTAAAAGAAGCCGGCGTGATGCTGACAGCCCAGCCACAGCAGACTGGTCAACAAAATGTGGGTGTAACACCATCTGGCTAATGCGAATAACATAAGTGTTTCGTCATTTTATATTACGTTTGTCCTGTCGGCAACTGTGAAAGAGCGCTCTTATAATACTATTATCAGGATATCTCAATGGGTATCCTATCCAACGCCAGCATCATATCCACACAGCTCTTGGCTCAGATTCATAGTTTAGTTCAGATTATTGTCACTTTACTCCGGACACACAGATGGGTGCTCAGTTCTCCCCAGCATCAAACTCATCAGCATTCATTCATTCATTCATTCATTCATTCATTCAGTAGCATGTCCTGTGCAGAACATAGCTCCCATAACAATCTTCCGGAAAACTTCTCGATCATAAGCTAGATGTCCCGCATCCGATACACCCATCTGGAGATCATCTGCCACATCCTGCATCTATCTGCTCTTTGACCTTCCTCTTCCCGGACACAAAGTTAGTTGCGTATCATTTACAAGACATTGCAGTCAACCCCATCATTTTTGGCCTTTCGTGATTACTTGGCTAGTTTACGTTCAGTAGTTTGCCACCACTTTCTGAACGACCGGCACCCATACCATTTTATAAAAAAAAAACAATGTTAGGCTGCCTGCTGCCAAATCGCTCACAGCTGTGTTTCGAAGCGTCCGTAACTTCTTCGCCACGGAGCCGGCATTTTCTCTAGAACCGGATAATGTATCTGTTATGCCACACAAGGCATGGTGACATGATCGGAAAGGGCCCTGATCACATCTGCATTATCGTTTACTTACATCCCACCCAAAGGTGCAGACACAGCCAGTCTGTGGGCATGTTCCGGAAATCTTCTCGATCATAAGCAAGATGTCCAGCATCCAATACACCCATCTCGAGATCATCTGCCACATCCTGCACCCATCTTCTCTTTGGCCTTCCTCTTCCTCTCTTCCCAGGCATATACCCCTCCATTATTGTTCACACCAAACTTTCGTGACGTTTCAAGTGACCAAAATATTTCAATTTTCTTTGTTTTATCGTCTTTAATTGCCAGCCTTCTTCAATAATTAGCTCTTGAAGTATGGATGCATTTGTTCTTTCTTTACCCAAGATATTCTTAGAACTCGTCTATAACATTTATATTCAAAGGCGTTTATGCGCTGTTCAGCTTGTTTAGTAAGTGTCCAGTCTCACAGGCGTATGTTGCAATGGGAAAAATGCATGCTCTTAAAAATCTACTAATTTTTGTAGTTCTGTCTGTCGTAACTAATTGAATGAATTGTTAGCACATATTTTGATGACGTCATGTACTTAATTTTTCAAAGTTGTCCTGCATTCAAAGTGTAGTGAGACTTTACAAATACCCCATAGTTTCCAATCCGTGCAGTGGTTTAGGGGGTGGTGAGACTCGCAGTTTCATGGTTACTCGATATGCCGAGTCTTGGGTTCGATATCAGCTGCGATGAGATTTAGAATCACACCGGTTGCGTTGATTTTGATATTGTGAGACGTCAATCATTCAGAAAGCAATTAAAAAAACTATTGAACTAACATTTTCTAATAAATCACAAACATCGAATAAGTGCTGAGGTTGATTTTAACGTCCTGTAAAGTGCATGCAGCTACATTTATATAGTATCTACAACTCTGGAGTTTTGATCCTTGAAAACATGACCCTAATCCGAGATTTTAATGATTCAATGACCACACCTTTAGACAACTTAAACTAATAACATGTAATGTACAATCTGACAATATTTCCGAAATAAACATGTTACAATATTGGTAATTACAATAGTGTGGGATAAGGGCAGTGAATGCGTATCACAATCCAGCATGCAGGATTGGAAATCATTGGAAGCTAATCTCCCGGTGTTGATTTTTAGCAATGGTACGAGCGTCGGTTGTTAAAAAAACATTGGTAAAATTCTTAACGTAAAATTGCATAGAAACTCACAAACATCCCCCGCAACATGTTGGGACTTATTGCGCCTTCACGTTAAGGGTATGTAGGTAACTAACAATAATTTGCCTTAAACAAGTGTTTGCTACTTTCTAAATTCAGATTGTAAACTTCTAGAAATATATATTTTAATAATAATACAAAAATAACGGTTAAGGTATATTTTTAAATCATACTACCTAATATAAGCTGCGTGAGCACGAATTGAACACAGAACACGATTTCCCCGCACGAGCAAAATCTGATTTTTATCAAGCGGCTCTGTGTTTTAAAACAACGGTTACGTTAAAGCTCACTTTGAGTCGGCAATAAACCTGGCGTTGAAATACCACGTGACAGGTAAGTGTTGCAGCTCGCGGGAACGAGTGAATGTGAGGAGACATGACACAAAGCTCGGAGAAAGATTTTCAACATTGGCCAGATCACAGAGGGTACTCGGGTTCTCTGTCACTGAGTATTAAAGGGAACTAGACTACGGTACACCATTCTCACATATTATGTATTTAACATTACTGGCAAAAATGCGCCATTTAAGATTTCTGCTTCGGGTATTCTCTTTGAAACAGCCGCCAATCAATATAAACAATAGATGTGTTCGCTCATTTTTAACCCGAGCATAGTCCACTCATGTGCTGCTACTGCAAATTGGATAAACCTGGCTCTAGGATAAGAAAGTTAAAACCTGGCCCTAGGATAAGAAAGTTGAAAGCTGGCTCTAGGATCAGAAATTTAAAACCTGGCTCTAGTATAAGAAAGTTGAAATCTGGCTCTAGGATAAGAAAGTAAAAACATGGCCCTAGGATAGGAAAGTTGAAAGCTGGCTCTAGGATCAAAAATTTAAAACCTGGCTCTAGTATAAGAAAGTTGAAATCTGGCTCTAGGATAAGAAAGTAAAAACATGGCCCTAGGATAGGAAAGTTGAAAGCTGGCTCTAGGATCAGAAAGTTTGATACCCGGCTCTAGAAAGTGAAATGATAAAGCTGGCTCTAGGGGCTGAAAGGATAAAGATGGCCCTAGGATGTTAAATGATAAAGCTGGTTCTAGGAAGTGAAAGGGTACAGGTAGCTCTGGGAGGTGAAAGGATAAACCTGACTCTATGAGGTGAAAGGATAAAGCTGGTTCAAGGAGGTGAACGGATAAGGCTGGCACTACGAGGTGAACGGATAAAGCTGGCTATAGTAGGTGAAAAGATAAAGCTGGCACTATGAGGTGAGCGGCTAAAGCTGGCTCTAGGTGGTGAAGAGATAAATCTGGCACTATGAGGTGAACGGATAAAGCTGGCTCTAGTAGGTAAAAGCCGGCTTCGTGGCTTAGAGGTTATGACTTTTCTCCGTAATCTCGTATACTCTCGTGGGTTCACGTGATGACGGTAAGAATCAGCGGTGGTTCGAATCGCATCGATAACTTGCGGGGTATGTGAGCCGGCCGCTCAGAAAGCAATGGCAAACTACTGAGCGTAATCTTGCCAAGAAATCAACATACAGCTGAAAGATGCTGGTGTTGACAGCAATGTCCTGTACAGGATATGCACACACAAAAACAAAACAAAAAAGTAGGTGAAAAGATAAAGCTGACTCTGGGAGGTGAAAATTGAAGCATGGCTTCAGGATGCGATGATTGTACTTCTTCTTCTTCTTCTTCTTCTTCTTCTTCTTCTTCTTCTTCTTCTTCTTCTTCTTCTTCTTCTTCTTCTTCTTCTTCTTCTTCTTCTTCTTCTTCTTCTTCTTCTTCTTCTTCTTCGTCACTGTCGTTGTTTTCCTCCCCCTCCTCCTCCTCCTCCTCCTCCTCCGCTTCCTCCTCCTCCTCCTCCACCTCCTTCTTCTTTCCTCGCTCCCTCCCTCCTCCCCCTTCTTGTTCTTCTTAATCTTAATCTTCTTCCACTTTCAGACGTCAGTATGAATATATCCAACGAAAGCATCAGTTAACTTGAGCGTGTTGATAATCCCTTTACACATGTCCTCAAATGGCGCTGGTGCAGATCGAAACACTTCCCTTTGTTTTGCGTGTGTTGGACACCCCTGCAGCCAGTGTGTGGCTGTCTTGTCACCATCTCTACAGTTACATTCGTCAGTATCTCCCACGGCACAGACGTGGTGACGGGGATCAGGCTTGGCTGGTAATGTTTCCTAAACAGGTTTGAGGTCTTCCATTGTCAACAGACTCCGAGTCAATCTCCAGGGAGATATCATTTATGATAAGGAGATGAGGTGATGCCATCTTGTAGACAGCTCACGCGTGATACATTGGAAGGGCTTCGGACAGACAGACAGACAGACAGGCAGACAGACAGACAGGCAGACAGGCAGACAGGCAGATAGACAGACAGCAGTACCGACAAACCAACAGCATGCACAGGCAAGTACATGTTTAAAGCCGCTGCCAGAATGCCAACACAACAGTCGGTCGTGAAAATTACAGTTCGTCGTCGATGGAAGAGACACTCACTAGAAAAGCAGCAGCTTCATATATACTACTGCATAATGCCAAACAATCTAGTTCAGCAATCGGCAGTCCCATTTTCTGAACATGCAATTCACAATGCACAAACGCAAACAGATGTAAAAGAACTCTTGTTCCCAAAATGAATTCCGTTCACCAGGCTTGCTGTACTCGTTAAAACATTTTTTTATTGCGTATCCCTTACGGGACGGTGCAGTCAACACCAGCATTTTCAGCTGCTGTTGATGTACTAGGCAAGTGTTACGTTTAGTAGTTTGCTATTGCTTTCTGAACGACCGGCTCCTATGCCTTTTTCGAAAAAACCAGCACCGTTGTGTTTCGAACCCGGGTATACGGGCTCACAAACCGCGTTCGCAAGCCCTTAGCCACAGAGTCCGGTGCTGTACTCGTATGGTTTTTGCATTTCTTTGTATTTATTGTTCTCCGCAGTATCGTAACATATATTTTTGTTTCATTCTATATGAATAAAAAGGAAAGTATAAGCCCTCCTGATACTAAAGTAGTGGGTCAAACATCTAGGGTAGTGGGTCTAGGCTCCTTGGCTATGGGCGAAATAATTCCGAGGACCCACGTACACATTGCTCACTTTAAAGATCGGTTGTAAAATTGAAATCGAAAAGAGCGGGCAGAAACGGTCACCATCCAGACTAGTTTTCACAATTAAAACATCATCACCATCATGTGACATGTAGGTAAGCGTGGGCGGTCAAGATCTGTGTTCAATTCTGTGTTCTTGTCCCGACCATACCACATGGCCAAGCCATCCATGTATTTACTTCTCTGCCTTCCCTTTGTTCTTTTCCCCTCAATCACGCCAGTTGTCACCAAGTTCTCCAATTTACTTCTTTTGATAACGTGTTCAAAACAGTGTGACTGTCTACGTTTAATTTATCTAATCAGTTTACGGTTTTCATTTGTTTCTTGTAGGACTTGGCCATTGACTGGTTCTTCTATCTATCTAATTAAAACAACTACCCACAAAAGGAATTAGCTCTCAGGTCGATCCAACATAAAATGGGTACCAAGAAATGTTGTCAGAAGTACATGCGACCGCCGGCTATACTGACCACAGCACTCAACGAGTGTCTATTGGCTTGTTTAGGGTGTATTTTTAATGACTGTGCAGTGTTTGAAAATATTGCCGGTCCAAATTTTGTATTCACCCTCTGTAAAGTTCATGCAACATAATAGGTAAATACAAAACTTGGACCGGCAATATCTTCAAACACTGCACAGTCATTCAAAATACACACTGTACAAGTATGGGTCTGGCACAATATTCCATGTGCGCCTTTCGGTGTGTGTGAGGGCTCTTAATTGTTTTCTACTTACCACACAAGAATATGTACAGCATGCATGCTTATGTTATACACACATTTGGATCTTAGAACTAGAAGGTTGTGCACTGTGTTGAGACTATTTTTGTGATCTCTTGGTGAAGACTAAGTCATTTATGGAGATATATTTTCTAGATGCATCAACACTGATTGGAAAAAAAAATCTCAGAATACTGAAGAATAGTTACTGGAACCAAGGTTCAGCACAGCAATTAAACTTTTAGAAGATATCACCATTGATCGGAAAGATCTCACAATAATGAAGAATACTGAAATCAGGTAGCGGCAATTAAAATGGGAAATATACAAGGCAATTATGATCAAATATAGCGAGAAGTATGACAGTGATCTGTTTTGCCATCGGATCTACTCTCTTCTCTATAGCGAAGTAATAATTAGAGAGGTCAAAAGGACGCCAGGAATACCAATTGGAGGTTATAATATTAACAATATACGTTATGTCTATGACCCAGTATTGATGGCAGATAATACAAAAGATCTACAACAATTGCTGTTCATCTATTGTCTCACACAATTTGAACACAACTATTTGGATATTCAAAACGTACCTCTTCCTCTATTTTCTCACACAATTTGAACACAACTATTTCGATATTCAATGCATACATACAGACCCGGGTTCGAATCCTCAGTAAGGTGAGGAGTTTTGTTTTTTTTTCTTTTTTTTCTGTCTGGGGCAAAACGAAAACCCTAACCTTCACAGTTCACGGCGACTGCACTAGCCAGGCGGCCTTAATACCTCAGGCGCAAGACCCCCGTGTCATACACCGCAAGGTACAGTATTGGCAGTAAATGACAGTTTTGACAGTTTTTAATACATACATATTCCGCTTCAGAAGTCACAGATTGTGAGAACTGTATGGATTTTTTTGTCCTGGCCATACGGGAGTGCGTGGGGAATGAACAGTCTGATAGGCTATTAGGGAATGCACCTCTTGTTGGTAGATTACCTATTGACAAGGGAGAGGTGGTCGTGCGCCTGTGGTACCAGTTGGAGAAGCTGGAGGAAAGGATGAGACTGCGGGAATTGGCAGAAAAAAAGGAAAAATAAAACTTATCAACACTGAGAGAGAAGACCAGGAGAACTTTCAATCAGATAGTGGTAGGAACGATTAGTAGAATAACTCTTCGCTGCTTTTGAACGAGGGGATGGAGCGCCTATGGGAATGTCATGAATGCAGTGATGTCGGTTCTTAGCTCAACTCCACCAACTTGTTATTTTCTTTATCCGTGTGTTGCGTTTTTTCGTGGTTCCACATATTATTTTTGCAGTATTTAAAATGCTTGATTTGAACATCTCCCATTCTTCTTCCACTGTCTTTCTTTCTATATGTAAGTTTACAAAGATTTCAGTTTGTTCTTTCTCATAATATTCCCTCACTGCCTCGTCTTTGAGGTTTTTTAAGTTTTCTGATGCGCATGACATGTATTTTCCTGGTCTTTACTTTCTTCTACTGGTGATTCTTATTGTGACTACGACTACTTTGTGGTCTGTGTTTATACATACGTTGGACACTGTCCTTGCATCTAATATATTTCTCTTTCTGTTATTTCTTGTTAATATAAAATCAGTTTGGCTTTTAGAATCTAGATCGTTCCATTTATACCAGGTGTATGTTTGTGAGTCTGTGTGTTTATAGAATGTTTTTGTTGTATAGAGGCCGTGTTGGCTGCATAGCTCTATCAGTCTACCACCGCTATCATTTCTTTTATTATATATACATATATATACACACATATATATATATATATATATATATATATATATATATATATATATATATATATATATACACACACACACTAGCTGACCCGGCCCGGCTTCGCCCAGTCCCTGGCGGGGATCTATCTATCTATCTATCTATCTATCTATCTATCTATCTATCTATCTATCTATCTATTTATCTTTCTATCTTTCTATCTATCTATCTATCTATCTAAAGTGTGGGAGTTTGTTCATACTAGTTTCAATGCTAAGTGAGACATTTTGTATGTGTCTAGATGTGAGGAGGTGTGAGTGTATGTGGAGGATGTGTGTGAGTGTGGGGATATGTGTGGGTGGGGTGTGTGGGTGGGGGTATGCGTTTGGATGGGTTGGGGTGTGTGGGTTTTGGTGGGTAGTGATATTTGTGGGTGTTGGTGGGATGTGTGGATGGATGTGTGGGGGTGAAAGTAGGGGTGTGGGAATGGGTGTGGGGGATGTGTATATGGGTGGAGGATATGTGTATGGGACGGATGCGGGGGATGTGTGTTTATGTGGGTGAAGATGTGTGGATGGTTTGAGGAGGTATGTGTGGGTGGATGGGTTGTGTGAGTAGGCGATTGTGTTGGGTGGATTGGAGATGCAAGGGCGGGTGGGGAGAAGTGTATGGTTTGTGGGTGTGAGATATGTGTGCGGTGTGTTGGTGCGGGATGTGTGCATGATGTGTGGGTGGAGGGTATGTTTGTGGTGGTATGGTTGAGGATATGTGTGTGGGTGGAGGATAGTGAGTGGTGTGGTGGATGTGTGTGATGGGTGCGGGGATTGTGTGTATGGGTTGGGTATATGTGGGAGTGAGTAGGGGATGTGTGGTGGTTGGGGGAAGTATGTGGGGGTGTGTGGGTGGGAGATGTTTGCGTGGATGGGGAATGAGTGGGTGAGGGTGTGTGAGTGGCTTAGGGATGTGTAGGTGGGTGAGGGAGTTGTATGTGTCGGGGTGGGATGTGTGAGTGGGTGGAGGATGTGTGTGAGTAGGGGTATTGTGATCGAGAGATGTTTGGTTGGGGGTGGGTGGGTGGGTGGGGGTGTGGGTGCGTAGTGGAGGATGTATGCGTGAGTGAGTGTGTGTTGGTGGACGGGTAGGGAATGCGTGTGTGGGTGGGGAGAGGTGTGTGGTGTCTTGGTTGGGGATATTGTGTGGGTGAGGTATGTGTGTGTTTTGTGATGTGTGAGTGGGGGTATGTGGGGTGGATGGGTAAGTGTATATGTGTGGGTGGGAATATTGTGTAGTATCTGGGTGGGGGATATGTGTGCGGTGTGTAAGTGGGGATGTGTTGGTTAGGGATATGTGTGTGTGTGTGAGGTGCGTGGGTTTGGAATATTGCATGGTAGGCGGTGTATGTGATGTGCGGGTTGGGGATTGTGTGGTGAGGGATTGGGTTAAGGCATGTGTGGGTGGGTGGAAGTTGTATGTGTGGGTGGTGGGGTGTGTGTGAGTGGTTTGGGGATGTATGGGTGGTTAGGGAGATGTGTGTGTGTGGGGGGGGGGGGGGGGGGGGTTGGAGGGACATGTCAGTTGGTGGGGATGTGTGTGTATGGTTTGGGGATGTGTGAGTGGATGTGCGATGTGTGGGTTGGTGGGGGATTGTGTGCGTGGGTGGGGAATATGTGGTCGATGGAGATGTGGCTGGGGGATGGGTGGTTTGAGGTGTGGGTGGGGAGAGGATGTGTGGGTTAGGATGTGGATAGGCGTGGGATGTGTGGGTTAGTGGGGGAATGTTTGTGGGTGGCGAGTGTGTTTTGGTTGGGGGATCAGATGAGGGCAGTGTGTGTGGGTGAGGGATGTGAGCGAGGGGGATGGGTCGGTTGGTGGGGTATGTATGTGTCCCTGGTGTGCGTGTGTGTGGGTAGGTGGGGTGTGTGTGTGGGTGGGGTGATGTATGGATAAGTGGGAGATGGGCCTCATAACATGGTAATAAGCCTTGTATATGTTTACAACATTCATTTCACAATGTTTATTTTTCTTCCTATGTAAATGTATAATACTCTTGATGAATGAATGACGAGTGATTGGAAGGGCCGAATGTAAGACGGGCCTGCGCGCCCAATTTGTGACCCTAATAAAGTTGATTTGATGTGATTTGATTTGATTTCTATCTATCTATCTATCTATCTATCTATCTGTCTGTCTGTCTGTCTGTCTGTCTGTCTGTATGTCTGCCTGTCTGTCTGTCTGTCTGTCTGTCTGTCTGTCTGTCCGTCTGACCCGGCCCGGCTGCGCCCGCACCTGGGGGGGGGGGGGGAGCATCTTATTTAATTCATATAAGTAGTCAT
>OY992876.1:470393143-470424235 GCA_963921405.1 Cepaea hortensis | reverse complement strand
ATGTGATAGGGCCATCGCGTGTTATTTGTCTGTGGTGTGACAGGGCCATCGCGTGTTGTAGGTCTGTGATATGATTGGGCCATCACGTGTTGTTGGTCTGTGATGTGATAGGGCCATCGCGTGTTGTTGGTCTGTGATGTGATAGGGCCATCGCATGTTGTGGTCTGTGATGTGATAGGGCCATCGCGTGTTGTAGGTCTGTGATATGATTGGGCCATCGCGTGTTGTTGGTCTGTGATGTGATAGGGCCATCGCGTGTTGTTGGTCTGTGATGTGATAGGGCCATCGCGTGTTGTTGGTCTGTGATGTGATAGGGCCATCGAGTGTTGTAGGTCTGTGATGTGATAGGGCCATCGCGTGTTGTAGGTCTGTGATATGATAGGGCCATCGCGTGTTGTAGGTCTGTGATATGATAGGGCCATCGCGTGTTGTAGGTCTGTGATGTGATAAGGCCATCGCGTGTTGTAGGTCTGTGATATGATAGGGCCATCGCGTGTTGTAGGTCTGTGATGTGATAGGGCCATCACGTGTTGTAGGTCTGTGATGTGATAGGGCCATCGCGTGTTGTAGGTCTGTGATATGATAGGGCCATCGCGTGTTGTAGGTCTGTGATATGATAGGGCCATCGCGTGTTGTAGGTCTGTGATATGATTGGGCCATCGCGTGTTGTTGGTCTGTGATGTGATAGGGCCATCGCGTGTTGTAGGTCTGTGATGTGATAGGGCCATCGCGTGTTGTAGGTCTGTGATGTGATAGGGCCATCACGTGTTGTAGGTCTGTAATGTGATAGGGCCATCGCGTGTTGTAGGTCTGTGATATGATTGGGCCATCGCGTGTTGTTGGTCTGTGATGTGATAGGGCCATTGCGTGTTGTAGGTCTGTGATATGATAGGGCCATTGCGTGTTGTAGGTCTGTGATATGATAGGGCCATTGCGTGTTGTAGGTCTGTGATGTGATAGGGTCACCGCGTGTTGTATGTCTGTGATGTGATAGGGCCATCACGTGTTGTAGGTCTGTGATGTGATAAGGCCATCGCGTGTTGTAGGTCTGTGATGTGATAGGGTCACCGCGTGTTGTATGTCTGTGATGTGATAGGGCCATCACGTGTTGTAGGTCTGTCATGTGATAGGGCCATCGCGTGTTGTAGGTCTCAGTGCATGAAGAAAGCGCTTGAAGACGTAAATTACAAGTACCTCTGATATCGGAGTAAGTTCTCATGATAGCGAGGGACACTGGTAATAGGAAAAGCTAATGCACACGCAAAATGCAGTCCAGTGCACTAGAAGTATTTGTATGGACAATGCATGTGTTCAAAGCGAGCGAGCGAAAAAAAAAAAAAAAAAAGAAAGAACAGGGCGAGGTACCGTCGCCTTGCTACTGAGTTGAGTGCTTGGAGCGACACTGTGAGCTGTGAATATTCATGCGCAGTGCCTTTACAGAATAACTGGCTGCCGATCGGTTGCTGAACTATCTGGGTTTCCTTTCGCAGTATTGTGTGGCTGCTGATTTTCTAGTGACTGCCGCTTCCATCGAAGATGAACTGTATTTTTCGTGGCTGACTTTTGTGTTGGCATTCTGGCAGCGGCATTATGCACATTATATCTGTGCGGGCTGTTGGTTTATCGAGACTCCTATCTGTTCCATGGGGCAGTAGGGAGCATTTTGTGTGATATTCACTGGCACAGGAACGGAGTATAACGGAGTGACCCTTTGCCTTGAAGTTGGAACCGCGACTAACTAACTGGTAACAGGGAAAGCTAATCAACATGCAAAACTTTAGTGAGTGCTACTAGAAGTAGTTTGTATGGTCTTCGCTTGAGTTCAAAGCGAACGAGCGCAAAAAAGAGGAAAAAAAATTTGAACAATGAATGGAGATTAATGTAAATTTTTAAATAAAATATATATGGGAAAAGAACTTGTCGAAACTAGACTGCGACTTGAAGCTTTAATTTTATGGCGCGCATATACCCAATAATAGAAAGACATAAGTCATGGTGATATCAAAGAAATAGAGTATGCCTAAATGTGCAGATAACACCAATGATGTTATTTTGTGCTAAGTGCAGAAATCCAGATATCTAGTCACATGGATAATATCAGATGGAAGACCACTGAGATAAAGAACAGAATAGGGCAAACATAAACTGCATTCTATCAAATTAAGAACATATTGTGCAATACATCATTTTCCTTGAAAATTAGAAAAAAGAGTGCTTGCGTGTTCCATCCATCCATCCATCATGTGCCATGCCGATAAGCGTGGGAGGTCACGATTCGTCATTTTACTCGATCACTAGCGATCAGCTCAGTATTTTTGTTTCGACCATGCCACGTGGTCAAGCCATCCAGGTATTTACCTCTCTGTCTTTCCCTTGTTCTCATCCCCTCGATCTTGCCAGTTGTCACCAAGTTCTCTAATTTATTTCTTCTCATAAAATGCACAAACAATTTTGACTATCCAGGTCTAATTTCTATAATCAGTTTACGATTTTCATTTGTTTCTTACAGGATTTGGTAATTGATTTTTCTGTCTGTCCATGGAATTCTTTGCATTCTCTTCAGAAACAACATTTCCACAGACATCAGTTGTGTTTCAGCTTGACTGCTTATTGTCCACGCTTTACATCCATACAAAAGTACAGGCGCTATGTATCACTCCAACACTCTTTTTATCGTTGCAATTTACATCATTTTATTTGTCAGTATGTTTTTCATCTTGCAAAAAGTATGTTTTTCATCTTGCAAAAGGCTACCTTTGCAATGGAAATTCTTGTTCTAATTTCTGCCAAGAATCTCCCATCAGATGTTATGACTGTTCCGAGATTACTGTACCGATTCAGTTGTTTAAGAATATGCCCACTTACGTGTATATTACTATACAGTCACCAGCGGTGCTGTCAGATACCTCCCCAGTGGCACAACTCTATAGTCCTTCAGGACTGAAAGAGGCCTACTATTACCACTACTACTACTACTACTACTACTACTACTACTACTACTACTACTACTACTACTACTACTACTACTACTACTACTACTACTACTACTACTACTACTACTACTACTATTACTACTACTACTACTACTACTACTACTAATATTACTACTACTACTACTACTACTACTATTACTACTACTACTACTACTACTACTACTACTACTACTACTACTACTACTACTACTACTACTACTACTACTACTACTACTACTACTACTACTACCACTAATACTACTACTACATTATGGTATTTCCTTCTTCCCAGTGACGACCATCTTTATTTACTTCTATAGAACGTTCAATCACTGTTCTCAGCATATACACAGCATGTAATGTACTCTTACCTTCTACAAACCCACACTGTTCTTCTATTTTAGGTTGTGTTTTCTTTTTAACTCTTTGCATGATAATTCGTAATAAAATCTTCGTGATATGACTCATTATACTAATTGTACGATGTTGATCACATTCCAAGACTCCTGATTTCTTTGGGATTGCAATAAATACAGAATTACATAATTCAAATGGCAGATCAGAAGACGAGATCGAAAATAGGTGCAATAAGGCAAATCAACTCATTGGACAAATGGCACCAATACTAAAGAACAAACATGTATCAATAACTACTAAGAAAGCACTTTACAACACAATCTTCCTACCAACTCTGTGCTACCAATGCCAAACCTGGACAATGACAGAAAAAGAGAAAAGAAAAATCACAACAACAGAAATGAGGTTCCTGAGAAGAATACTCAACGTATCAAGAAGAGATAAGATCAGAAATGAAGAAATCAGGACTAAAGTGGGGGTTAAAGCTGCTCTAGATTTTATTAGAAAGCAGCAAGTCAAATGGTTTGGCCATGCAAGTAGGCTACCAGTCAACAGCATGCCACAACAGGCAATGACGTACAGACCAGATGGAAACAGAGGAAGAGGCCGACCACGTAAACGCTGGACGGAGGGAATAACAGAATCCATGGGAATGTCGATATACGAAGCCCATAACCGGGCACTCTCACGAAGTTTATACTTCACCTCGACACCGCAAGGTACAAGAGGAACATGATGAGATGAGATGAGAGAAGAGGTATATCTCCAGTAGCATATATTGTGTTGAGCAGTCTGGTGACTTTATCTATTCCATACTCTTCTATAGCATTAATCATTTCTGTTGTGATGTTGTCTCAACCAGGGGTGTTGTCAGTTAAGAACACTCGGAACCTCCATCTTCAAAATGTACCTGTCCTTCTCTGTAATCATCATAAAGGTTTTCCACATAATCTGACCATATGTGTAAACTTTGATCTTTTTCTAATATGATTTTTTCCATCTTTTGTTTTTATGCAGCATGTTGATGTACGTATTCTTTTATTAGTGAATTCCTTACTTCTTTTGTGCATTAGTGTGGTATTTTTACTGTTATGTTGTTTTTCAATTTCCATGCATGTTTCTTGTTTCCATTAGTTGTAACGTTTCTTCAGTCATCCATATCTTACGACCCACTTTCTTTTATTTTGGAATAGTTATTTCTGCAGCCAAACTGATTGAATTCTTCATTTCCCATTTATCATCTTCTTCTTGAAATAGGATCTCTAGATCAAACAATATATCAAATATGTCATTTACTTCTATGTTAAAACTTTCTTTTATTTCCTTGTCATTTTTCAATGTACACAGATCATATTTAATGTTTATTAATATTACACATGATAAAATTAAATGGCATTAAAACAGATAATATGAAAGATGAGGATACACAAAAATATTGAATTGCAAGTTACATGACAAGCGCGTGCTTAACTCTCTCTCTCTCTCTCTCTCTCTCTCTCTCTCTCTCTCTCTCTCTCTCTCTCTCTCTCTCTCTCTCTCTCTCTCTCTCTTTCCTTACACACACTCACTCGTTCACACACATACACACACACTAACTCACTCGCTCACTCTCTCTCTCTCTCTTTCTCACTCCCTCTCCCTCATTTACTCACTCTCTCTCTCCATTTATCATTCACTCTCTCTATCTCTCTCTCTCTCTGTCTCTGACTCTATCTCTCTCACTCTCTTATTCCCTCTCAGTCATTCAAACAGACAGACATACACACTCACGCTATCACTCAATCTTTCACCCACTCTCTCTTATACATGTGCGCTCACTCAGTCTCTGTCTCTGTCTCTGTCTCTCTCTCTCTCTCTCTCTCTCTCTCTCTCTCTCTCTCGTTCTCTTTTACTTTCTCTCACTCACACATACAGGCAGAAAGACATACACATACTCGCTCATTCTCTCACTCAATATATCTCTCTCCCTCTCTCTCTCTCTCTCTCTCTCTCTCTCTCTCACACACACACACACACACACACACATTCACTTACTTTCTATCACTCATTCACTCTCTCTCTCTCTCTCTCTCTCTCTCTCAATCGCACTCTCGTACACATACACACATGCATGAACGCACGCACGCGCGCGCACACACACACACGCACTCAATCTCTCACTCACTCTCTCCCACGCACAAGCATGCACGTATACACACACATACACTCACTCTCTTACTCACGCACTTTAACATACACACACATAGTGCACAATTATACCAGTAGGTGACTTATGGTGGTATATAGTCGGTATGGAGTGAGTATTTAAAGAGTTTTCGGTTAAATGTGTAGGGACTAATTGGAGTTTTCAGATCTGGTGAAAGGTCATTCCATAAGTGAGCACCAAACTACGCAAAACATGTTTTGTATAAGACCTCTCTAGGGTTTGGAACATTTTATAAATTCAAGTGCTTGCTATTCATTGCATGAGATTGAATCAACAGTCGAAGATACTCTGGGGTATTTTAAGATATAATTTTATTTACTAATTTGGTTTTGTGAAAAAGGAAGCGCTTTCGAAGTGGTAGAAGCCTTAGATGACTGTATCAGTTACTACTATCAAAGTGCTTTATGCCAGAAATTAGACATTTAGCACGGTTTTTTTAGCGAACATAGTCGTTTCATATTAGATTTAAGGAAACCATCCCAGACTGTGGAAGATAGAGAAAGACAGCATGAGAAGAATCTTCACAGTCTTGTGTCATGACAAGGAAGATAGTCAACAAACGATCCATGCCGTCGGAGATCGCAATTTGTGGAGAGGCATGATCGCCAACGCCAACCGGTAAGCCACTGGATGATGATGGTGAGACACATTTAAAGTAAAAGGGCCCTTTGAGACGCTTATAAGGAGAATTGGAAATATTGTGCTGTAACTATTTTTGTAACGACCAATCGGTACTCGATCGGTGATGTGGTCACTATCAAACCAGCCAGACACCTTTACTGCCGAAGACAATTTCTAGTACCAGTTTAAGGCTGGGTTACCTCATACCCCAGGACAAGTTTTAAAATCCTCCCAGATCATTTAATAGAACCGGTGATCACCCGACCGGTATGCGAGCGTCTAGTAACTAGTGTGGATTAGCTTTCCGAATTACCATCAAGCAAACCTACTCCGACTTCTGAGGTACTTGTAATGTACGTCCACATGTCAAGGACGAGAAGTCAACATGCTAGTCCAACTTACCGCTGTAGGGGTTGAACTACCCCTGCCTCGCCATCAGCACACCATAGTTTAAGAGCGAGCGCTCTTTTCTTTTCGGCCACGCTGACCTCCGCATCAGTGTTTATCTATCAGACACTCGAACCTCACAGTCAGTCAGTCAGTCAGTCAGTCAGTCAGTCAGTCAGTTAGTCAGTCAGTCAGTCAGTCTGTCAGACAGTCAGTCAGTTAGTTAGATAGTTAGTTAGTTAGTTAGTTAGTTGGTTGGTTGGTTGGTTGGTTGGTTGGTTGGTTGGTTGGTTAGCTGCCAAAATGTCAACTCAAAAGTCTGTCACGAAAAATACAGTTCATTGTCGATGGAAGCGACAGTAGAAAACCAGCAGCCACACATTACTGCACAAAGCAAACCCAGGTTGTTCAGCAAACGACCGGCCGCGATTTTTCTGTACATGAGGTTAGCGCTTCAAACAACCGTGATAATGGGCAGAGGTGTGTCAAAGAGTAAGCACAGACAAGTCACTGAAATTGTTCTGGCGACTACATAAAAGCATGAGTGGTGTAGTCAAGAATAAGAGCATTTCTGACTTCCAAGGTGCTGACCTCATCTGGCAGAGGACTGACGAGGACAAGGGCAAAGCCCTCTTTGAACGCTACCTTGAGCAGAGCAACCAGACAGACATGGGAGGCCGAAATCTGGCCAAGGAATTCACCTCAGACAGATGCAAGGCCCAGAACACTTCGGATGAAGACACAGTGACAGTGAAAGAAATCAAGGCTGTGCTTCGACGATCAAAAAACAGTGCTCCAGGTCCTGATGGCATAAGATACGACGACATCAATAGGTGTACCGACAATGAGCTAGAGAAACTAGCAGACATGTACAACAACAGTATAGGGAGTGCTAGCATCAAGGAGAAATGGTTACACAGCTATCTGATTCCCTTGCCGAAGCCTGACAAAGACCACAAAAAAATTCAGGGATATCGAATTATAACCATGCAGAATACAATAGGCAAGCTGCTGGAGAAGGTAATTGCCAGGAACATATCAAGCCAACTAAAGAGGCAAGGTGTTTTCCCACCTACCCTGGGTGGGTACCGTCCCAAAAGAGAAACCTGGACCAATGCAGCAGTATTTGCCCATGATGTCTATGAAGGTTTCCACTCAGGCACTGAAACCGTTGCTGCAGCGATTGATCTTGAGGACGCATACAACAGAGTACCACTGGATTTTTTTTAATGTTTCAGCTTCTTGAACTAAACGTAAGTCCATTCCTCCTTAGTTGGATTGCTGCAGCCCTCTTCCAACGGAAAGTAGTTTTTAGATGTGGCAGTTGGACTTCGGAACCAACAACAATATATCCTGGCCTTCCACAGGGATCACCATTATCTCCGGTACTGTTCAACGCCTACACAGAGAGAATCACCAGTGAGCAGATCACTGGACCTGGCAGGACATTGTCATATGCCGATGAGGTTTTAGTGTATCGTCAGGGTAAGGATAGAGAGGAGGTTGCTGTGGAACTACAAACCGAACTCAATCGCATAAGTACTTGGTGTGATGAAGCTGGGGCAATGGTCAACCCAACAAAGGCAACAGTGACTTGGTTCTCGTTGAATAATCATATTGTCAACAATCCAACACCAACTGTAATGCTGTGTTCATAGACGGTGGAAAGAACGCAGGCAATGAATTACCTGAGGATACGGTTTGATCGAAGCCTTGCTTATAATGTGCACATAGACCAGGTGATAACAAAGGCCAAGCCGGGTTTGGCAGCGATGCGGGTGATGGCGGCAGCAAACTGTGAGCAGCGCCATCTATGTCTTCTGTACGAGGGGCTGGTCATGTCTGTTTTGGAGTATTCAATGGCAATCCTGACTCTCAGCCATAAGCAGATAGAAAGGATGGAAAGGATACAGAATGAAGCTATGCGCATTATTCTTGGATGTACAAGAGATACAGCATGCAGGGCGATGCGCTACCTTCTTGATCTTCCAACCATTGAAGAGAGAATACAAGTTTGCAGGGCACGCGCCTACCTCAGAATTAACGCAAACACACATCCACTGCATAGTGAAATTAGGAAGGTGAAGGGCAGCAGGTTAAAAAGAGGACGGTCGTGGATGGGTCAAGCCGAAGACATTCTTCAACAGGTGTGTTCAATTGAGGACTTAGAACCTGGCGAGGAGTGGGTGCAAGTGCCAACAGACTTCTGCACATCCTTTTCAGTTTGCATCCAACTAGATAGAAAATGCAGACAAGAAAATCCGGCTGATTTGAGGCTGAAGTACAAGCGTTGATTTTCGAGAATTCGCTAGACGGTGACGCGGTCATCTACACAGATGGGTCGGTCGTCCGACATGTGAGAAGCTCATGGGCCTTTACAGCTCGGGCCGGAGGGAGAATTGTGAAGGAGGACTCTGGTGCTTTCACTGAAACCACAAGTAGCCTGACCATGGAAGTCATGGCAGTAAGTAAAGCAATAACATGGCTCGAGACACAGACATTCACTAGGGCTTGTTTCCTTAGCGACTCAATGAACATGATCAAGAGGATAGAGGAGGGGTCGATCCGAAGAGAATGGTTGCTGCCTCTGGAGCGGTCTCGGCTGGCAAAGATTAGTTTCATCTTCGTGCCAGGGCATGCGGGAGTACAAGGAAATGAGCGGGCTGATAAGCTCGCAGGTGAGGCTACTGTGGAGGGCGGACGCGCCATGGACCAGGCTGACATTCTGAATGCTCTACGAGAAGTGAGACTTTTGCGAGAACCAAGTGATGACTGTGAATCTACAACAATAGCCAGACTGCGAGAACAGCAAATTAAAAGAGGGGTGGCCAAACAATAACACTACGCAGGAAGCCAAAGAAGATTGATAAACCAACACAGAACTGGGGTCGTTAGCCGCTACACGCTGCGGGATTTGCTGAGGAGGGGATCCGAGCACTTATGGACTGAATGGTTCGATGTGCAATGAGGATGATCTGTCGACTAACTAACTAACTAACTAACAACCGTGATCAGATGTAAAAGCACTCCACATGAAATCCACACTCGTAGTGTCGCATCACGCACTTAACTCAGTAGCTGTGCCACGGAACCATGAACCCCACAGTTCAAACCTCCGTGCTAAATCCTACCAGTGCTAATGCTATATCTATGAAGGATACGAACCCGTCACCTCCGCCTCTCTCCTCATATCTACAACTACCAATGTTGTATCTATGAAGGATGCGAACCCGATAGCTCAGACTGTTCAGTGACATCTCTACCAGGTTTTTGGCCCCGTGACTCGACATTTTGCCTGAAGATCTGAGAAAAGACGGCTTTGTAGCGGGAGCTCATGTTGAAATACACAAAGATGTTGACCGTAGAGTTCACGCTTTCCATGACGTAAACCACAGACCAAATGACGTAAAACATGTTGTAGTTAATCCCAGAAGGGTGAATCTGTGGGTTGAAGGCCATGGCGATGACGTTTACCACAGAAGGCAGTTCACACACGATGAAAATAACAGCGATAAAACTGATCATCTTGATCACACGCTTTTCTTTCCCAGCTGTAGATTTATCTGTCCTTGCCGTCTGCTGTCGCCAGTGCGCCTTCCGGTTAAGCTGGACGATGAGAATGATCGTACAGATTAACACCGACATAAAAGCTACACACTGAAGAACGATGTTGTTCATTACTAAAGTAACGCTTTCAAATCTCGCTCGGTCTTCAACGAAGTATATACCAAGCATGGTACGATTTAGTTCTGGATAAAACTTCCAGGCCAGTTGTGTGACGTAGAATTCCGGTGCAGACGTGGCGGCTACAATAAAAAACAATACCGCCATAACTATTTTGGTTCTTATTGGTGTGATAATGGTTTTGATTTTTAGTGGAATGGTGATGCACAAACACCGTTCCAGGGTAATGAAGGCAGTGATATAACTGGTGACTCTGACGAAACAAACGTGAGGCCAACACCCGGTTACATATTCGATTTCGGAAAAGACTATGGGCGCGCCAAGATCTTCCATGTAGGTATTGAAACAAATGCTCTCCCAGAGTGAACAGACCAGCGAGAGTAGGTCGCCAATGGCCAGACTAAACAGGCTGATGTTAACTGCATCGTGGAGCCCCATGTTCAGGAACACGATGATGTTGATCGTGTTGGTGATGATGCCGCCAAAGGCAAAGATGCCGGTCAAGGCCACTTGGAGGACGGCCACAATGACGTCTGCTACCCCATCGCTGATGATCTGGTCAAGCAGATCTGATTCACAGAAGCCAGACTGTGGTTGCCCATCAGTGGCGCAGTGGTTGTTGTCAAATAACCGCTTCATTCTGACCTGAGGGAATACAGAAAGAATTTAGTTAGTTCATATAACGCTTCATTCGTATCTGATAGAATACGGACATTATTCAGTTAATTCAAGTAACCTTGTCATTCTGACATGAGAGCATACGGAAAAGATATAGTTGTTTATCTTTCGCTACCGTGAGCCCATCTTGGGACACGATGGATTTCCGGTGATGGCAGTCCGCCCTTTTAGTCCCACAAAATGATCAGTGGTTTATTTCATATATTTCTGCTCCGTTTCGGAATTTTAAGTTACAGTAAACTAAAAAGTCGTACAGCGAAAATATTTCTACGCCATCTTGGTGCGGTCAAACGTTTTCTAATATTGGATTCTTGTGAATTTTCAGTTTTAAGGTAGTGTTAATTTGTTTTTTCACAATGGAAACGCCCACCAGTTTGCGTCCACGTAGTATGACTTGAAATCAAGCTAGATTATTGTTTATAACTGTTTTAAACAATAGTGATTCCCTTATCAGTGAATATTTAGAAAGAATTTTTAGTTGTGTCTAAAGTTTTAGCACGTGGTGATAAAGAAAAACCAGTGAATGTTCGTCAACAGCTGAGTGTCTGACAACGAAGCACGAATGGCTGAAGTTTACGTCTGTCATTATTGCTATGGGACTTGATCCAAGACCATGTATCAAAGACTACTGGTGTACAAGTGCACATTTATATACTCCTTGGTATGCCACTGCCACTACGTTTCCCAGTAATCAATTAGAAAATTAGAATATATTTATCACACCATGTTTCATGTATGTGAACCTGAGGGTACCCAAAAAAAAAAATTTAAAAAAAAAATTTATCCTCTTGTTGACATGATTATGAAGAATATCCAGGAAGCATTTTACCCATTTGAAAATGTGTCCATTGATGAAATGATTATTTGGTGGAAGGGCTAAATAAAGCTAAAAAAAAAACATGCATTGTTGTCTCTACCAAGTCTGTAGTTAGAACTGTTGAGAGCGGATTGCGAAAACTGCAAAGCAAGCCGAAGATGGTCTCCATGAAAATAACACGGCGATGAATGGCTGCGACAGAATGGACCAAATGGTTGGATATTATAATATCCATGATAGGAAAACCATTAAGTGGTGGAAGAAGATCTACTACAAGATCTTTGAAATTGCACAGATCAATGCTCACATCCTACATTCCATATGGCAAACAGAGAAAGGAGGATAAAAATTGTCATAGAAGGATTTCAAGTAAAGGAAAGTGCTCATCGCGAAGTAGCTCAGAGTATTCCTGAAAGTTTGACACTCTGCCTGCCGAAGAATTTAAGTCTGTTGCAGGAAATTATGCCGAAAGATTTACATGAGCCAAGCATTTAATAGAATTTGTCGGTGTCAATAGAGACTGTGTTTTTTTGCAGCACTCGAACTAAACGACACATATCATCTTTTGTTTGCTCCGGCTGCACTAATAGACCAGACTTGTGCGCCAAAGTTTGCTTTGCAGCCTATCACAAATAGACTGCCACATATAGTAAATAAAAACAAACAGACATGACAATTAAATGTAAATCTGCCAAGTGTTTTCCTAATTTTTGTCTGAAAAAAGAAAAATACATGATTCAGAATCTGCGGCAAAACTTCTTTTCGGATGATTGATTCGGAGCAATTGTATTTATAGTTTAGAAAAGTGTTGTTTGTGCAGTAAATTCAACAGGATTAGCAGTGATCAGGATATTGGATAACAACGCCCCCTTGGTAAGTACAATGTTTACATTATTTTTACCTCTTTTTAACAAATTATTTTAGAAGTTATATTATTATTTTTATTTTATTTACAACATACAGCAAACATTCTCCTACCAACATATTCCTTGTGCAATCCCCTTTATTTTGATATATAATACAACATTTCTGCTACAATTTTAACCATTTTCATAACATTATTGCGACATACACCAACTTCCAGATTTCGGCCTTAGTTTTTTTCATTTTTGTGAAAAAGACATGGTTCAGAATATGCACCAAAACTTCCTTTTGGATGATTTAAATTATCAATACTGTTTATATTCTTGAAGACAAGTGGTGTTTGTTTGATCATTCAGTAAATTAAACATTATTAGCAGTATAGGAGTATAGAAAACACATTCTAAGTGCAATGTTTACATTATTTTTACCTACTTTTGTCCAATTATTTTACAGATTATATTATTATTTTTATTTTATTTACAACCTAAAGCAAAAATTCTCCTACCAACATATTCCTTGTGCAATCCCCTTTATTTTGATATATAATACAACATTTCTGCTACAATTTTAACCATTTTCATAACTTTACTGTGACAGACCCCACCTTCAAGATTTCAGCCATTATTTTTTGTCATTTTGTGTGAAAAATACATGGTTCAGAATATGCACCAAAACTTCCTTTTGGGTGATTTAAATGAGCAATACTGTTTATATTCTTGAAGACAAGTGGTGTTTGTTTGATTATTCAGTAAATTAAACATGATTAGCAGTATAGGAGTGTAGAAAACACCTTATAAGTGCAGTTTTTTAAATAATTTTTACCTCTTTAATTTCAGTTGTTATTATTAAACCTCTCATTATTGTCATAATATTTGTAACCTATCAATTAATTATTAACACTGTCATGTTCCTTGTGCAATCTTCTTTAATTTGATATGTAATACAATAGATCTGCTACCATCTTAACCATTTTAAAAGCATTATTGTAACACACCCCTAGTTCCAATTTTCTGCCATAAATTTCTGTTTGGTCACAGCCCAGTTTTTGTTTGGTAGTGAAAGAGTTTAAATAACCGCTTAATTCTTACTCAAGAGAATACGAAAGAATTCAATTAGTTCAAATAACCACTTAAATCTTACTTGATAAAATACAAAAGAATTCAGTTAGTTCAATTAACCGCTTAATTCTGAACTGACAGGATACGGAAAGAATTCAGTTAGTTCAAATAACATTACGGAAATAATTCAGTCAGTTCTATTAACCGCTTCGTTCTTACATGATATAATACGGAAAGAATTCAGTTAGTTTAAATAGCCACCTCATTGCAATCTGATCGAATAAAAACAAAGACTTTTGACATCATAAAGTTAATTGTGTTTCACTGTTTCGTCAATCATGTGTTTCGGTGCATTCGACTTCTACAAGCATTTTTTTTTCTGGTGTGCTTTCCCTAGCCTTTGACTGTCCACAGTCTAATTACAAGACAGCAAGTTTGTGTCTCTCTTCATCGGGTTCCTATCCCATGACCTGTTTGATATGGTAGACCCTGCCAGTAGCTGCGCTACCGTTGGAATGGGAGGGGGGGGGGGGCGGGGATCCTTGGAAAACGCAAGCTTCTCCACCACTGTATGATGGAGACACAACAGAAGAGGGGAAAACATTTGAATGAATCAAATAACTTCTTCATTGTTATCTTATAGAAAAACAACAAAACACAGACATTTGACTATCTCAAACAACAATTAATTCTTACCTAACAGAATTAAATCAAACATTCTTCATCATCATCATCATCATCATCATCATCATCATCATCATCATCATCATCATCATCATCATCATCATCATCATCATCATCATCATCATCAACTTGTGCCATGCCGATAAGCGTGGACGGTCATGTTTAGCCATCTCACTCGATCACCAGAATCGTAGATCAGATCTATGCTCTTGCCTCGACTATACCACGTGGCCAAGCCATCCAGGTATTTACTTCTCTCCTTCCTCTTGTTCTTTTTTCAGTCAATCTTACCAGTTGTCATCAAGTTCTCAAATTTATTTCTTCTCATAACCAAATAATTGTGACTGTCTACGTATAATTTCTCATATCAGTTTACGGTTTTTATTTGTTTCGTAAGGCAGTGCTTCCCAAAGTGGTGGTCCGCGGACCGGTGCCGGTCCGCGAGCCCTTCTTTGCCGGTCCGCAAAAAAAAAAAAAAAAAAAAAGTAAGAAAAAATGACATATTTTCGCATTTGAGGATTGTTTAGAACTTTTTAAAAACAAGATTGTCATTTTCTCAAAACATGCTATCCGCACCGTTTTATAGTGATTTAATTTTAAACTAATGTGAGCCTGCATTCGTATAGCCCAAGGAGTATTTATTTTTAAGGAGAAGCGAATCATTGGTTCAATGGGAAAGTTAAAAATAGTAACCGGCTGAGACCGATACTAAAAGCCGGCCCGGTCGACGACATTTATTTGTTGACGTGCGTTTCTTTTGTTTCCTGTGTGACGAAAAGTGAGAAAGATGCAATTATAATTTGCTGATTGTCATAAGATGCAGAACATACATGATTTTCGCTGTACTATTATAATGCGTTTTGCCATCGTCTGAGCGAGTGAAGGTGTTAGATACATCTGCAAAGTATTTTTCATTTCAGCTGGACGAAAGCACGTACGTTGCCAACTTAGCGATTCTGATGGTGTACGTGAGATATCGATACAGAGCAATTTGAAAGAAGAGTATTTCTTTTTCGTCAATGAGCATTATTAAGACAAAATACAGAAACAGGATGGAAATGTGTTCTCCTTTGCGGGTAGCGCTGTCTACAATTGAACCAAGGTTTGATAAGCTTGTAAATAATAAACAGCCCCACCCCTCGCATTAAATAGTTACTGTTAGCAGCTGATCATTAAATCAGTTTTATTACAACATACTGTAATTTAGTCTGATTTGGTATCGTTTTCCAAGATATATTTTATTTTTATTATATATTGGTGTTCATAACTGTCGGTGTATACGAGTGTATACACCTTTACAAGAAGACCTAAATGTAGTTTTGAAATTTGAAAAAAAAAAAATTTATTTTTGATTTGTAAATCTCTACAATAAGACTTTTACTCATTAAAATGGGACCACCATTAAATAAATAAACGTAATCCAATAATATTATGGAAACAGTATTTAGCACACCGGGACAACAACCACTATTACGTTAAATCTTATATTTATATTAAACTGTATATTGATGTCATATAAAATTCCAGATTGCAAAAAGAAAAAAAAAATTTTTTTAACGGCACCGGTATCTTGTGCAAAAGGAAAATGTTATGTCGGTCCGCGAAAGAGAAAATTTTGGGAATCACTGTCGTAAGGGACCTTGGTCATTGGATTTATTATGTCTGTCCATGGTATTCTTTGCATTCTCCTCGGAAACCACATTTCCACAGCCATCAGATGTTTTTCAGCTTGCCTGCTCAATGTCCACGCTTCACATCCAAACGAAAGTGCAGGTTCAATGTAGCACTTCAACACTCCTTTTCTCGTTGGAAATTATATCTTTTTCTTTGTCAGTATGAACCAATGCTGTAATTGACTGCGACGTCATGTAAAGTATATGCATCTAACATACCACTTTATTCAAGTCAACAAGGCTCCAAACAAAGAATTCTATAAATGTCCCGGTCTGTTGATATAGATGTGACAAAAGAGTTAGTTGCGTATCTTTTACAATATAGTACCGGTGAATTGGACAAAAATGTTGACTTCTCGTACTTGACATGGGCCGTTAATTACAAGTACCTCCGAAGTCAAAGTGGGTTCGCATGATGGCTAGGGTCACTGGTAATAGAGAAAGCTAATCCACACGCGAAAAATCTCTCGAGTGCACTAAATGTATGGACTACACTTGAGATCAGTGTGAGCGAGTGCATCTTTATAATTAATTTGCGAACTGAAGCATGCCTTTAGAGGTAGGTTTGGCTGTTATAAAATCAAACCAAGAAAATCGACGTGCGCATGCTACCATTCTTACATTAATTATCTTCTTCTTCTTCTTCCTCTTCTTCTTCTTCTTCTTCTTCTTCTTCTTCTTCTTCTTCTTCTTCTTCTTCTTCTTCTTCTTCTCTGCTTCTTCTTCTTCTTCTTCTTCTTCTTCTTCTTCTTCTTCTTCTTCTTCTTCTTCTTCTTCTTCTTCTTCTTCTTCTTCTTCTTCTTCTTCTTCTTCTGGTTTGTTCAGCTTCAGGCGGCAGTATGAATAGATGTAAAGAAAGCAGCAGTCAACTTACGCTTGTTGACACCTCCATAGAGTTTGCCCTGAAATGTAGCGGGTGTAAGCCAAAATAGTTGTCCCTGTTTGCATATGTTGGACACTCCTGCAACAAATGTCTAGCTGTCATTTTATCAGTTCCACAGATACAGTCATCCAGTATCGCTATCTTTAGTTTATTAAACATGTATTATTTCAACCTGATGTGTCATGTGTGAAGTCTGAAGATTGCTACATAAAGAGTTACCTCTGTTTGTACCTTCAATTCAGCAAACAATTAATCTGTTTTTCTTTGTCACATCAGAATATATAACAAAGTTAACATAAAGCCAGGATTTGAATTATGTGACAAATTCATGTGCGTTGTGCGACACACAGTGACAACTACACGCTTTCAAATAAACATCAAAATTACAAGGAAAATGTTTAATGGATATTTTCCCTAAACAATTAAAGTTGACGTAAATTGCAAGTGCGGTTCGTAATGCAGGGGTATGTTGAATTATTATGTCAACTATGTAATTATTTCGTTCATACTGGCAGGAAGTAGGAACCAATTTTTTTCATAGTTAATATAACATAATGTCAGACATTGAATAATTGTGTCATTTCTGAAGAGCGATTTGCAGCAAATTTGGAATGTTGATCGGTGCAAGAGACATCAATTATCAATTGTCACTACGACTGTGAGGCTTGTATTGATTCCTTGATAGTAGTATCAACACATCCATTTCTTCCTTCCATTCTTTAGTATCACAGCCCGGATATGAACTTTGTGAATTGAATTCCTATTTTTGTCTGTCTGTTGGGGGAATTTTAGTTTCCGTCAGGATGTCCATGTCCTTTTGTTTAAATATCGGACGTGTTAGTGAAAAGAGCTGATAGTTTCATGAGCAGGGAGTTCGATGCCTGGGCTAACTGAGTGACAGTCTGGCCACATATCCCTCCATGCACTCAGATCTCGTACAGAATGTGATGGTTCTATCACATCAAAGACCTATAGCGAAAACCTATTTCGGCACATTTAACGGGGTTTTTCCGATTCCCCCCCCCTCTTTTTCCCCCTTTTTATGCACTACTTAAGACTATTACCTACTGAACGTAAACTTGCCCAGGATTCAAGAACAGTCAAAGAATGCTGGGATTGACTGCTAAGTCCAGGATATGCAACTAACTTAAGACTATTAACGTTTAGTTTAGTTTAATTTAGTCGACGGATCAACATCACGGCACTCGGGTGTAACCCATACGTGCTACGTTCTACTCCTAACTCAAGCCTGAGTCCGAAGAATTTCAGCCCAGTGCACGAATTCCGTAGCACTGGTGAGGATCCAGAAAATACTTTGGGTAGATTTTTCACTGGAAATTTTGCCCGGGCAGCGGCGTTAGGCTACCCTTTTTCTACACCCAACTGCCAAGGGATTTTTACGTGCGCAACAATACACACGGGCATCCAATCTCACAACTCAGAGACCAGGGGACATTTTCTGACTAGA
Source organism: Cepaea hortensis (assembly GCA_963921405.1). Taxonomy (NCBI): domain Eukaryota; kingdom Metazoa; phylum Mollusca; class Gastropoda; order Stylommatophora; family Helicidae; genus Cepaea; species Cepaea hortensis. The sequence continues at coordinate 470,405,883 of OY992876.1, read as the reverse complement.
AGTCCACATTAAAAAATGCCGGCCCTCACCGGGGCTTGAACCCGGGACCTCAGCACTCGAGGCGGACACCATACCTCGAGACCACTCAAGTCCTTTTTAGACTATTAAAGGAAGTATGTTGTTTAATGGATGTTAGGTCAACTTTCCATTCCATTCTATTCCATTGTATCTTTACCCCTACTCCGTTCAACCTCAGAAGAGAAGTTATATTAGGGTTCATCTCTAGCCTCAGATTAAAAATCCGGTCACAGGATCAGACACCATCCGGATATTAATTTGAAACTCTCAAACAGCCCCTTTCCTTCAACATCCAAATATCAATATGCATACAAATAGCAAGATTGTAAATGCTTTATTTGTCCCAATTCTGTGTTATCAATGTCAGAAACGGACAGTCATAGAAACACAGAGGCCCAAAATCACATCATTTGAGATGAGATGCATAATAAGCGCAACTGGAAACACAAGAAGAGATAGAGAGACAAGTAAGACATTAAGAACAAGTGTGGGGATAAAATCGATTACTGACTTTATAGAACACCACAGAAATAAATGGTTCGGACATTTAGTTAGAATGCAACAAGATCAGCCAGCGGCTAAAGCGTTCTACGTGAGAACATTGGGATACCAGGCGAGAGGGCGACTCATAATGTGTTGGTTAGATGGAACAAAAGAGACGCTGAAGACATCAAAAATGACATTAGCACACAGTCTATTCATCATCATCATTGTCTTCAGCATCATCAAGTGACTTGAGATGCACTGTTTCCTCAAGCCTGTGGCTCAGTACATACGACTTCGTGAAGTTGTTTCGAGTTTGCTTGTTCTAGTCTTTGACGGTCCCCAATCTACCTACAAGGCAGCCAGCTCTTGCCTCCGTTCGTCTGGTATCTATCCCTTGACCTGTCCGATATGGGAGACACAACATTGGTTGCGCTACCGCCGACATAGCTCTTGGAGTCAGAGGAATTCGCAAACTCTGTCACTTCACGGGGGAGTAACAACAGGTAGGTGAAACAATTCAAGGGAGCACATTGTTGTATCAGGTTCACGCAGTATGACTAACCCACTAACACTCATTATCATCATGTACCATGCTGATAAGCCTGGGCGGTCATGTTCGCCATCTCATGCGATGATCGCAGCCGTGGATCATCTCAGTGTTTTTGTCTGGATTATACCACGTGATCAAGCCATCAGGTGTTTACTTCTATGCCTTCTCCTTTATCTATATTTCCTAACAATTCAGCACAAAGCAACACCGGATCGCGGTACAAGAAAGAGCCTCTCCTAGAAAGTTTATGCGCATACTTGGTTATTGATTTATATAGCAACGTATTAGATTGTACGTGGCTGTAAACATTGACTCGTATTGAAGTCACGGAGATTGACACTTAGATATCTTTTATAATACTTTTTATCGCGTTAATACTCTGAGTGAGGGGGTCTTCACTCCCCGCTTTAAACAGAGACATTGACTTGTATAGTCATTTATTGATTCTTTTGGATAACAGTTGGTACTTAGATTGTGAAGTAGTTTTTTCAGGTTAATTATTTGTTGTATGTTCTTTAATTCGTTTTGTTCCTTGTTTGCATTATATTCGTTTGTCTAATTAGTTACATCGTTATAATATTGTCATTTACTTATCGATTTGTATTACTGATATTTTGTAAGTTAATGTAATTGTGAATTTTTTTTTATGATCTTGTATTTTTGCTTATTTTTGACCAATTTTCAATTTCTTCATTGATGAAATGTCTGAGAAGTGGCAACACTGGCTCAATAAGTCAGGAATACGCCTTGGACACTTAAATATTTGCAGCTTATTTAACAAGCTACCAGAGTTATCTTCTATTCTTAATCAAAATTTTAATTTATTCGGCCTTAGTGAAAGTAGGCTTAATGATAAAATTTCAGAACAGGACATCTCTATTAAAGGGTACAAAGTTTTTAGAAGGGATCCCTGTAGGAAACAAGTGACAGGCATAGTAACCTATGTTTCTAATTTACTAAATGCTCACCGTAGGCTAGACTTTGAAACTTGTATTTGCTTAGAGCTAAAACTTCAAAACCGCACACCCCTGATAATTGGCTACCTCTATCGAAATCCCAGAGCTGGACACGTCTGGTACGAAAACTTCACTACCATGATGGATGTGGTTTTCGCTTCTGGGAAGGAAATTATACTACTCGGAGACTTTAACATTGACACCAACAAATCCAACATAATATGGGGAAATATAATTGCATCATACAATTTCCAACAAATAGTACAACAAGCTACTAGAGTAACAAAGTCATCTTCAACAGTAATAGATCACATTTATGTAACTTGCTCAGACAACATCATAGAATGCACCGTACCAAATTGTGCAATGAGAGATCACTACCCAATATGCTGCACGTGGTCTAAAAAAGGAATTAAAACTCCTAAACATAAACACATAATTGTAAAATATAGAAATTACAAAAATTTCAACCGAAACGCATTTTTACAGGACTTGCTCAGTTCATCTCTAGACAATGTTTATCAGCTTCCTGACCCGGATGATGCTCTGGAATTCTGGATGAAAACCTTTATTGATGTTTTTGATAGACATGTGCCAGTCAAGGAAGTTCGAGTAAAACACCACGTCAAGCCACCTTGGATCACCCAGGAAATACTTGAAATTATGAGAGACAGAGATAAAGCACATAAATAGCGGGATCTCAGTGCATACCGTACTCTTAGAAACAAAGTTCAATATAACATACGACAGGAAAAGAAAAATTACTTTAAGAACTAAGTAATGGATAAAACAAATAGTAAGGATATATGGAAGGCAATTAACACCTTGACAAACAAGTATAACTTCCGAAATTCTTTACCATCAAATCATATTACATGCGACCAATTCAGTAATTTTTTTTCAAACTGACATAGACCAGTTGAAGGCTTCAATACCTAATTCTCCTTGCAACGTATCTTTATTGTCATCGTTTTGCGAGAATAGATGCTCCCGCGATATTCTTTCCGACATACCGCTAATGACAATCACTGAAGTATTCACTTACCTGAGTAACCTAAAAACCACAACCTCATCTGGGTTAGATGGAATCAGCAACCGGATTCTCCGTTGTGCTGCGCCAGTGATCTGTACATCACTAACCTATGTATATAATCAGTGTCTCACCAAAGGCCACTTTCCATCAGCTCTCAAAATCGCTAAAGTGTACCCTCTTCTTAAATCTGGTTCATTGGACAATGGTCTCCCGAACAATTACAGACCTATTTCCTTGCTATCATCACTATCTACACCACTAGAAAAACACATCAATAAAGTAACATTACAGTATTTAGTTCGCAACAAGCTTATTGTTGACAGCCAATCAGGATTTCGACCAAAATATTCTTGCCATACGGCCCTAACAAACATGATAGAAAATTGGCACCAGAATATAAACAACAACAGTCTATGTGGAACTGAGTTTATTGATTTCAAGAAAGCATTTGATATGATAGACCATGTTATTTTAATTAAAAAACTTGAGACAATGAAAATTGGCCCTAATGTAGTCACTCTAATATCATCTTTTCTATCAAACAGAAAGCAAGTAGTATCACATAATAAATCTCTGTCTCAAACCACTACCTTCAATATTGGAGTACCGCAAGGCTCTATTCTTGGCCCTCTATTATTTGCCATATATATTAACGATCTACCTTTGCATCTTTCGTCGTCCTGCGATCTATTTGCAAATGACTGTACAGTGTACACAAACGCTGAAAACTGTATTTTATTGGAGTCGTCTTTACAACAAGAATTAAATAATGTAGTTAGGTGGAGCTATTCAAACCGTATGCAAATTAACATCACTAAAACAAAAGCAATGTTATTAACAACCAGACAAAGACTTCAAACTCTAAGCTCACACACATCACTTCAACTTCACATCGATAACATGCCAGTAGAAAGTGTAATTGAGCACAAAACATTAGGCCTAATCATTGATAGAAACCTAACCTTTAATTCCCACGTTCAAGCGCTCATTAAACAAACAGCGAAAAAAGTCTACCAACTCGCCAAAATTAAAAACTTCCTTGATGAGGACACAAGGAAACTATTCTATACTTCTCATATACAGACACACTTTGACTACTGCTCCACAATCTGGGACGGTTGTTCTAATTCAAACACCAAGCGACTTTACTCACTCCAGAAACGGGCCATGAGTCTAATTTATAGCAAACATTTATCTGGCAATCCTAGCCTGTATAAACGCCTTCAGTTACTACCATTCCGAAAACGCCTGCTTTTCAATAAAGCTAAACTAATTCACAAAATCCTGCATCGGAATGCCCCAAATTACCTTTGGCCATTGTTTAAATATAATGCTAGACACAGTAAACGTTTAAATATACTACACATTCCGAAGCCTAGGATTGACTTATACAAAACAAGCTTAACGTACTCTGCAGCTCAGCTGTGGAACAATCTTCCACAAGAAATCAAAGACATCACCAATTCCTATTCATATAATCGCAAATTATTCGAACACTATCTCAATACGGATTATCTTCCCCCTTAATAATAGAGATAATAATAATAATAACAAAACCCTAGTATAACAGCCAGTCCCCTTTTTGTAGGCCAGTATATTCCACATGGCTAATAACAAGTGTCAGACCATTATCTAATATTACTGTGTCGTGTAGTTTTGATGTTCGCATTTTGCCCATGCCTTTATAATGCATATCTTTTATATTGTTGCTGTTCTTTGTTAGCCTTGAATGATGTGTGAATGAAATAATGTTAGACGGGCCTGCGTGCCCAATTCTTAATCCTTTGAAAATAAAGTTTGTTCGTTCGTTCGTTCGTTCTATTCCCATTAATCTCGCCAGTTATCACCAACTTCCCCAGTTTATTTATTCCCGTTACGTACCCACAACATTCTGACTGTCTATATCTAATTTATCTAATGAGTTTACTGCTTTCATTTGTTTTTTGTAGGACTTGCTCATTAGCATTTATGTCTGCTCATGTCATTCTTTGCATTATTCCCAGAAACCACATTTCCACTTCCATTTGATGTTATTCAGCTTGTCTGCTCATTGTCATGGATTCACATCCATACAAAGTACAGATTCTGTGACTAACACAAGCAAATAAATTAAATTTCCGTTGTTTAGATCATATATCCTTTTTAGTGACAACTTACCGATTTGATCCGTAGACGATTTTGCGTCAACTAAAGAAGAAACTATAGACTTTTGGACGTCAATATAAATATCTATAGTATATCGTGGATCAAGAATAGAATACCGTGGATCAACAGTAGAATACCTTTGATCAAGAATAGACTACCTTGAATCAAGAAAGAGAAGGGGAAAACAATGACATTCTACAAGATCTGAAGATGTAAGAAAACTGCCCATAAACAAGCCTCATGTCTCAGAAACAGAAATACGCTGTGCATGTAAACAGCCTAATGTCTCAAAAACAGAAATGCTATGACCATATAACCAGCGTCATGTCTCAAGAACAGAAACAATTTGACCATATAAACAGACTCATGTCTCGGAATCTGAAATATTTTGACCATATAAACAGCCTCATTCATGTCTCGGAACATACAAACAGCCTCATGTCAAGGAAACTGAAATACATTGACCATATAAACAGCCTCATGTCAAGGAAACTGAAACACATTAACCATATAAACAGCCTCATGTCTCAGAAACAGAAATATTTTGACCATTTAAACGCCACATGAATTCTCCGTGGTGAAGTGGTACACCACCTGCCTCGCGCTCCGAAGGTTGTGGGTTCGATTCCGCGCGTCGTTGTTTGGGTCACGAGTGGAATTTTCTAGGAGACTCCTGGGGCTTGTCGCTGGAGCTACTGAGTTTGTGCTTTCTTGGCCGCCCTGACTGGCTAACTCGATATCAGGACACTGGAAGTTTAAGAGCGAGAGCTCTTATCCATTCCGTCATGCTGATCTCCGGCAAGGCACTTGATAATGATTATGATAAATATGATGATGATGATTCTAGACCTACATTATGCTGCTCAAATCCGCCCACAGCGGACAGCTTGGTGAGTACCAAGCTGGCTATCTCCCTCGTTTTCTTCTTCTTCTTCTTCTTCTTCTTCTTCTTCTTCTTCTTCTTCTTCTTCTTCTTCTTCTTCTGGAGCTGTTGTCAGCGAAAGACCTACAGTAGTGGAGTAGTTGTCAAAGAAAGACCTACAGTTGTGGAGCAGTTGTCAGTGAAAGACTTACAGTTGTGGAGCAGTTGTCAGTGAAAGACCTACAGTTGTGGAGCAGTTGTCTGTGAAAGACCTACAGTTGTGGAGCAGTTGTCAGTGAAAGACTTACAGTTGTGGAGCAGTTGTCAGTGAAAGACTTACAGTTGTGGAGCAGTTGTCAGTGAAAGACCTACAGTTGTGGAGCAGTTGTCAGTGAAAGACCTACAGTTGTGGAGCAGTTGTCAGTGAAAGACCTACAGTTGTGGAGCAGTTGTCAGTGAAAGACCTACAGTTGTGGAGCAGTTGTCAGTGAAAGACTTACAGTTGTGGAGCAGTTGTCTGTGAAAGACCTACAGTTGTGGAGCCTACAGTACCCGCCCTTGTACAATGCCTGGTAGTCCGATTGTGCTGAGCTTATTCATGACCTGCATAGGAGGTCAGCCTGAAAGAAAGAGTTAGCGCGCTCGTTCTTAAACATCCGGTGTACTGATATCGAGATAGTGGGTTCAACCCCTACATCGGTCAGTTTGACTAAAATGACTTCTCATCATTGACTTGAGGGCATAAATTACAAGTACCTCGATATAGTAGCGCTTCAGGAGACGAGAGTACAAGGGAATGAGCGGGATGACAGGCTTGCAGGTAGAGCTTCTGTGGAAGGCAGACGAGCCATGGACCAGGCAGACATTCTGAATGCTCTACGAGAAGTAAGTCGTTTACGAGAACCAAGCGATGACTGGGAATCTACAAACATGGCCAGGCTGCGAGAACAGCAAGTCAACAGAGGTGTGGCCAAACAAGAACACTACGCAGGAAGCCAAAGAAGAGTAATAAACCAACCAAGAACTGATGTCGTGAGCCAATACACGCTGCGGGATTTGCTGAGGAGAGGATCCGAGCACTTATGGACTGAATGGTTCGATGTGCAATGAATATGATCTGTCGACTAACTCACTAACTAACTTCAGGAGACAAGACTAGGGGTTAATAATACACTCCATATAGCCGGCTTCAAATGTTATTTCAACAGGCGACACCCGGGAATGGCGATTCTGATTCGAGACAGCATAGTGGCTTTAGAACTGAAAATATCCAGATAGGACAGTGACGAGATACAAATACAGGCTGTTAGATTTCACTCCGGTCTACCATTCGTGTTGGTTAATGTTTATGCCTGTAATGCGAGTGTGGATTCCCAGTGGTGGCAGTGTCTGAGTGACATATTATGTCATGAGAGGAATGTCATTTTCTGCGGCGATTTCAACGCTAAAAGTCTGTGTTAACATCGAAAGGGCTTTAAATTAAAACCTTGAAAGTATGATCGAAATTATAATAACCATACCATTGTCTTGTAACCTGTCAATATTGTTGTTAAGGATGTCAGGAGTGTTAAGCAGGTGACATCGCTGTGCAGATGAACACGGTGATGTCAAAAGGACAGTTTAAAGATGACCGCCCCACTTTTGACATGCACCAGAGAGGAGCAGCGTTCTGTTATCCGTTTCTTTGATCAGTGAATGGGGTGAAACCTATAAACATTCACCGGCGATTAAGGTCCAGTATGGTGATGCATGCCTATCAGTCCAGCAAGTGTATGGTGATGCATGCCTATCAGTCCAGCAAGTGTATGAATGGAGTTGGAAGTTTTAAAACGGTGTGACGACACTGGCAGACTTTAACGATCCGATGAAGAGGTACAGCACACACAACCAACAGTATTGTATTCTTCAGGAATCCAAGCACTTTATCGGCGCTGGAGAATTTGCATTGAACGCAGTGGTGACTACATCGAAAAATGATACATTCGTTCTTTATTGTATTTTTTTTTTCCAGAATATATTCACCAAACTATAATTCAAGTTGTTATTTGAAGCCCCTCGTATAAACCTGGATCATTGAGTAAACTCCGTGTTTCGATGGGAATCAAATACACGACTACAGAACTCACAGGCAAGCCTGCTAGCCACTGCACAAACCGGTCTCCCCTGGGGATCATGTGGCTACTAAAATAAAAATTAAAAACCCACCTTGAGCCATGAAGGAGTTTGGGCAGTGTCGCAGCTAGACGCTCGCCTGAAGTTCTGAGGGTCTCGGTTCGATCCCCATCGGGACAGTTTCGATTTGTAAAATTGAATTGGGTTCCCTTGTCGACACAACCTTGAGTGGTACCATGAAATGTTTTGGGAAGTAAAGGTGGCGGGCGTGACACCGACCACATCAGCCACCGAGTGCAGTTTGGTCTGTACAAATATAGGTCTAGCTATGTATGTCCAATGCGCCTTACGTGTGTAAAAGCGAGATTGACTTGATTTGCTTTGATTTTATTATACTTGACTTGACTTGACTGTACTTGACTTGACTTGACTTCACTATACTTGGCTGAATGCGATTTTAAGTGACTGTACTTGACTTGACTTGATTTGCATTTATTTGATTTGACTTCACTTTCCTATACTTGACTTGACTGTACTTGGCTTTACTGTACTTAATTTGATTTGATTTGACTTGACTATACTTGGCTGGATGTGATTTTGTTTGACTGTACTTGACTTGACTTGACTTTATTTGATTTGACTTCACTTTCCTATACTTGATTTGACTGTATTTGACTTGTCTTGACTTATGAGCAATGTGTAAACATATGACGCCCGGCCGATCCACTGGTGTGCTATCGTGTAGATCACGGCTGATCCTAATAATTTCTGTGGGGGGCTGGGGACTCGTATATTCAGCTCACGTCATTACAAGTTATGCACTTCATTAAAGAACAGAAGATAACATGGTTTGGCCATCTCACAAGAATGCTCAATTACCATCTGCCACAAAGAGCCACCCTGAAGAAACATAAATAATACAGACCAAGGAAGGGTAAGACCACACAAAAGATTGAATGGTGGTATCAAGACCAGCCGTAGCGAAATGAATCCATCCAGCCATCCATCATGGGGCATGTCGGTAAGCGTGTGCGGTCATGATTCGCCATTTCAGTCGATCACCAGAGTCGTGGATCAGCTCAGCTCAGCGAAATGAATACAAACGTGCAAAGAGTATTAGAAAGAGCTCATACGAGATATGTATGTCTCACCCCCCCCCCCCCTCCCTCCCACCTGAAATACAGCAATGAGATACATAGAGGAAGAGAAGAAGATTGTGCTTGGAAAGTTTAGCGATGGAAGGAATGATTGATGGGAGACGAGACAGGGTTCCTCCACCAGGAGGAAGAACACAGTATGTTGCAGACACCTTGGCCACGAGGATGCATGAGTGTCATAGTCTTGCTCGTATCTAGGTAACTAAACTTGGGTTCATACAGGCAACAATAAATCTGTTCGTTATGAGATCGAATATTTATTGTATTTACATATACAGTATGCGTTGGCGCAGTGGGTAAACAGACCCGCGCTATATTACATCTCCCAAATAGTAAACATCAAACACATAAGTATCATTTAACAGTCTAGCAAACTATCTAGCCTATGTCTATATATCTATTGATATCTATAGAGTCCCTCAAAGGCAGGCCCTGTTGCCTCTCTCAAGTCCATCCGTCCTCTGCCGGTCTCCGCGTGTCCGAACTCGACACGGGCGGTAACTCTGTCCGAGTTCCTCGTGGACCCCGCATTAGGCGGGCCACATCAGTGTCCACGGAATCATGGACTGGGTGACCATCTCTTTCGAGAAGGTTCTAGATTACTCGGGTCCTGCTCGACTCAATGGTTTCCCTTGGGCTGGAATTGCAGCCCTTTACTAAATGTGCAAGTGAGGCGGTGACAGGATCCCTCCTCCCCCGTGACATGATTTGTTGTTGGGAATTAGATCTGTTCTAATTCTGTCACCGAATCACATACAGTTGGTGTTGTAGTTTGGTGGATAGTAACCTGGCAACCTACCTATTTGCACTAAAAACTCATGTATTCTACCATACAACACTTGTCTGATCTGGTGCAGAGATCCCTGTCTCTCGTGTGCTTAAATATGCTTATCAGACCGAAGTTACGTGGCATTTTAGTAGTTGTATTTACAACTTGCCCTTCTCATAGTACCCGAAATGGTACCCAGACAAATAACCCCTATATAATAGAGGGTTAACAAGACCGAAGTCTTGGCTAAATAAGTACACCTTCAAATCTTGATCTGTGTGTGTATTTCTATACACTTTTACTCCCGTATGTTATATAATGCTAAATATGTAGTTACCTTGTTCTTTTATCCCCCTCATACTACAAGTGTCCCTGTTGGCTTGTTATTGTGCTTTGACTAATAAGTTGATGTTTCTAATAAAGTGACTGTATTTTAACTTGATAGTGTTGAGTTTTGAGGTTTGTGTACTGTGTGCGCTGAATGTGTGGCGTATTTCCAAGCGTCACGAGTTGGGATAACCTCAATCATGAACTACTGCACTGTGTGCAATACATGAACAGGCATTCCAAGTAGTGGTGCTTAGATGTATCCTAACTGCTAAGCTAAGTATATTAACTCACTATTAAACTAAGTACTACACATGTATTCACAATTTAGACAAGTCATACAATTTACATGAAAGACGCAGACAAATTAAAATAAATACGGTTTGCGTACAATTTGTCCGCTAAGTGTATCGTTCTCTCATTTAATCCATTCACACAGTCATTCACTCACTTTTCATTAAAAATAGTATTTGGTTAAAATATATAATTAAAGTTGAGGTAAGTGTTATTGCCCTTAGAAAAAATGGGCTAGGCGATATTTGCCCTTTAAGAAAATACGTACTTCTTGTACGATGACTCACAAATGGGTTATAATTTAAATAGAGACAATTGTATAGGACGGTTCTTTAGCTTAGGAATGGTACCGCCTGTAATATTAATGTCGAATATGTACAAATTACAGGTGAATACAATTTATATACAACAATAATGGAAATATAATACATATTTAATCCTAAACTAATTAATTAATTAAATCCAACGATGATGTGCGCGTTGTCCTCCTGTCGCTAGCGTGTTATGCCATGAATGGTAAAGCTAGTATGGCCGTCTCTTGAGTGTCGTAGTCGATGGGGTTCTGTTTCGGCTGTTTGTAAAGTTACGTAGTAACAACAAGTATGGCATGTTCTTAATGTCCTATATAACGAGTTCTTACAGAAATCGGAGTTAGTTCGTTGGTTGATCTTATTGGTTGACACAAACACAGTTACTGTTTCTTGCTGGAATCGTTCTAGCGCTTAGGCACTTGATGGTATAGTTCTCAAAGTAACGTATTATGTTCTTGGGTGTCGTAATTCAACTAATCACTGAGAGTACTCTAGCAGGTGTAGAGTTCCACTGTAATATGCAACCGACTAAAAGTATCACAGTTTATAGTATGGCTAATGGTCGATGTGATCAGAGTCATTCTACTGGCGCATTCACCTGCCGTGACAAAAGGTCAGCCACAATGTTGTCGGTGCCTCTGATGTGGCGGATTTCGAAGTCGAAATCTTGAAGTAGAAGACACCATCTTTGTAACCGATGGTTTTTAGGCGACCCCTGGTTAAGGACCAATAATGGCGAACTGTCAGTGAGGACCACAAAGTGACTCCCTAAGAGGAACTTCGATAATCTCAATATACAAAACACTAGGCTTAAACACTCTAATTCAACTGTGGCATACCGAGTCTCAGCCTTCTTTAGTTTGCGGCTTACATAGAGAATTTGGTGTTTTATGCCATCCATTTCCTGCATCAAGCATCCTCCTATTGCGATAGCGCTCGCATCTGTGGTCAAAATAAAGGGTAAATTTATGTTGGGTAATCGTAAGACTGGTGGATTAGAAAAAACATGTTTCAATTTACACATTGCATCATCTAAGCTGGTACTTTTACAAATTTTTGATGGATGATTTTTAGTTAACATATCAGAAAAAATTGAGGTTAGTTCTGCCCAATGTGGAATAAATTTAGAATAATAGTTAATCAGACCTAGTAAACTTCTAACTTGCTTCTTTGTGGTAGGTACTTCTAGCTTAAGGATCTTGGAAACAATTTTATCAGTGCGTCCAGGTTTGTTAGAAAAGATAGATTTATATTCGTCAAGGATAGTCAAAATGTCTTGTCGCTGTTGTTGTGTCAAAGTGTCAGAGATATGTATGTCATTTATACTTCCGTCGTCAGTCATGATTGGTACAGGGATTTCAGTGTTGTCCATGTCTGTCTGATTTACCACAGATGCCATTGTTTGTAAATTGTCTTCAATGTCATTGTCGTCGTCGTCGTGATCAATCGTTGTCAATATATCGTGAAATTTGTCGGCAATGTCGATATCACAGATTGTCGGTAATGTCCATATGTCTTCGTCGTTTCCGTCGTCGTAAGAGTGTGTCGTTAACGATGCTTCGTTTGTCGAGGTGTCATTTCGTTGGGAAATTGTCGTTACGTCTCCGTCAACAGTTCGTTGAGTCAGTTCATTTGTCTCATTGTCCTGTCTAACATAATATGGTTTCAACTTATTTCCATGGGATAATTGCAAGTTTCTATTTAAAGAGAATACAGTAGG
>OY992876.1:470360061-470392943 GCA_963921405.1 Cepaea hortensis | reverse complement strand
ACTTCATTCTTACATGATAGAATACCGAAAGAATTCAGTTAGTTCAAATAACCGCTTCATTCTTACCCAATATAATACGGAAAGAATTCAGTTAGTTCAAATAACCGCTTCATTCTTACCCAATATAATACGGAAAGAATTCAGTTAGTTCAAATAACCGCTTCATTCTTACCCAATATAATACGGAAAGAATTCAGTTAGTTCAAATAACCGCTTCATTCTTACCCAATATAATACGGAAAGAATTCAGTTAGTTCAAATAACCGCTTCATTCTTACCCAATATAATACGGAAAGAATTCAGTTAGTTCAAATAACCGCTTCATTCTTACCCAATATAATACGGAAAGAATTCAGTTAGTTCAAATAACCGCTTCATTCTTACCCAATATAATACGGAAAGAATTCAGTTAGTTCAAATAACCGCTTCATTCTTACCCAATATAATACGGAAAGAATTCAGTTAGTTCAAATAACCGCTTCATTCTTACCCAATATAATACGGAAAGAATTCAGTTAGTTCAAATAGCCGCTTCATTCTTACCCAATATAATACGGAAAGAATTCAGTTAGTTCAAATAGCCGCTTCATTCTTACCCAATATAATACGGAAAGAATTCAGTTAGTTCAAATAGCCGCTTCATTCTTACCCAATATAATACGGAAAGAATTCAGTTAGTTCAAATAGCCGCCTCATTCTTACCCAATATAATACGGAAAGAATTCAGTTAGTTCAAATGACCGCTTCATTCTTACCCAATATAATACGGAAAGAATTCAGTTAGTTCAAATAACCGCTTCATTCTTACCCAATATAATACGGAAAGAATTCAGTTAGTTCAAATAACCGCTTCATTCTTACCCAATATAATACGGAAAGAATTCAGTTAGTTCAAATAACCGCTTCATTCTTACCCAATATAATACGGAAAGAATTCAGTTAGTTCAAATAGCCGCTTCATTCTTACCCAATATAATACGGAAAGAATTCAGTTAGTTCAAATAACCGCTTCATTCTTACCCAATATAATACGGAAAGAATTCAGTTAGTTCAAATAGCCGCTTCATTCTTACCCAATATAATACGGAAAGAATTCAGTTAGTTCAAATAGCCGCTTCATTCTTACCCAATATAATACGGAAAGAATTCAGTTAGTTCAAATAGCCGCTTCATTCTTACCCAATATAATACGGAAAGAATTCAGTTAGTTCAAATAGCCGCTTCATTCTTACCCAATATAATACGGAAAGAATTCAGTTAGTTCAAATAGCCGCTTCATTCTTACCCAATATAATACGGAAAGAATTCAGTTAGTTCAAATAGCCGCTTCATTCTTACCCAATATAATACGGAAAGAATTCAGTTAGTTCAAATAGCCGCCTCATTCTTACCCAATATAATACGGAAAGAATTCAGTTAGTTCAAATAACCGCCTCATTCTTACCCAATATAATACGGAAAGAATTCAGTTAGTTCAAATAACCGCTTCATTCTTACCCAATATAATACGGAAAGAATTCAGTTAGTTCAAATAACCGCTTCATTCTTACCCAATATAATACGGAAAGAATTCAGTTAGTTCAAATAACCGCTTCATTCTTACCCAATATAATACGGAAAGAATTCAGTTAGTTCAAATAACCGCTTCATTCTTACCCAATATAATACGGAAAGAATTCAGTTAGTTCAAATAGCCGCTTCATTCTTACCCAATATAATACGGAAAGAATTCAGTTAGTTCAAATAACCGCTTCATTCTTACCCAATATAATACGGAAAGAATTCAGTTAGTTCAAATAGCCGCTTCATTCTTACCCAATATAATACGGAAAGAATTCAGTTAGTTCAAATAACCGCTTCATTCTTACCCAATATAATACGGAAAGAATTCAGTTAGTTCAAATAACCGCTTCATTCTTACCCAATATAATACGGAAAGAATTCAGTTAGTTCAAATAGCCGCTTCATTCTTACCCAATATAATACGGAAAGAATTCAGTTAGTTCAAATAGCCGCTTCATTCTTACCCAATATAATACGGAAAGAATTCAGTTAGTTCAAATAGCCGCTTCATTCTTACCCAATATAATACGGAAAGAATTCAGTTAGTTCAAATAGCCGCCTCATTCTTACCCAATATAATACGGAAAGAATTCAGTTAGTTCAAATAGCCGCCTCATTCTTACCCAATATAATACGGAAAGAATTCAGTTAGTTCAAATAACCGCTTCATTCTTACCCAATATAATACGGAAAGAATTCAGTTAGTTCAAATAACCGCTTCATTCTTACCCAATATAATACGGAAAGAATTCAGTTAGTTCAAATAACCGCTTCATTCTTACCCAATATAATACGGAAAGAATTCAGTTAGTTCAAATAACCGCTTCATTCTTACCCAATATAATACGGAAAGAATTCAGTTAGTTCAAATAACCGCTTCATTCTTACCCAATATAATACGGAAAGAATTCAGTTAGTTCAAATAACCGCTTCATTCTTACCCAATATAATACGGAAAGAATTCAGTTAGTTCAAATAACCGCTTCATTCTTACCCAATATAATACGGAAAGAATTCAGTTAGTTCAAATAACCGCTTCATTCTTACCCAATATAATACGGAAAGAATTCAGTTAGTTCAAATAACCGCTTCATTCTTACCCAATATAATACGGAAAGAATTCAGTTAGTTCAAATAACCGCTTCATTCTTACCCGATATAATACGGAAAGAATTCAGTTAGTTCAAATAACCGCTTCATTCTTACCCAATATAATACGGAAAGAATTCAGTTAGTTCAAATAACCGCTTCATTCTTACCCGATATAATACGGAAAGAATTCAGTTAGTTTAAATAGCCGCTTCATTCTTACCCAATATAATACGGAAAGAATTCAGTTAGTTCAAATAGCCGCCTCATTCTTACCCGATATAATACGGAAAGAATTCAGTTAGTTCAAATAACCGCTTCATTCTTACCCAATATAATACGGAAAGAATTCAGTTAGTTCAAATAACCGCTTCATTCTTACCCGATATAATACGGAAAGAATTCAGTTAGTTTAAATAGCCGCTTCATTCTTACCCAATATAATACGGAAAGAATTCAGTTAGTTCAAATAACCGCTTCATTCTTACCCGATATAATACGGAAAGAATTCAGTTAGTTTAAATAACCGCTTCATTCTTACCCAATATAATACGGAAAGAATTCAGTTAGTTCAAATAACCGCTTCATTCTTACCCAATATAATACGGAAAGAATTCAGTTAGTTCAAATAACCGCTTCATTCTTACCCAATATAATACGGAAAGAATTCAGTTAGTTCAAATAACCGCTTCATTCTTACCCAATATAATACGGAAAGAATTCAGTTAGTTCAAATAACCGCTTCATTCTTACCCAATATAATACGGAAAGAATTCAGTTAGTTCAAATAGCCGCCTCATTGCAATCTGATCAAATAAAAACAAAGACTTTTGACATCATAAAGTTAATTGTGTTTCACTGTTTCGTCAGTCATGTGTTTCGGTGCATTCGACTTCAACAAGCATTGTTTTCTGGTGTGCTTTCCCTAGCCTTTGATTGTCCCCAGTCTAACTACAAGACAGCAAGTTTGTGTCTCTCTTCATCTGGTTCCTATCCCTTGACCTGTTTGATATGGCAGACTCTGCCAGTAGCTGCGCTACCGTTGGAATGGGAGGAAGAGGGAGGGGGGGGGGGGGGGGGGGGGGGGTCCTTGGAAAACTCAAGCTTCTCCACCACTGTATGATGGAGACACAACATAAAGGAAACAAAAACATTTGAATGAATCAAATAACTTCTTCATTGTTATCTTATAGACAAACAACAAAACACAGACATTTGACTATCTCAAACAACACGTCATTCTTACCTAACGGAATTAAATTAAACATTCATTATCATCCTCATCATCATCATCATCATCATCATCATCATCAACATCATCATCATCATCATCATATGCCATGCCGATGAGCGTGGGAGGTCGTGTTTATCCATCTCACTCGATCACCAGAATCGTAGATCAGCTCTGTGTTCTTGTCTCGACTATACCACGTGGCCAAGACATCCGGTGCCGGTCCGCGAGCCCTTCTTTGCCGGTCCGCAAAAAAAAAAAAGTAAGAAACAAATGAAATATTTTCTCCTTTGCGGATTGTTTAGAACTTTTTAAAAACAAGATTGTCCTTTACTCAAAACATGCTATCCGCACCGTTTTTATAGTGATTTAATTTTAAACTAATGTGAGCCTGCAGTAGTATAGCCCAAGGAGTATTTATCTTTAAGGAGAAGCGAATCATTGGTTCAATGGGAAAGACGAAAAGTGAGAAAGATGTACATTATAATTTGCTGATTGTCATAAGATGCAGAACATACGTGATTTTCGCTGTACGATTATAATACGTTTTGCCATCGTTTGAGCGAGTGAAGGTGTTAGATACATCTGCAAAGTATTTTTCACTACAGCTGGACGAAAGCACGGACGTTGCCAACTTAGCGATTCTGATGGTGTTTGTGAGATTTCGATACAAAGACAATTTGAAAGAAGAGAATTTCTTTTTCGTCGATGAGCATTATTAAGACAAAATACAGAAACAGTATGGGAATGTGTTCTCCTTTGCAGGTAGCACTGTCTACAATCGAGCCACGATTTGATAAGCTTGTAAATAATAAACAGGCCCACCCCTCGCATTAAATAGTTACTGTTAGCAGCTGATCATTAAACCAGTTTTATTACAACATACAGTTATTTATTCAACTTTTTAAAATTCTGAATTGGTATCGTTTTCCAAGATATATTTTATTTTAATTTTATATTGGTGTTCATTACTGTCAGTGTGTACAAGTATATACACCTTTACAAGAAGACCTAAATGTAGTTGTGAAATTTGAAAAATAAATTTTTTTTATTTGTAAATCTCTACAATAAGACTTTTACTCATGAAAATTGGATCACCATTAAATAAATCAACGTAATCCAATAATATTATGGAAACAGTATTTAGTGCACCGGGACAACACTCATAATTACGTTAAATCTTATATTTATATTAAACTGTATATTGATGTCATATAAAATTCCAGATTGCAAAAAGAAAAAAGAAATTTTTTCTTTGGCGCCGGTACCTGGTGCAAAAGGAAAATTTTATGTCTGTCCGCGAAAGAGAAAATTTTGGGAAGCACTGTCGTAAGGGACTTGGTCATTGGATTTTTTCTGTCTGTCCATGGTATTCTTTGCATTTCCCTCGGAAACCACATTTCTACAGCCATCAGATAGATGTTTTTCAGCTTGCCTGCTGAATGTCCACGGTTCACGTCCAAACGAAAGTGCAGGTTCAATGTAGCACTTCAACACTCCTTTTCTCGTTGGAAATGACATCTTTTTCTTGGTCAGTATGAACCAATGCTGTTATTGACTGCGACGTCATGTAAAGTATATGCATTTAACATACCACTTTATTCAAGTCAAAAAGGCTCCAAACAAAGAATTCTATAAGGGTCCCGGTCTATTGATATAGATGTGACAAAAACGTTACTTGCATATCTTTTACAATATAGTACCGGTGAGTTGGACAAACATGTTGACTTCTCGTACTTGACTTGGGCCGTTAATTACAAGTACCTCTGAAGTCAAAGTCGGTTCGCCTGATGGCGAGGGTCACTGGTAATAGAGAAAGCTAACCCACACGCTAAAAATCTCTCGAGTGCACTAAATGTATGGACTACACTTGAGATCAGTGCGAGAGAGTGCATCTCTATAATTAATTTGTGAACTGAAGCATGCCTTTAGATGTAGGTTTGGCTGTTATAAAACCAAACCAAGAAAATCGACGTGCGCATGCTAGCATTCTTACATTAATTAACTTCTTCTTCTTCTTCTTCTTCTTCTTCTTCTTCTTCTTCTTCTTCTTCTTCTTCTTCTTCTTCTTCTTCTTCTTCTTCTTCTTCTTCTTCTTCTTCTTCTTCTTCTTCTTCTTCTTCTTCTTCTTCTTCTTCTTCTTCTTCTTCTTCTTCTTCTTCTTCTTCTTCTTCTTCTTCTTCTTCTTCTTCTTCTTCTTCTTCATCTCCGTGTTCTTCTGGTTTGTTCAGCTTCAGACGGCAGTATGAATAGATGCAAAGAAAGCAGCAATCAACTTACGCTTGTTGACACCTCCATAAAGTTTGCCCTGAAATGAAGCGGGTGTAAGTCAAAATAGTTGTCCCTGTTTGCATATGTTGGACACTCCTGCAACAAATATCTAGCTGTCATTCTATCAGTTCCACAGTTATAGTCATCAGTATCTCCTATCTTTAGTTTATTAAACAAGTGTTATTTCAACCTGATGTGTCATGTGTGAAGTCTGAAGATTGCTACATAAAGAGTTACCTCTGTTTGTAACGTCAATTCAGCCAAAAATTGATAAGTTTTTCTTTGTCACATGAGAATAAATAACAAAGTTAAAATAAAGCCAGGATTTGAATTATGTGACAAATTCATGTGTGTTGTGCGACACAAAGTGACAACTACACGCTTTCAAATAAACATCAAAATTACAAGGAAAATGTTTAATGGATATTTTCCCTAAACAATTAAAGTTGACGTAAATTACAAGTGCGGTTCGTAATGCAGGGGTATGTTGAATTATTATGTCAACTATGTAATTATTTCGTTCATACTGGCAGGAAGTAGGAACCAATTTTTTTCATAGTTAATATAACATAATGTCAGACATTGAATAATTGTGGCATTTCTGAAGAGCGATTTGCAGCAAATTTGGAATGTTGATCGGTGCAAGAGACATCAATTATCAATTGTCACTACGACTGTGAGGCTTGTATTGATTCCTTGATAGTAGTATCAACACATCCATTTCTTCCTTCAGTTCTTTAGTATCACAGCCCGAATATGAACTTTGTGAATTGAATTCCTATTTTTGTCTGTCTGTTGGGGGAATTTTAGTTTCCGTCAGGATGTCCATGTCCTTTTGTTTAAATATCGGACGTGTTAGTGAAAAGAGCTGATAGTTTCATGAGCAGGGAGTTCGATGCCTGGGCTAACTGGGTGACAGTCTGGCCACATATCCCTCCATGCACTCAGATCTCGTACAGAATGTGATGGTTCTATCACATCAAAGACCTATCGCGAAAACCTATTTCGGCACATTTAACGGGGTTTTTCCGACCCCCCCCCCCTCTTTTTCCCCCTTTTTATGCACTACTTAAGACTATTACCTACTGAACGTAAACTTTGCCAGGATTCAAGAACAGTCAAAGAATGCTGGGGTTGACTGCTAAGTCCAGGATATGCAACTAACTTAAGACTATTAAGGTTTAGTTTAGTTTAATTTAGTCGACGGATCAACATCACGGCACACGGGTGTAACCCATACGTGCTACGTTCTACTCCTAACTCAAACCTGAGCCCGAAGAATTTCAGCACAGTGCACGAATTCCGTAGCACTGGTGAGGATCCAGAAAATACTTTGGGTAGATTTTTCACTGGAAATGTTGCCCGGGCAGCGGCATTAGGCTACCCTTTTTCTACATCCAACTGCCAAGGGATTTTTACGTGCGCAACAGTACACACGGGCCTCCGATGTCACAACTCAGAGACCAGGGGACATTTTCTGACTAGAAGTCCACATTAAAAAATGCCGGCCCTCACCGGGGCTTGAACCCAGGACCTCCAGCACTCGAGGCGGACACCATATCTCGAGACCACTCAGCTCCCTTTTAGACTATTAAAGAAAGTATGTTGTTTAATGGGAGTTAGGTCAACTTTCCATTCCATTCTATTCCATTTTACCTTTACCCCTACCGCGTTCAACCCCAGAAGAGAAGTTATAGATTAGGGTTCATCTCCAGCCTCAGATTAATAATCCGGTCACAGAGTCAGACACAATCCGGATATTAATTTTAAACTCTCAAACAGCCCCTTTCCTTCAACATCCAAATATCAATATGCATACAAATAACAAGATTGTAGATGGTTTATTTGTCCCAATGCTGTGTTATCAATGTCAGAAACAGACAGTCATAGAAACACATAGGCGCAAAATCACATCATTTGAGATGAGATGCATAATAAACGCAACTGGAAACACAAGAAGAGATAGGGAGACAAGTGAGACACTAAAAACAGGTGTGGGGGTAAAATCGATTACTGACTTTATAGAACACCACAGAAATAAATGGTTTGGACATTTAGTTAGAATGCCACAAGATCAGCCAGCGGCTAAAGCGTTCTACGTGAGAACATTGGGATACCAGGCGAGAGGGCGACTCATAATGTGTTGGTTAGATGGGACAAAAGAGACCATGAAGACATCAAATATGACATTAGCACACAGACTATTCATCATCATCATTGTCTTCAGCATCATCAAGTGACTTGAGATGCACTGTTTCCTCAAGCCTGTGGCTCAGTACATACGACTTCGTGAAGTTGTTTCGAGTTTGCTTGTTCTAGTCTTTGACGGTCCCCAATCTACCTACAAGGCAGCCAGCTCTTGCCTCCGTTCGTCTGGTATCTATCCCTTGACCTGTCCGATATGGGTGACACAACATTGGTTGCGCTACCGCCGACATAGCTCTTGGAGTCATAGGAATTCGCAATCTCTGTCACTTCAAGGGGGAGTAACAACAGGTAGGTGATCGCAGCCGTGGATCATCTCAGTGTTTTTGTCTGGATTATACCACGTGATCAAGCCATCAGGTGTTTATTTCTCTGCTTTCTCCTTTATCTATATTTACTAGCAATTCAGCACAAAGCAACACCGGATCGCGGTACAAGAAAGAGCCTCTCCTAGAAAGTTTATGCGCATACTTGGTTATTGATTTATATAGCAACGTATTAGATTGTACGTGGCTGTAAACATTGACTCGTATTGAAGTCACAGAGATTGACACTTAGATATCTTTTATAATACTTTTTATCGCGTTAATACTCTGAGTGAGGGGGTCTTCACTCCCCGTTTTAAACAGAGACATTGACTTGTATAGTCATTTATTGATTCTTTTGGATAACAGTTGGTACTTAGATTATGAAGTAGTTTTTTCAGGTTAATTATTTGTTGTATGTTCTTTAATTCATTTTGTTCCTTGTTTGCATTATATTTGTTTGTCTAATTAGTTATATCGTTATAATATTGTCATTTACTTATCGATTTGTATTACTGATATTTTTAAGTTAATGTAATTGTGATTTTTTTTATGATCTTGTATTTTTGCATACCTTTGACTAATTTACAATTTCTTCATGGATGAAATGTCTGAGAAGTGGCAACACTGGCTCAATAAGTCAGGAATACGCCTTGGACACTTAGACATTTGCAGCTTATTTAACAAGCTACCAGAGTTATCTTCTATTCTTAATCAAAATTTTCATTTATTCGGCCTTAGTGAAAGTAGGCTTAATGATAAAATTTCAGATCAGGACATCTCTATTAAAGGGTACAAAGTTTTTAGAAGGGATCCCTGTAGGAAACAAAAGACAGGCATAGTAACCTATGTTTCTAATTTACTAACTGCTCACCGTAGGCTAGACTTTGAAACTTGCGAAATAGAATGTATTTGGTTAGAGCTAAAACTTCAAAACCGCACACCCCTGATAATTGGCTACCTCTATCGAAATCCCAGAGCTGGACACGTCTGGTACGAAAACTTCACTACCATGATGGATGTGGTTTTCGCTTCTGGGAAGGAAATTATACTACTCGGAGACTTTAACATTGACACCAACAAATCCAACATAATATGGGGAAATATAATTGCATCATACAATTTCCAACAAATAGTACAACAAGCTACTAGAGTAACAAAGTCATCTTCAACAGTCATAGATCACATTTATGTAACTTGCTCAGACAACATCATAGAATGCACCGTACCCAATTGTGCAATGAGCGATCACTACCCAATATGCTGCACGTGGTCTAAAAAAGGAATTAAAACTCCTAAACATAAACACATAAGTGTAATATATAGAAATTACAAAAATTTCAACCAAAACGGATTTTTACAGGACTTGCTCAGTTCACCTCTAGACAATGTTTATCAGCTTCCTGACCCGGATGATGCTCTGGAATTCTGGATGAAAACCTTTATTGATGTTTTTGATAGACATGTGCCAGTCAAGGAAGTTCGAGTTAAACACCACGTCAAGCCACCTTGGATCACCCAGGAAATACTTGAAATTATGAGAGACAGAGATAAAGCACATAAAAAGCGGGATCTCAGTGCATACCGTACTCTTAGAAACAAAGTTCAATATAACAGACGACAGGAAAAGAAAAATTACTTTAAGAACTTAGTAATGGATAAAACAAATAGTAAGGATATATGGAAGGCAATTAACACCTTGACAAACAAGTATAACTTCCAAAATTCTTTACCATCAAATCATATTACATGCGACCAATTCAGTATTTTTTTTTTTCAAACTGACATAGACCAGTTGAAGGCTTCAATACCTAATTCTCCTTGCAACGTATCTTTATTGTCATCGTTTTTCGAGAATAGATGCTCCCGCGATATTCTTTCCGACATACCGCTAATGACAATCACTGAAGTATTCACTTACCTCAGTAACCTAAAAAACACAACCTCATCTGGGTTAGATGGAATCAGCAACCGGATTCTCCGTTGTGCTGCGCCAGTGATCTGTACATCACTAACCTATGTATATAATCAGTGTCTCACCAAAGGCCACTTTCCATCAGCTCTCAAAATCGCTAAAGTGTACCCTCTTCTTAAATCTGGTTCATTGGACAATGGTCTCCCGAACAATTACAGACCTATTTCCTTACTATCATCACTATCTAAGCCACTAGAAAAACACATCAATAAAGTAACATTACAGTATTTAGTTCGCAACAAGCTTATTGTTGACAGCCAATCAGGATTTCGACCAAAATATTCTTGCCATACGGCCCTAACAAACATGATAGAAAATTGGCACCAGAATATAAACAACAACAGTCTATGTGGAACTGTGTTTATTGATTTCAAGAAAGCATTTGATATGATAGACCATGTTATTTTAATTAAAAAACTTGAGACAATGAAAATTGGCCCTAATGTAGTCACTCTAATATCATCTTTTCTATCAAACAGAAAGCAAGTAGTATCACATAATAAATCTCTGTCTCAAACCACTACCTTCAATATTGGAGAACCGCAAGGCTCTATTCTTGGCCCTCTATTATTTGCCATATATATTAACGATCTACCTTTGCATCTTTCGTCGTCCTGCGATCTATTTGCAGATGACTGTGCAGTGTACACAAACGCTGAAAACTGTATTTTATTGGAGTCGTCTTTACAACAAGAATTAAATAATGTAGTTAGGTGGAGCTATTCAAACCGTATGAAAATTAACATCACTAAAACAAAAGCAATGTTATTAACAACCAGACAAAGACTTCAAACTCTAAGCTCACACACATCACTTCAACTTCACATCGATAACATGCCAGTAGAAAGTGTAATTGAGCACAAAACATTAGGCCTAATCATTGATAGAAACCTAACCTTTAATTCCCACGTTCAAGCGCTCATTAAACAAATAGCGAAAAAAGTCTACCAACTCGCCAAAATTAAAAACTTCCTTAATGAGGACACAAGGAAACTATTCTATACTTCTCATATACAGACACACTTTGACTACTGCTCCACAATCTGGGACGGTTGTTCTAATTCAAACACCAAGCGACTTTACTCACTCCAGAAACGGGCCATGAGTCTAATTTATAGCAAACATTTATCTGACAATCCTAGCCTGTATAAACGCCTTCAGTTACTACCATTCCGCAAACGCCTGCTTTTCAATAAAGCTAAACTAATTCACAAAATCCTGCATCGGAATGCCCCAAATTACCTTTGGCCATTGTTTAAATATAATGCTAGACACCGTAAACGTTTAAATATACTACACATTCCGAAGCCTAGGATTGACTTATACAAAACGAGCTTAACGTACTCTGCAGCTCAGCTGTGGAACAATCTTCCACAAGAAATCAAAGACATCACCAATCCCTATTCATATAATCGCAAAGGCAGTCAGGTCTTAGTCAGATATGACTGAGCTACCGTATAACAGTAGACGGTACTACCTGGTTTCTGTTAGCGCCGAGCGTTGGGCGGCGCTTACCAAACCCGACACCCCACATTGTGCCAACGGCTTCGGGCGGAAGGGCGCAATTGGGAGGGTACACGCCTTACCCTGGTGCGAGGAAATGCAAGCTAAAGACAAAATTGTCATGGCAGGGCAGACCAGGCCCTAAGCCTTGGTTGGCGACTGGTCTAGGATCGAAGCTCCGACAGGCGGACAGTTAGAGCATTGCTTTGCTGATCCGGCAGCTTCTGCAGCTTGTCTTGTTCCAGATGTAGGGGTGTTACCTTTCCTCTGGAGTGAACTAGGCAGGCCGAGAGAGGGATCATGCTGCATGGGCAACACATGATCTCTATATTTTAGCCCAGGCTTTGTGCTATGGAGAGGCAATAACTCCATCCCTGGTCTTAACTGGTCTCGGAATCAAAGCGAGAGGCAACTGTTATGAGGAGTTAGACTCTGTGATTAAGGCAGTTCTAAAATCCGACTACATTTATATGCTCGGTGATTTCAATGCTCGTGTGGGCAAGGACTTGAGTTCATGGCCAGTGTGCCTTGGAAAATACAACATCGGTCGCATGAATGAAAATGGGCAAAGGCTGCTGGAGCATTGCACCAGTAATGACCTATGTATTACAAACTCTTTTTTTAAAACAAAAGAGATGCATAAGGTCACATGGAAACATCCAAGATCCGGCCATTGGCACCAGCTGGACTTCATCATCACACGGAGACAACATCTGAACCATATATCATTGACTCGTAGTTACCACAGTGCTGACTGTGATACGGATCATTCTTTGGTTGTTGCAAGGGTTAGACTGAGACCAAAGAGAATCTACACAGCTAAACACAAATCTAGCCCCAGGATTAATATTATTAACACTCATGATCCTGAAAAGTGCTTTCAGTTTCAACAGCAACTTGAAGACGCTTTCACTGATACACCAGAAAATTGTACAGTAAATGAAAAGTGGGGTCAAATTAAGGAAACTCTTTGTAAAACTGCCGTAAGGGTTTACGGCACTGTGGATCATAAGAGGCAGGACTGGTTTGCGGCCAACAGCGAGACTCTGCAGCCCTTGATTGATAAGAAGAAGAAAGCTCTCTTAAGAAACAAGGAAAGACCAACGCGTAACACTCTGAGTGAGCTACGGCAAGCTAGGAAGGATGTGCAAAAGGCTGCCAGGCAGTGTGCAAATGATTATTGAATCAAGTTATGTGAGTCCATTCAAATCGCAAGTGATAAGGGAGACATAAGAAGCATGTATGAAGGAATAAAGAAAGCCTGTGGTCCAGTGATCAAAAGAAGTGCACCATTGAAAACCTTGACTGGAGAAGACATCACTGATAAGAAACAGCAGACGGACAGATGGGTAGAGCACTATTTGGAGCTTTACTCAAGTGAGACCAAACTAGCGGATAATGCCCTCAACGCCATAGAGGCTCTACCAACTCTTGACCACCTGGACACACTTCCCACCATAACAGAAGTTAAGTGTGCTATAAATGAACTTGCATCTGGCAAGGCTCCAGGTAAGGATGGGATTCCAATAGAGGTTATCAGGAGTGGGCAAGACACACTCACTATACAGATCCACCAGCTAATAGAGCTATGCTGGCGTGAAGGACAAGTCCCACAGGATTTCAAAGATTCAAGCATCATAACACTGTACAAGAACAAGGGCGATCGGAGCGACTGCAACAACTATAGGGGTATCTCACTTCTGTGTATTGTTGGAAAAGTATTTGCCAGAATTGTTCTGCGCAGACTTCAAGTCCTAGGAGATCAAGTCTACCCCGA
Source organism: Cepaea hortensis (assembly GCA_963921405.1). Taxonomy (NCBI): domain Eukaryota; kingdom Metazoa; phylum Mollusca; class Gastropoda; order Stylommatophora; family Helicidae; genus Cepaea; species Cepaea hortensis. Next base: position 470,379,024 of record OY992876.1, on the reverse strand, counting down.
ATCACAGTGTGGCTTTCGACAGAACCGGTCTACCACTGATATGATATTCTCATTGCGACAAATGCAAGAAAAATGCCGTGAACAGAATCAACCACTGTTTATTGCCTTCATCGACATCACAAAGGCATTTGATTTGGTCAGTCGTGAGGGTCTGTTCAAGGCACTAAAGAAGATTGGCTGCCCACCAACTCTTCTGTCCATTGTGGAATCGTTCCACACAGGCATGAAGGGTATAATCAAGTTTGATGGTGCAACTTCTGAAGAATTTGAAATCAAGAGTGGAGTTAAGCAAGGTTGTGTACTAGCTCCCACCCTCTTTGGAATATACTTTTCACTTCTACTGAAATATGCATTTCGTGATCAGGATGGTGGTATATACATTCACTCACGCTCAGATGGCGGCCTCTACAATGCTCAGAGATTGAAGGCTAAGACCAAAATTAGGAGGGTACTGATCAGAGAGTTGCTTTTTGCAGATGATGCTGCAGTTACGACCCACTCTGAGGAAGAATTGCAATGTCTACTATCTGCATTCTCCAATGCTTGTTCTGAATTTGGTTTAACAATTAGCAAAAAGAAGACACAGATTATGTCACAAGGTGCACATGGGGTACCATCAATCTTTATTGACGACGCCGAACTAGAGATAGTAGACCATTTTACATATCTAGGATCAGTGGTAAATAGCAAATTATCCCTAGATCAGGAAATCAACATCCGGATTGGTAAGGCAGCAACAACAATGAACAGGTTAAGAAAAAGAGTCTGGGAGAACAGGAAGCTTACTGCCAAAACAAAAGTCCTTGTCTATCAAGCCTGTGTCCTTAGTACTCTTCTCTATGGCAGTGAAACCTGGACAACTTACTCACACCAAGAGAACAATTTAAACAGCTTTCATATGCGGTGTCTGCGAAGAATTCTTGGTATTAAGTGGCAAGACAAAATCACAAATACTGAAGTATTGGAAAGATCAGGTTGTGTGACAGTTTATTCCATGCTCAGTCTTCGTAGACTTAGATGGATAGGACATCTTAGGAGGATGGATGATGGTAGAATACCAAAGGATATCTTTTTTGGTGAATTACAGATGGGTAAGAGATCTCAGGGTCGGCCTCTACTACGATACAAAGATGTGTGTAAGCGGGACATGATTGATACAGGCATTGATAATGCACATTGGGAGCAAGTCGCCGCTGAACGTATTGCATGGATGGCAAATATCAGAAATGGAATAAAGTCAAAGGAGAAAATTATTGCAGAAAAGTCACACACAAAGCGTTTGAGACGTAAGATGGTGCATGATGGTGGAAATGACCACGTGTTCACATGCACCCACTGTGAACGGACATTTACAGCGCAAATTGGCCTTAACAGTCACACTCGCTACCGCCATAGTTAAAAGTTATTATGCCTTTTTAAAGCACAAACTATCGTCTGTCAAGACGGCAAGGTGCCAATGATGAATCGCAAATTATTCGAACACTATCTCAATACAGATTATCTTCCCCCTTAATAATAGAGATAATAATAATATTAACAAAACCCTAGTATAACAGCCAGTCCCCTTTTTGTAGGCCAGTATATTCCACATGGCTAATAACAAGTGTCAGACCATTATCTAATGTTACTGTGTCGTGTAGTTTTGATGTTCGCATTTTGCCCATGCCTTTATAATGCATATCTTTTATATTGTTGCTGTTCTTTGTTAGCCTTGAATGATGTGTGAATGAAATAATGTATGAAAGAGAGTGATAGAAGGGCAGAATGTTAGACGGGCCTGCGTGCCCAATTCTTACCCCTTTGAAAATAAAGTTTGTTCGTTCGTTCGTTCGTTCTATTCCCATTAATCTCGCCAGTTATCACCAACTTCCCCAGTTTATTTATTCCCGTTACGTACCCACAACATTCTGACTGTCTATATCTAATTTCTCTAATGAGTTTACTGCTTTCATTTGTTTTTTGTAGGACTTGCTCATTAGCATTTATGTCTGCTCATGTCATTCTTTGCATTATTCCCAGAAACCACATTTCCACTTCCATTTGATGTTATTCAACTTGTCTGCTCATTGTCATGGATGTACATCCATACAAAGTACAGATTCTATGACTAACACAAGCAAATAAATTAAATTTCCGTTGTTTAGATCATACATCTCCCCCGATGGTGTTTCCACCTTGTCGTGTTGGGGGAGCTTGAGTTTCTCAATGACCATGAGAGCTATGCCGGCGGTAGCGTAGCTACCAGCAGGGCCTCCCAAGCCGGACAGGTCAAAGGGTAGAGAACAGACAAAGAGAAACACCCTGGTCCTCCAGGTTGGGGGTTGATGCGTGGGGTTAACATCCCCACCTTTGTAAAAACCTTTCTTTGTTACGAAACAAATACATGAGCCTCAATATCGGACTGACTTATCTGGACAACGACCTTGGAACGAATCAACGACTGACAAGAGAAGGTCCAACAGAGAGACGAATGGAGACGGATTGTATTTGCAGCAAAGAACCTCAATGGCTCGGAACGCTGAAGAAGAAGAAGAAGAAGAAGAAGAAGAAGAAGAAGAAGAAGAAGAAGAAGAAGAAGAAGAAGAAGAAGAAGAAGAAGAAGAAGAAGAAGAAGAAGAAGAAGAAGAAGAAGAAGAAGAAGAAGAAGAAGAAGAAGAAGAAGAAGAAGATCATACATGCTTTTTAGTGACAACTTACCGATTTGATCCGTAGACGATTTTGCGTCAACTAAAGAAGAAACTATAGACTTTTGGACGTCAATATAAATATCTATAGTATATCGTGGATCAAGAATAGAATACCGTGGATCAACAGTAGAATACCCTTGATCAAGAATAGACTACCTTGAATCAAGAAAGAGAAGGGGAAAACAATGACATTCTACAAGATCTGAAGATGTAAGACAATTGCCCATAAACAAGCCTCATGTCTCAGAAACAGAAATACGCTGTGCATGTAAACAGCCTAATGCAGTGTTTCCCAACCTTTTTTGTACCATGCCCCACTTAAGCCTTTCTAAAATTCATATTGCCCCCCTCCCCTGCCCCATGCCCCCCCCCCCTCAACATATACATTATTTGTAATATTCAAAAATTGAAATGGTCACTAAAGAAACTTGAATGATAGGTTTTAGGAAGAAATCACTAGGTAATTATTGAGCAAACACAGTAAGTAAATTTTCAAATCATATAATGGAGAACTGAAATTCAAATACAAAATAATTTTAATGAAAGATTTTTCTATATTATTTTAATTATTAGTAATTATTTATTATTTAAATTTAGTGAGATCCTTGCGCTTGATGCTTGCTGCAAAGAGATCTTATGTCAGGTTCCAATTTAGTTAACTTCAGTCTCAAGTCTCCCCGTTTTGTTATATTCAGCCGATTTCTTCCATTTTCGAATTGCCCCCCTTAACAGTCAAATTACCCCCCTGTGGGGCGTGGGCCCCACGTTGGGAAACACTGGCCTAATGTCTCAAAAACAGAAATGCTATGACCATATAACCAGCGTCATGTCTCAAGAACAGAAACAATTTGACCATATAAACAGACTCATGTCTCGGAATCTGAAATATTTTGACCATATAAACAGCCTCATGTCTCGGAAACTGATATATTTTGAACATACAAACAGCCTCATGTTAAGGAAACTGAAATACATTGACCATATAAACAGCCTCATGTCAAGGAAACTGAAACACATTAACCATATAAACAGCCTCATGTCTCAGAAACAGAAATATTTTGACCATTTAAACGCCACATGAATTCTCCGTGGTGAAGTGGTACACCACCTGCCTCGCACTCCGAAGGTTGTGGGTTCGATTCCGCGCGTCGTCGTTTGGGTCACGAGTGGAATTTTCTCGGAGACTCCTGGGGCTTGTCGCAGGAGCTACTGAGTTTGTGCTTTCTTGGCCGCCCTGACTGGCTAGCTCGATATCAGGACACTGGAAGTTTAAGAGCGAGAGCTCTTATCCATTCCGTCATGCTGATCTCCAGCAAGGCACTTAATAATGATTATGATAAATATGATGATGATGATTCTAGACCTACATTATGCTGCTCAAATCTGCCCACTGCGGACAGCTTGGTGAGTACCGAGGCTGTCTCCGTCGTTTTCTTCTTCTTCTTCTTCTTCTTCTTCTTCTTCTTCTTCTTCTTCTTCTTCTTCTTCTTCTTCTTCTTCTTCTTCTGGAGCTGTTGTCAGCGAAAGACCTACAGTAGTGGAGTAGTTGTCAGCGGAAGACCTACAGTTGAGGAGCAGTTGTCAACGAAAGACCTACAGTTGTGGAGCAGTTGTCACTGAAAGACTTACAGTTGTGGAGTAGTTGTCAGTGAAAGACCTACAGTTGTGGAGCAGTGTCAGTGAAAGACCTGCAGTTGTGAAGTAGTTGTCAGCGGAAGACCTACAGTTGTGGAGCAGTGTCAGTGAAAGACCTACAGTTGTGAAGTAGTTGTCAGCGGAAGACCTACAGTTGTGGAGTAGCTGTCAGTCAAAGACCTACAGTTGTGGAGCGTACAGTACCAGCCCTTGTACAATGCCTGGTAGTCCGATTGGGCTGAGTTTAGTCATGACCTGCGTAGGAGGTCAGCCTGGAAGAAAGAGTTAGTGCGCTCGTTCTTAAACATCCGGTGTGCTGATATCGAGATAGTGGGTTCAACCCCTACATCGGTGAGTTTGACTAAAATGACTTCTCATCATTGACTTGGGGAAATAAATTACAAGTACCTCGATATAGTAGCGCTTCAGGAGACGAGAGTACAAGGGAATGAGCGGGATGACAGGCTTGCAGGTAGAGCTACTGTGGAAGGCAGACGAGCCATGGACCAGGCAGACATTCTGAATGCTCTACGAGAAGTAAGTCGTTTACGAGAACCAAGCGATGACTGGGAATCTACAAACATGGCCAGGCTGCGAGAACAGCAAGTCAACAGAGGTGTGGCCAAACAAGAACACTACGCAGGAAGCCAAAGAAGTGTAATAAACCAACAAAGAACTGATGTCGTGAGCCAATACACGCTGCGGGATTTGCTGAGGAGGGGATCCGAGCACTTATGGACTGAATGGTTCGATGTGCAATGAGGATGATCTGTCGACTAACTCACTAACTAACTTCAGGAGACATGACTGGGCGTTAATAATACACTCCATATAGCCGACTTCAAATGTTATTTCAACAGGCGACACCTGGGAATGGCGATTCTGATTCGAGACAGCATAGTGGCTTTAGAACTGAACATATCCAGATTGGACTGTGACGAGATACAAATACAGGCTGTTAGATTTCACTCCGGTCTACCATTCGTGTTGATTAATGTTTATGCCTGTAATGCGAGTGTGGATTCCCAGAGGTGGCAGTGCCTGAGTGACAATATTATGTCATGAGAGGAATGTCATTTTCTGCGGCGATTTCAACGCTGAAAGTCTGTGTTAACATCGAAAGCGCTTTAAATTGAAACCTTAAAAGTATGATCGAATTTATAATAACCCTGCCATTGTCTTGTAACCTGTCAATATTGTTGTTAAGGATGTCAGGAGTGTTAAGCAGGTGACATCGCTGTGCAGACGAACGGACAGTTTAAAGATGACCGCCCCACTTTTGACATGCACCAGAGAGGAGCAGCGTTCTGTTATCCGTTTCTTTGATCAGTGAATGGGGTGAAACCTATAAACATACACCGGGGTTTAAGGTCCAGTATGGTGATGCATGCCTGTCAGTCCAGCAAGTGTATGAATGGAGTTGGAAGTTTTAAAACGGTGTGAAGTCGCTGACAGACTTTAACGATCCGATAAAGAGGTACAGCACACTCGACCAAGAGTATTGTATTCTTCAGGAATCCAATCTACTTCTCGTTTTTTGGGGTGATTCATTCAGGAATCCAAGCACTTTATCGGCGCTGGAGAATTTGCATTGAACGCAGTGGTGACTACATCGAAAAATGATATATTCGTTCTTTATTGTGTTTTTTTTTTCCAGAATATATTCACCAAACTATAATTCAAGTTGTTATTTGAAGCCCCTCGTATAAACCTGGATCATTGAGTAAACTCCATGTTTCGATGGGAATCAAATACACGACTACAGAACTCACAAGCAAGCCTGCTAGCCACTGCACAAACCGGTCTCCCCTGGGGGTCACGTGGCTACTAAAATAAAAATTAAAAACCCACCTTGAGCCATGAAAGAGTCTGGGTAGTGTCGCAGCTAGACGTTCGCCTGAAGTTCTGAGGGTCTCGGTTCGATCCCCATCGGAACAGTTTCGATTTGTAAAATTGAATTGGGCTCCCTTGTCGACACAACCTTGAGTGGTACCATTAAATGTTTTGGGAAGTAAAGGCGGCGGGCGTGACACCGACCACATCAGCCACCGAGTGCAGTTTGGTCTGTACAAATATGGGTATAGCTATGTATGTCCAATGCGCCTTACGTGTGTAAAAGGGAGATTGACTTGATTTGCTTTGATTTTACTATACTTGACTTGACTTGACTTGACTTCACTATACTTGGCTGAATGCGATTTTAAGTGACTGTACTTGACTTGACTTGATTTGCATTTATTTTATTTGACTTTACTTTCCTATACTTAGCTTGACTGTACTTGGCTTTACTGTACTTAATTTGATTTGATTTGACTTGACTATACTTGGCTGGATGTGATTTTACTTGACTGTACTTGACTTGACTTGACTTTATTTGATTTGACTTCACTTTCCTATACTTGATTTGACTGTATTTGACTTGTCTTGACTTATGAGCAATGTGTAAACATATGACTCTCGGCCGATCCACTGGTGTGCTATCATGTAGATCACGGCTGATCCTAATAATTTCTGTCGGGGCCTGGGGACTCGTATATTCAGCTCACGTCATTACAAGTTATGCACTTCATTCAAGAACAGAAGATAACATGGTTTGGCCATCTCACAAGAATGCTCAATTACCATCTGCCACAAAGAGCCACACTGAAGAAACATAAATAATACAGACCAAGGAAGGGTAAGACCACACAAAAGATTGAATGGTGGTATCAAGAACAGCCGTAGCGAAATGAATCCATCCATCCATCCATCATGGGGCATGTCGGTAAGCGTGGGCGGTCATGATTCGCCATTTCAGTCGATCACCAGAGTCGTGGATCAGCTCAGCTCAGCGAAATGAATACAAACGTGCAAAGAGTATTAGAAAGAGCTCATACAAGATATGTATGTCTCACCCTCCCCTCCACCCCCCGTCCCTCCCACCTGAAATACAGCAATGAGACACATAGAGGAAGAGAAGAAGATTGTGCTTGGAAAGGATAGCGATGGAAGGAATGATTGATGGGAGACGAGACAGGGTTTCTCCAGCAGGAGGAACAACACAGTATGTTGCAGACACCTTGGCCATGAGGATGCATGAGGCAGAGGAACTGGATAGAGATCAAGAGATTTTTTTCGGCTGGGCCATTATGATGACGACGTTCTGCAATGGACCTGCTACACGATGAAGTGTTTTCTGCTCATTCTTCAAATACATGCCGTGTGAAATGTGGATCATGATATTCTTCCATGCCATAATGCTAGACTGTCCGGTATCTTCTCTCTTGGTATCCCCTCGGCTTTTCTTCTTCTCTAACCTTTCCTTCTCATGATACGCCGAGATAATGTGGACTCTCTTCTTCTCGTGTGAGTAACCAGTTCTATTTCTGAGTTAGCTTCTTTCAAAATATCTTCATTGCTCTTTTGTATGGGTCCACGGTGCTCTCACCAATCAATTAATCAGGTGCCGTCTCCATAATAAGGTTTGGCTGCAATGGATCTCCAACTCTGTCTCTCGACCTGATTATACATTCTGTCAGAGTGCTGTTCGTCCATCTCTTGATGTTATCTTCCCACTTGTATCGCTGTCTGGATCTTGCTCACTTGCCTTCAACCTTACCCTCCATAAGTTTTTATAAGAGTATTATGTCTTTTAACATGGTCAAAATATTTCACTTACCTCTTTGTTATTTCTTTCATAAACTCTCTTTTCATTCTCAGTTTTCCTAGAAACTCTGCATTTGGTTTTGTTTCCAAGAAATGCGACATATTCTTCAGTATACATATTAATATGTGTCCTCATCAATCTTCTGTGAAACCACATGACAGTAGTTTCCGCACAATTCCTCACTTTTCTGCTAAATGTCCATGATTATCTTCATTACATCTGGATTTATTGTTTAATTATTTTATAAAATTGATTTATATAATTTCTACGTCTCTTTTTCACGTGCCTGGCCTAGATAAGACGTAGGCGATGACGACACTTCAACCCCTACTGGCATCTGCTATTTTGATTAAGTTCATTCATTCAGTGCCGGCTTCCTGGCAGAGAGGATAGCGACTTTTCTCCGTAATCTCGTATACTCTCGTAAGTAACGTGACGACGGTGAGAATAAACAGTGGTTCGAATCGCGTCGGTAACTTACGGGGTATGTGAGCCGGCCGCTCAGAAACAATGGCAAACTACTGAGCGTAATCTTGCCATGAAATCAACAATCAGCTGAAAGATGCTGATGTTGACAGCGATGTCCTGTAAAGGATATGCAAACATTTTTATTTTCATTCATTCAGTAGCATGTCCTTTGCAGAACCTCGCTGCCATAACAAGCTTCGGGAAAACGTCTTGGTCATAAGCACGCTGTCCCGCATCGATACACCCATCTAGAGAGCATCCGCCACATCCTGCACCCATCTTATCTTTGGCCCTCCCCTTCCTTTCTTCCCGGGCATATACAGCTCTATTATTATTCTCTTTCGTGAATAAACTTTCATGACATTTCAAGTGACCAAAATATTTCAATTTTTTTTTTTTTAAATCGTCTTTATTAGCCAATCTTCTTCAAAATTCAACTCTTATCGTATGGATGCATTTGGTTTTTTTTTTTTCTTTGTTTTATCCGAGATATCCGAGATATTCGTAGAACTCGTCTATAACAGTTATATTCAACGGCATTTATGCGCTATTCAGATTGTTTAGTAAGTGTCTAGGTCTCGCAGGAACATGTTGCAATAGGAAAAATGCATGCTCTTAAAAATATATCTGTCCCATGCCATAATTTATTCAGTTGTTTTAGTCTTTGAAGATAAGTCGATATTTTTCTTTTAATTTGTTACACTGGATCACCATTGTCAGTAATTAATGACCCAATATATTCGAAATTTTCCACCACCTCAAATTTTTCCACATTGACATATATTTCTTTCTCCATAGTAGTTTAATCTGTATGATTAGGTTGGATTTGTTATATTATTATTGTTTCTCGCCTAGCAATTTAAACGTTCACACTCTTGCTCTGAATTTTATGAAATACAAAATGAAGAATCAACATCATCGTACTGAGGATATCCCCACACATGCCCCGACTCCTTCTATAATAGCCTACGAAGCATTCCCTTGCCTTCCACTGCCTCTGTTGCCTAATTTATGTCAAGTCCATCTATGTGATTGTACTCACAGTAAAGTCATTGTAAACGTCCATTTTATATGTCTATGGAGCAATGGACAAATAGAGATGGATCCATAGTTGCATAGATCAAAAGGCAGACAATGGATGACGTGGCTGGTGTCACGCTGGCAGCTGTCACGTGACATTTTCTTCTGCCCACTTTAGGTTGGATAGACCTGGGAGCCCACGTCACTTTTATAAATCCAAGCGAGCTTGTACGGCAGGCAAGAATCTATACACTCCACTAACGAGGCTCCTGTGCTACTCACAGTAGGTTGTGGTGTCTTTCATCGAAACCAGTTCACAAACAAAGTTCCTTGTCCTAGCCATTCTGCCCACAATAGGGAGCACTCATTTGATAATTTCCCCAGGCACGCTGGTGTGTAGGGAAAATGAACAGGCGGATAGATTGGCTGGGTCTGCATCTTTGCGTGGGGTTGTAATGACTTTCATCGAGACCAGTTCACAAACAAAGTTCGTTGTCCTGGCCATTCTGCCTACAATAGGGAGCACCTATTTGATATCCCTCTCGGGGGGGACAAATAGAGATGGATCCATAGTTGCATAGAGTTTGGGTACGAGCAGGCGGGCAGATTGGCTGGTTCTGCACCTTTGGGTGGAGTATTGGTGCACGACAATGCGGATGTTATCAGGGCCCTTTGGGATCATGTCAACATGTCTAGCGTGGCATAACAGATAACTTATCCTGCTCTGGAGATAATGGTGTTGCAGGTAATGGTTGACACTCAGTACTCCGAGGAAAGGGTAGACGGACGCATGATGAGATTACATATGAGACCATTAGTACTGGGATTCTTCGCTAGTTGTTGAAGATGACGACTGGGCGAGTATAGGAATGTCCGGTGTGCTGTGATGTCGATTCTTGGCTCAACTCATCTCAGTTTAACTTAGCTGAACGCAATTCAACTTAATTCAATTCAGCTAAATTTATTTCAACTCAACTCAACTCAACTGCCGACAATGACATTCTCTCTCTAGCACAAAACAAGCGATGACAAGTTCTGATAAAAATTCCTAGAAGATTCAAATTTTTCAATATTACATTTTCTCCTTTGTCTATTTTTTAATACTACAAAATTAGAGTGCTTACGGCTTTACGCGGGCTTAATATTTCTTACCAAATTGAATTCTCAAGGCTATTTCTGCAGCGGGAAAATGGGAAATGACTTATCTGTGCGTCATAGTCTGGTAGTTCTTGATTATTATCCAATACACAGGGGGCGCGACTCTTTCAATAGTCAGTTTACATTTGTCTCCCCTAAGTTTTGAATCACTAAAAAGGTGTTTACATCTTTGTATATTCCTCTTCTTATTCTTCTTCGTCTTCTTCTTCTTCGAGAGAGAGAGAGAGAGAGAGAGAGAGAGAGAGAGAGAGCGAGAGAGAGAGAGAGAGAGAGAGAGAGAGAGAGAGAGGAAGAAGAAGAAGAAGAAGAAGAAGAAGAAGAAGAAGAAGAAGAAGAAGAACAAGAACAAGAACAAGAACAAGAACAAGAACAAGAACAAGAACCAAAAAAACAAGAACAAGAACAAGAGCTATATTTAAAAGTTTTCATGTACCGGCCATTCCACAGAACTGTGTGACTTACTTATTGACTCACCCTCGTAACTTTTTCTAGAAGTTATGCACCGCTTTACGGGATAAACATTTGTCACCATAAGCACTGAAAACCCACCTTGGCGGGAGACATATCGCGAATGACGCCAAAGTTGAATGTGAAGTGAAAACGTGGTCTAGAAAACAGAGCACGCAGTTCTATGCGGCCGGTTTGGGAGGACTGATAAAACGATGGGTTAAGTGCATCAATGTTGGTGGAAATTATGTTGAGAAATAAAGGGACAATGTATGTATAAAAACTGGTTTCAAGTTGTTATCATATTTAGTTATTTTTCTACAGCCATTTGTGACTTGCTTATTAACCTCATCATCATCATCAAGTGCCGTGCCAGCTGGCGTAGGCGTTCATGGCTCTCCATAGATCTCGGTCTTTGGTTTTCTGGATCAACTCTGGTGCTGATATTCCTCCATGCCACCGTCTCAATCCATCCAGCATCACTTCTCTTGGTCTACCTCTGCCTCTCTTCCCCTCGATCTTTCCAGTTGTTACGATGTTCTCCAATGCCTCTCTTCTCATCACGTGACCGAAGAAAGATGTTTGTCTCTGTCTTATTGTTGTATATAATGTTCTAGTTTCATTAGCCTGTTTCAGGCAGTCGTCGTTAGTTACTCTGGCAGTCCAAGGAATTCGCAACATTCGTCTCAGGAACTACATCTCTGTTGCTTCTAATTTCTTCTTAATTTGTTCATTTACGTTCCAAGATTCACTGCCATACAGCAAAACTGGTTCTACATAGCATTTCAGCACTCTCTTTCTTACATTCAGTGATAGTGACTTATTGCATAAGATACTCTTCATTTTCTGAAAAGCGGCTTTTGCCTGCCCTATTCTACTCCTAATCTCTGTTGTACATCTTCCATCTGATGTTATAAATGCCCCTAGGTATCTAAAATTATCAACTTGGTTAAGGATTTTCCCTTCTATTTCTATGTCACATTTTGGTGTCACCATTTTCTTTGATATTACCATTGTTACTGTTTTCTTGATATTCAAGGAGAGTCCTTTCCTTGCACTCTCTGTTACTACAACGTCAAATAATTGTTGTAGGTCTGTTGAATTATCCGCCACCAATACTGTGTCATCTGCATAGCGTATATTATTTATATTATAACCTCCAACTAGTATTCCTGGCATCTCTTTGATCTCTCTCATTATTACTTCGCTATACAGGGAGAAAAGATCTGGTGACAAGACACACCCTTGTCGTACTCCTAGCTTTATCCGTTCGTAACTACCCTCTTTATTTCCCATTTTAATTGCTGCTACTTGGTTCCAGTAAACATTCTTTATTATTCTTAAATCTTTTCCATCAATGTTGATATCTTCCAACATTTTAAGCAGTTCATCATGTTTTACTTTATCAAATGCCTTAGTATAATCTATGAAGCACAAATATATGTCTCTCTGTTTCTCTATTGACCTTTCTATTAGTGTCCGTAATGTATAAATTGCATTGTTTGTGCCCTTTCCTTCCACAAATCCATACTGTTCTTCACTAATTTCCATTTTTATTTTCTTTTTGATTCTTCTCATTATGATTCTGAGTAGAAGCTTAGTGATATGGTTTATAAGGTTAATTGTACGAAAATCTTCACAATCAATTGTTCCTGGTCTTTTTGGTATAGCTATAAATAAAGATTTCAGCATATCACTGGGTAAATATCCACTGCTGTAAATATCATTCAACATTTTGGTTAATATATCTACTCCAAATTCTCCCAATACTTCTAATTCTTCTATTGTGATTTCATCACAACCTATCCTCGTAAAAACAAGGGGGTAGAATGTGCGACTGTTTTTTCTTTAGACATTTTTAACCCTTTGACGATAAAGTATTTTCGTTCGTTTACATATACATATACATAGTCATTAGTCATTAATCGCGGTTCCAACTTCACGGCAACGGGTCGTCCCATTTATGCTCCGTTCCTGTGCCAGTGAATATCACACATAATTCTCCTCACTTCCCCATGTGAAAAGTGGAACAGACAGGAGTCTCGACAAACCAACAGCCCGCACGGGTACACTGTGCATAATGCCGCCGCCAGAATGTCAACACAAAAGCCCTCCACGAAAAATACAGTTCATCGTTGATGGAAGCGGCAGTCAGTAGAAACCCAGCAGCCACACATTACTGCATAAGGCAACCAGCCAGTTCCAAGCCGACCGCGATTGTTACGAACATGCAGTTCATGCTACAAACAACCGAGGACAGATGTAAAAGCATTTCACTGTGCATAATACTGCTGCCAGAATGCCAACACAAAGTCTTCCACCAAAAATACAGTCCTTCGTCAATGTGTATATTAATTTCGAAGAAAGCGGCAGTCACTAGAAAACCAGCAGCCACACATTATTGCATGACGCAATCCAGTCAGATCTGCGACAAGCCGACCGCCATTATTCCGAACATGCATATACATAACAATGCTGCAACACAAGTATTTCTGCCTCTCTCTCTCTCTCTCTCTCTCTCTCTCTCTCTCTCTCTCTCTCTCTCTCTCTTTCTCTCTCTCTCTCTCTCTCTCTCTCTCTCTCTCTCAGTGTGTGTGTGTGTGTGTGTGTGTGTGTGACTTACACACAGACAGACACACACACATATACATACACACACTCTGACGAGTCGAAAGGACTTGTTCCGAAGCCGAACATGTCCTGTCCTACATCAGTTGCTCTTTTTAAGCATCGGTCCTGTCTTGATGAATGGAATGTCCTACCGTGCCTTTCTCTTATCGTGTCAGATACAATGCATTGTGCAACAGCTCGTTCTCTCCAATAGTTTCAGCATACTAGATGTTGTATTGATATTAATATAAAAGCACGTGGACATCCATCTTACCACCAAGGGGTCAGTCTCCTTTGTGTCGCCCTCACTTTTTTTTTTTTTTTTTTTTTTTTTTTTGGGTATTATTATAAATGCACATTCATCACACAATCAAAAGGGCTGTATACAAACAACATTGTTTAACGTTGGAGACACAATTTGTCATATGTCTTAATAACAACAAACATATTATATACCGTGGTACCTCGATTACGAACTTAATTCGTTCCAGAACTCGGTTCGTAACCGGAAACGTTCGTAACCCGAAACATTGAAATCAATGCAATAAAGACAATCCGTTTCAAGATGAAAGAAGCGTTCATTTTTTTTATTAACATCCGGTCGTGTACCTGACAAAACGCAAAGAATACGTGTACTTTACGTATTAAATAAAGAGAAATAAAACAACCAAATGAATTAAATGTAAAATAAAAAAGAGATTTAGTCGTGACCTGAGGCGTTCGTAACCTGAGGTACCACTGTAATATTAATCCCGGTGTGGTATAACTATCTTAATCATCTGATAACCATTGCAAATAAGAACATTAGACAAGAATGAATCAATAACAGCAACTGCGTAACATAATGTACATCCTTGTTGTGGTATCATCATCATCAAGTACCATGCCGGCTGGCGTAGGCGTTCATGACTCTCCACACATCTCGGTCTTTGGTTTTCTGGATCAACTCCGCTGTTGATATTCCTCCATGTCACCGTCTCCATCAAGCATCATTTCTCTTGGTCTGCCTCTGCCTCTCTTCCCCTCGATCTATCTAGTTGTCACGATGTTCTCCAATGCCTCTCTTCTCATCACACGACCAAAAAAAGTTGTCTGCCGCTTTCTTTTTGTTGTATATAATGGTCTAGTTTCATTAGCCTCTATCAGGCAGTCGTTGTTACTTACTTTGGCAGGCCAAGGAATTTGCAACATTCGTCTGAGGAACCACATCTCTGTTGCTTCCAATCTCTTTCTAATTTGTTCATTTACATTCCAAGATTCACAGCCATATAGCAAAACAGGTTCTATATAGCAATTCAGCATCTCTTTCTTACATTCAATGATAGTGACTTATTGTTGTGATATAAATATTCAAAACAGCGTAAATCCACTCCCTATATCAACATTAACACATTCCCCGTCTTTAAAGTGACAGACTAAGGACACAAAGAAATGAAAGTCCGCAGGTACAGAGACACTCTTGATATGTCGGAATATATACCCAAAGAATTGGAAACAGCGTGCGAAAGCAGGACCCCTAACGACGGGTGATACTGGTTTTTTGGTGACTGCCGCCTCCATCGACGACTAACTGTATTTTTCTTGACTGACTTTTGTGTTGGTATTATGGCAGCGGCATTATGCATAGTATGCCTATACAGGTTGTTGTTTAGACTCTTGTCTGTTCCACTTTTCACATGGAGCAGTGGGGAACAATTTGTGTAATATTCACTGTCACAGGAATGGAGCATTGTGGAGACGACCTAGTGCCGTGAAGTTGGAACCACGACTAATTAACTAACTAACTAACTAACATATAGGCTTGCCTAAAATTGCATTGGAACTAATGTCTGTGGAATCAGAAACAAACAGCAGTAATGCCTATTATTTCATAAAGAAACAGCAGTAAGGACTATTATTTCATATAGAATCGGCTTCTCAAAGAGGCATCTCCAATCAGCAAGTCCTATAAGAAACACAACTGATTAGAGAATTTAGACATTGACAGTCAAGATTTTGTGGGCACGCTATGAGCAGAAATAAATTGGGGAATTTGGTGACGACTGGTCACATTTTAGGGAAAAGAACAATGACGTCATCATTACCTCCATGTTGATGTCGTTATGGCATCAGGTGAACTTAACCTAGTATGGTCATATTACAGCACTGGACTTGACCGTCAACAGATGTGGATGTTTGAGCATGATTTCAGTTCACATCTGGAGTTATGCCACATATTTCATATCTCCTTTTTGCCTCGGTGAAAATGGAGAAGAGGATTTTAGTCATCACCCCGAATCGTTTAGTCACAATGGATTATCTTGGAAACTAATTCACCATGCAAGATATGAAGAACTCATACAAAGGGAATTACCTAGAGAACTATTTCATCACGCAATGCTTGGGGAACTACTTTGCCATGCATTATGTGCAAAACTAATTCATCATACAATATCTGGAGCACCTTTTTGCTCGGTGAAGATGGAGAAGAGGATTTTAGTCATCACCCCGAATCGTTTAGTCACAATGGATTATCTTGGAAACTAATTCACCATGCAAGATATGAAGAACTCATACAAAGGGAATTACCTAGAGAACTATTTCATCACGCAATGCTTGGGGAACTACTTTGCCATGCATTATGTGCAAAACTAATTCATCATACAGTACCTGGAGAACTAATTATTCTTGCAATATCTGAAGAACTACTTCATCATACAGTACCTGGAGAACTAATTATTCTTGCAATATCTGAAGAACTACTTCATCATGCAGTACCTGGAGAACTAATTATTCTTGCTATATCCGAAGAACTAATTAATAATGCAGTACCTGGAGAACCACTCAGCGTGAATATCTTAGAGAAATACTTCGTCATGTATTACGTGGAGAACTAATTCATCATGGAGTACTAGAGAACTACTTCATCGTGCAATACCTGAAGATAAAGTTCATCATGGTCAATCTGAAGAACTACTTGATCATGCAGTGCCTAGAGGACTACTTCATCATGAAATACCTTGAGAACTACTCTATCATGCAGTACCTAGAGAACGCCTTCATCTTACAGTACCTACAGACCTACTTCATCATACAGTACCTACAGACCTACTTCATCATGCAGTACCTAGATAACTTCTTCATCATGCAGTACTTACAGACCTATATCATCATGCAGTACCTACAGACCTACTTCATCATACAGTACCTACAGACCTACTTCATCATACAGTACCTACAGACCTACTTCATCATGCAGTACCTAGATACCTTCTTCATCATGCAGTACTTACAGACCTATATCATCATGCAGTACCTAGATAACTTCTTCATCATGCAGTACCTACAGACCTACTTCATCATACAGTACTTATAGAACTACTTCATCATACAGTACCTAGATACCTTCTTCATCATGCAGTACTTACAGACCTATATCATCATGCAGTACCTAGATAACTTCTTCATCATGCAGTACCTACAGACCTACTTCATCATACAGTACCTAGAGAACTACTTCATCATACAGTACCTAGAGAACTACTTCATCATACAGTACCTAGAGAACTACTTATCATACAGTACCTAGAGAACCACTTATCATACAGTACCTAGAGAACTACTTCATCATACAGTACCTAGAGAACTACTTATCATACAGTACCTAGAGAACCACTTATCATACAGTACCTATAGAACTACTTATCATACATTACCTAGAGAACCACTTATCATACAGTACCTAGAGAACTACTTATCATACAGTACCTAGAGAACTACTTCATCATACAGTACCTAGAGAACCACAACCTCCTACAGTACCTAGAGAACCACAACCTCCTACAGTACCTAGAGAACCACTTCATCATACAGTACCTAGAGAACTACTTCATCATACAGTACCTAGAGAACTACTTCATCATACAGTACCTAGAGAACTACTTATCATACAGTACCTCGAGAACCACTTATCATACAGTACCTAGAGAACTACTTCATCATACAGTACCTAGAGAACTACTTATTATACAGTACCTAGAGAACTACTTCATCATACAGTACCTAGAGAACCACTTCATCATACAGTACCTAGAGAACCACTTCATCATACATTACCTAGAGAACCACTTCATCATACAGTACCTAGAGAACTACTTCATCATACAGTACCTAGAGAACTACTTCATCATACAGTACCTGGAGAACCACAACCTCCTACAGTACCTAGAGAAATACTTCATCTTACAGTACCTAGAGAACTACTTCATCTGAACCTGGATACCAGGATAACTACTTCACTATGCAGTACCTGAAAAACTATTTCACAATTCAGTTTATTGAGAACTACCTCATTATTGAGTACCGAGAGAACTACTATATCACGCAGTACCTACAGAACTACTTCACTGTATAGTATTTAGAAAACTACTTCATCATACCGTACCTAGAGAACTACTTCATCATACAGTGCCCAGAGAACTACTTCATCATACAGTACCTAGAGAACTACTTCATCATACAGTACCTAGATAAATTCTTCATCATACAGTACCTAGAGAACTACTTCACTATATAGTATTTAGAGGACTACTTAATCATACAGTATCTAGATAATTATTCATCATACAGTACCTATAGACCTACTTCACCATACAGTACATAAAGAACAATTGCATAACGCAGAACATAGAGAACTGCTTCAATATAAAGTACACAGAGAACTACATTATCATTCAGTACCTAGAAAAATACGTTATAATACAGTACACAGAGAATTACTTCATCCTACAGTACAAAGAATACTATTTAATCATGCAGTACTTGCAGAACCACTTCACCATACCGTACCTAGAGAACTACTTCATCATACAGTATCTCATCATGGATTACCTAGAAAACTACTTCATCATACAGTACATAGAGAACTATCTCATCGTGGATTACCTAGAAAACTACTTCATCATACAGTACATAGAGAACTATCTCATCATGGATTACCTAGAAAACTACTTCATCATACAGTACATAGAGAACTATCTCATCATGGATTACCTAGAAAACTACTTCATCATACAGTACATAGAGAACTATCTCATCATGGATTACCTAGAAAACTACTTCATCATACAGTACATAGAGAACTATCTCATCATGGATTACCTAGAAAACTACTTCATCATAGTTTACTTATAGAACATGGATTACATATAGAACTACCTGATTATGGATTACATAGAGAACTATCTCATCATGGATTACTTAGAGAACTACTTCATCGTGGATTACCTTAAGAACTACCTCATCCTGGTTTAC
>OY992876.1:470340844-470359861 GCA_963921405.1 Cepaea hortensis | reverse complement strand
CATTTCTCAAATCAAAGATAGATAACATGCTTCATTTCTCAAATCAAAGATAGACAACATGCTTCATTTCTCAAATCAAAGATAGACAGCATGCTTCATTTCTCAAATCAAAGATAGACAACATGCTTTGGGGATTTTTTTTTTTTGTTTTGCGCTCGGTCGCATTGAACTCAAGTGTAATACATTCATTTAGTTCCCTTGACTGATTTTTGTGTATGGATTCTCTTTCCCTATTACCAGTGCCATCGCCATCAAGGGAACTCACTCCGACTTCTGAGATACGTCCCCAAGTCAAGACGAGAAGTCAACATCCAACTGACCACTGTAGGGATTGAACCCGCTACCTCGGTATCAGCATACAGGATGTTTAAGAACCAACGATCTTATCCATTCGGTCTTGCTGACCTCATCCTTTGGGCCTTTTCCCCGGGACATTGTGGTGGTTGGGAAAACGAGCTGACGGACAGACTGCCTGACACACACACAAGCAACAGAATATATTTGTAGCATGCATGTTTCCGATAAAGTCACATTGGGGGAATTTCCGAGGATTCGGGCTTTGTGTACCGTATTAAGATTCACCTTGTCTGATCTATAGGAGAAGACCGGAGCACTAATATAATTATTTCTGTAGAAACAAGTTGCCTCCTCCGTGGCGAGGAGTAACGGACGCAGTTCGTAATCCCGTATACCCGCGTTCGAAACACAGCTGCAGACGACTTGGCAGCAGACCGCCTTGCGTTGGTTTTTTTTACAAAATGCTATGGGTGCTGGTCGTTCAGAAAGCAATGGCAAATTACTGAACGTACACTTGCCAAGAGATCACAAACAGCATAAATGATGGTGTTGACTGCGACGTCCTGTAAAAGATATGTAACTAACTAACTAACTAACTAACTAACTAACTAACAGAAAAGATGAGTTAAATAAAATGGTATGACACAGTAGGTGAGATGCTGAGTCGGCAGCATCTACAGCCAACATCGTGAGCGATACCAAAGGTGGAAAAATGTCTCTACGGCTCTCAGCTGAGGGATATGGCTGAACTTTCCTTGGATGGGAGGGCCTAGCTGTGAGATGCTGAGCCGGCAGTATCTGCAGCCTACCTAATGAGAGTTACCATAGGTAGGAAAACGTCTCATTTACAAGAAATGGTATTGCTTGGCTAGCGAATCCATTACGTGGAAGTCCGAAGCTAAAGTTTGCCGTGTGTACGTCATCTGCATACAGGTCCCTCCTGGTCGTTTGAGTAGCAGCCTGTGGTGAACGGCAGGCTCAATATACGGAAGTGAGGCTAAGTAGTCATGTGCAGGACAAGACGATTCCTTGGGTGAGTCCAGGAAAATAGAGCTGTGGCGGCTCTGCAATTATGGAAGCTGCTTGGATGGTGGGGAATGCCCATGGTCTGCCCGAATGGAAATATTGCTTGGCTGGAAAACCCATCTCGTGGAAAGTCCGAACCGAAAAGATCGCTGAGTGGATGTCGTGTGCATCATTTCCTCTCCTGGTTTGTGCGGGGAGCGGCCCGTGGCGAACGAAATGCCCCATATATGGAAGATTAGCTTAGCTTAGTTTAGTCGACGGATCAAAATCATAGCACACATGTGTAACCTATAAGTGCTCCGTTCTACTCCTAACTCAAGCCTGAGTCAGGGGAAACTCAGCTCAGTGTACGAACTTCGTAGCACCGGCGAGGATCCTGAAATACTTTGGGTAGATTTTTAACTCAAAAATTTTGCCCGGGCAGCACCGTTAGGCTACTATTTTTTGATTTCCAACTGCCAAAGGATGTTTTTACGTGCGCAACAATACACACGGGTGTCCGATCTCAATACCCAGAGACCAGGGGACATTTTGTTACTAGACGTCCACATGAAAAAATCTCAGACCTCACCGGGACTTGAACCCGGGACTTCCAGCACTCGAGGCGGACACTATACCTTGATACCACTCAACCCCCCCCCCCCTCTCCTCCCAATGTAACCTAATGTAAATTTATGATATAACATACATCTACTTATTAAAGAGGAGCCAAGTGCCAGTTTTTACAATTGACAACTGAACTAGGACTTTGTGGACAACCTGTATTTCAAGTATTCGGTTAAACTGTACCATCACTCATAGACACATACGACCACACAAAGAGTTAGGCAATCCAACCTTAGGCTGTCCTGCAATTAGTCGGGCCATCACCTTGGTTTTCTTCTTCTTCATATACATCATGAAATCCAGAGATTCTGTAGCCCGTGTTCATCAACATGACCTCCAAGGGGTCAGCATTCATTCTCATCTGATTGGCCAAAGCTGCATCATCACTGTTGTCCACCTGTCTGTCATTATGGCCACCATCTTCTGGCCTTGGACTCCATAATCATACAACTGGGTCAATGCCACTTGTTGCCAGGAGACACGTGCTTGGGTGAGGCTGTAGGCAGTAGACAATTGACTCATCTCCACCCAGCACTCAGATAATGTTACTGGTAGCCTTCTCCCAGATGAAGAAGGAGAAATCATCAGATCCTGCCACTATGTACTACACATTGCTGCCAAAAACTTTTGCCTCCTTGATATCCGTTATTGTGTTACAGTGGCCACAAAATCTCATATATATATGTATATGGAAGTGAGGAAGTGAAGCAGACATTTGCAGGACGTGGCGATTCAATGGGTGAGCCCAGTACCAGAGCGTCATGTGTCGGCTCTACAATTATGGAAGCCTCCTTGGATGGCGGATAATGCCCATAGTTTGCCCCAGCCTTCCCTTGAGGGTTGACCGTGATGTCTTCGACCGTTCTAACTTAACCAATGCACGAAAAGACAGATGTGATGGGGCCATTTGGGATCATGAGTATAACGTGGATAAAAATAAATCATCATGACGTGGAAGGAATGGGGAGGCAGGGGTGACAAGAGGATCTGGCCGACGCTCAGTACTCAGAGGAAAGACCTAAAGGACACATAACCAGACTACAATTGGTAAGTGTAGAATAGGGACTCTTCACTGGATTTTGACGATGAGGACGGAGCGTGTATGAGAATGTCCCTAGTGCTGCGGTAACGGTTTTTTAAATAAATCCAACGTTGGTCCACATTGACAATTCTATAAGTGCTCCGCTCTTCTAACTTAAAATACACAAATGAAATAAAAATGAGACCGGCAACATACAACATGTTGTCTTGTTTATTTCGGTTGAAAGAATGTATTACGTTAATTTATTATATATTGAGCCAGTTCCGTGGCGTGGAATTTACGAACGCAGTTCGTCATTTCGCATATCAACTTTCGAAACACAGCTGCGAGCGATTTGACAGAAAACCGCCTTGCGTTGGTTTTTTACGAAATGGTATGGGTGCCGGTCTTTCAGAAAGCAATGGCAAACTACTGAACGTAAACTTGCAAAAAGATCACAACAGCACAAAATGCTGTTGTTGACTGCAACGTCCTGTAAAGGATATTTAATTAATATTAATACAGTATATGTTGAACATGTTTCTGTAGTGCGCAGTTGACGAGATACAGCGAAATATGACAGGCAATGCAATGTGTAAATAGACTGTTTGTGTCTTTATTATTAAAGTAATTATATGTCTTTGTTTTTATTCCATCAAGAAACATTGAAGTGGCTATTAGAGATAATCAAATCTTTTTGTTATTTTCCTATCTGGTAAAAATTAAGCGGCAATTTAAGATAATCAAATGTCTTTGTTTATTTTGTCAGGTAGGAATGAAGCAATTATTTGAGCACATCAAATGTCTTGTTTTTATTCTATCAGGTACCAGTGAGTTACCGTATCGGCATGGTAACAGTGAGGTACCTTATCGGCATGGTACTAGTGAGGTACCTTATCGGCATGGTACCAGTGAGGTACCTTATCGGCATGGTACCAGTGAGGTACCTTATCGGCATGGTACCAGTGAGGTACCTTATCGGCATGGTACCAGTGAGGTACCTTATCGGCATGGTACCAGTGAGTAACTTATCGGCATGGTACCAGTGAGTTACCTTATCGGCATGGTACCAGTGAGGTATCTTATCGGCATGGTACCAGTGAGGTACCTTATCGGCATGGTACCAGTGAGGTACCTTATCGGCATGGTACCAGTGAGGTACCTTATCGGCATGGTACCAGTGAGGTACCTTATCGGCATTTACCACTGAGGTATCTTATCGGCATGGTACCAGTGAGGTACCTTATCGGCATGATACCAGTGAGGTACCTTATCGGCATGATACCAGTGAGAACCTTATCGGCATGATACCAGTGAGTACCTTATCGGCATGGTACCAGTGAGTACCTTTTTGGCATGGTACCACTGAGGTACATGAAGCCCATAAGAGGGGACTCTCCCGCTGTTTATACTTCACCTCGACACCGCAAGGTACAAGAAGAACATGATGAGATTAGATGAGATGGGATGAGATGAGATAGATACATTATTGGTAATTGTAGGAGTCATGGATACAGTATTGGTAATTGTAGGAGTCTTAGATACAGTATTGGTAATTGTAGGAGACATAGATACATTATTGGTAATTGTAGGAGACATAAATACAGTATTGTTAATTGTAGGAGACATAAATACAGTATTGTTAATTGTAGGAGTCATAGATACAGTATTGTTAATTGTAGGAGTCATAGATACAGTATTGTTAATTGTAGGAGTCATAAATACAGTATTGGTAATTGTAGGAGTCATAGATACATTATTGGTAATTGTAGGAGACATAGATACTGTATTGGTAATTGTAGGAGACATAGATACAGTATTGGTAATTGTAGGAGTCATAGATACTGTATTGGTAATTGTAGGAGACATAAATACAGTATTGGTAATTGTAGGAGACATAAATACAGTATTGTTAATTGTAGGAGTCATAAATACAGTATTGGTAATTGTAGGAGTCATAGATACAGTATTGTTAATTGTAGGAGTCATAAATACAGTATTGGTAATTGTAGGAGACATAAATACAGTATTGTTAATTGTAGGAGTCATAAATACAGTATTGGTAATTGTAGGAGACATAGATACATTATTGGTAATTGTAGGAGACATAAATACAGTATTGTTAATTGTAGGAGACATAAATACAGTATTGTTAATTGTAGGAGTCATAAATACAGTATTGGTAATTGTAGGAGACATAGATACATTATTGGTAATTGTAGGAGTCATAAATACAGAATTGGTAATTGTAGGAGTCATAGATACAGTATTGTTAATTGTAGGAGTCATAAAAACAGTATTGGTAATTGTAGGAGACATAAATACAGTATTGTTAATTGTAGGAGTCATAAATACAGTATTGGTAATTGTAGGAGACATAGATACATTGTTGGTAATTGTAGGAGACATAGATACTGTATTGGTAATTGTAGGAGACATAGATACTGTATTGGTAATTGTAGGAGACATAGATACATTATTGGTAATTGTAGGAGACATAGATACATTATTGGTAATTGTAGGAGACATAGATACTGTATTGGTAATTGTAGGAGACATAGATACATTATTGGTAATTGTAGGAGACATAGATACATTATTGGTAATTGTAGGAGACATAGATACAGTATTGGTAATTGTAGGAGTCATAGATACAGTAGTGGTAATTGTAAGAGTCATAGATACAGTATTGTTAAGTGTAGGAGTCATAGATACAGTATTGGTAATTGTAGGAGTCATAGATACAGTATTGTTAAGTGTAGGAGTCATAGATACAGTATTGGTAATTGTAGGAGTCATAGATACAGTAGTGGTAATTGTAAGAGTCATAGATACAGTATTGTTAAGTGTAGGAGTCATAGATACAGTATTGGTAATTGTAGGAGTCATAGATACAGTATTGGTAATTGTAGGAAACATAGATACAGTATTGGTAATTGTAGGAGTCATAGATACAGTAGTGGTAATTGTAAGAGTCATAGATACAGTATTGTTAAGTGTAGGAGTCATAGATACAGTATTGGTAATTGTAGGAGTCATAGATACAGTATTGGTAATTGTAGGAGTCATAGATACAGTATTGGTAATTGTAGGAGTCATAGATACAGTATTGGTAATTGTAGGAGTCATAGATACAGTATTGGTAAGTGTAGGAGTCATAGATACAGTATTGGTAATTGTAGGAGTCATAGATACAGTATTGGTAATTGTAGGAGTCATAGATACAGTAGTGGTAATTGTAAGAGTCATAGATACATTATTGTTAAGTGTAGGAGTCATAGATACAGTATTGGTAATTGTAGGAGTCATAGATAGAGTATTGGTAATTGTAGGAGTCATAGATACAGTATTGGTAATTGTAGGAGTCATAGATACAGTATTGGTAATTGTAGGAGTCATAGATACAGTAGTGGTAATTGTAAGAGTCATAGATACAGTATTGGTAATTGTAGGAGTCATAGATACAGTAGTGGTAATTGTAAGAGTCATAGATACAGTATTGGTAATTGTAGGAGTCATAGATACAGTATTGGTAATTGTAGGAGTCATAGATACAGTATTGTTAAGTGTAGGAGTCATAGATACAGTATTGGTAATTGTAGGAGTCATAGATACAGTATTGGTAATTGTAGGAGTCATAGATACAATATTGGTAATTGTAGGAGTCATAGATACAGTATTGGTAATTGTAGGAGTCATAGATACAGTATTGGTAATTGTAGGAGTCATAGATACAGTAGTGGTACTTTTGCTCCGTGGCACAGGATTCGCGGACGTAGTTCGTTATCCCGCACACCGCGTTCGGAACACAGCTGCGGGCGATTTGGAAGCAGACCGCCTTGCGTTGGTTTAATTTATGAAAATGGTGCCAGAAAGAACTGAACTGGCAGACTTTTGAACGTAAACTTACTCAGAGATCACAAAATCCAAAAAATACTAGAGTTGACTGTGACATACTGTAAAGGATATGCAAATAACTTTTCTTTCCTTTTTTAACACGTACATTGCACTGTGGTATTTCTTTCTTCTTAGAGACGACCAAAATCTCTGTCTTCTTACAATTGTATAGCTTTGAGCTCAAGTGTAGTCCATAAAGTGCTACTACTTCTAGTGCACTTGATTCATTTGTGTGTGTGGATTAGCGTTCCCTGTTCATTGTTTCTAAATCTCGTTGAAACATACAATATCATCATCATCAAGTGCCCTGCCAGATGGCTTAGGTGTTCATGTATCTCCAAATATCTCGGTCTATGGTGTTCTGGATCAACTCTGCCGATGATATTCCTCCATGCCATCATCTCATTCCATCCAGCATCATTTCTCTCAGTCGGCCACTGCCTCTCTCCCCCTTGATCGTTCCAGTTTTCACGATGTTGAATCTCCAATGCCTCTATTCCTATCACATGACCAATGAAAGCTGTTTGTCTCTTTCTTATTGTTGTATATAATGTTATATATATATATATATATCTCATCTCATCATGTTCCTCTTGTACCTTGCGGTGTCGAGGTGAAGTATAAACTTCGTGAGAGTGCCCGGTTATGGGCTTCGTATATCGACATTCCCATGGATTCTGTTATTCCCTCCGTCCAGCGTTTACGTGGTCGGCCTCTTCCTCTGTTTCCATCTGGTCTGTACGTCATTGCCTGTTGTGGCATGCTGTTGACTGGTAGCCTACTTGCATGGCCAAACCATTTGACTTGCTGCTTTCTAATAAAATCTAGAGCAGCTTTAACCCCCACTTTAGTCCTGATTTCTTCATTTCTGATCTTATCTCTTCTTGATACGTTGAGTATTCTTCTCAGGAACCTCATTTCTGTTGTTGTGATTTTTCTTTTCTCTTTTTCTGTCATTGTCCAGGTTTGGCATTGGTAGCACAGAGTTGGTAGGAAGATTGTGTTGTAAAGTGCTTTCTTAGTAGTTATTGATACATGTTTGTTCTTTAGTATTGGTGCCATTTGTCCAATGAGTTGATTTGCCTTATTGCACCTATTTTCGATCTCGTCTTCTGATCTGCCATTTGATGATATTATACTTCCTAGGTACTTGAAGCTCTTTACTTGTTTCAAGGGATGTTCGTTTAGGTGAATTGTTGCTGTTTGTTCTTCTTTAGTTATAGTCATTACCTCTGTTTTGCTTGTGCTAATTTTCATGTTATGTTCCCTACACATTTCGTTTAGACTATTCATGTGGTCTTGTAATTCAGCTTCTGATTTTGCTATTAGTGCTTGGTCGTCCGCAAACAGGAGTTCTCTAATGGTTAGATTTGCAGATGGTTCTTCTTCTGTGTTCTCGTCATGCGGTATTCTTGCTGTCTCTGCTTGGCTGGTTTCTTTACATATGTTGTCTATATATGTTATGAACAAGAGAGGGGACAGGACACAACCTTGTCGTACTCCAGATCTTATGGTGAAGGGTTCTGAGTGTCCTCCAGTTGCTCTCACTATGCATTCACTGTTGTCGTATAAACTTCTACATAGGTTTGTTAGATGTGTACTCACTCCATATTGTTTAAGGATTTCCCACAGCTTGTTTCTATCTACCCTATCAAATGCCTTTTCTTGGTCAACAAAGGCTAAGTAGAGTGTTTCATTGAATTCAATTGATTTTTCTATAAGTTGTCTAAGAGCAAAAATGGCGTCTGTGCATCCTTTGTTTTTCCTAAATCCAAGCTGCGTTTCGCTTAGCTGGGGTTCTAAAGTAGTTCGTAATCTTTTTTCAAGAATTTTGCAAAATATTTTCCCAGTATGACTCAACAGTGAAATGCCTCTGTATTGTGTGCAATCTCTTTTGCTGCCTTTGTTTTTCCAAATTGGGATAATTATGGCGTTTCCCCAGTCTCTTATGGAGCCCAATTTGCTGAATGGCAGTGAATCTTGGAATAAGATTTGGAATCTTGGAATAAGATAAGACAAAGGCAGCAAAAGAGATTGCACACAATACAGAGGCATTTCACTGTTGAGTCATACTGGGAAAATATTTTGCAAAATTCTTGAAAAAAGATTACGAACTAGGAAAAACAAAGGATGCACAGACGCCATTTTTTGCTCTTATATATATATATATATATATATCATGGTAATTTTAAATACCTAGGAGCGTTTATAGCATCAGATAGAAGATGCACAACAGAGATTAAGAGTAGAATAGGGCAATCAAAAGCCTTATTTCAGAAAATGAAGAGTATCTTATGCAACAAGTCATTATCACTGAATGTAAGAAAGAGTGCTGAAATGCTATAGAGAACCAGTTTTGCTGTATGGCATTGAATCTTGGAATGTAAGTGAACAAATTAAAACGAAATTAGAAGCAATAGAGAGTCCAAAGAATTCGCAAAATTTGTCTTATGTCTCATCTCCATTGTTTCGAAGGTATTTCTAATTTATTCATTTGCATTCCAAGATTCACTGCCATTCAGCAAATTGGGCTCCATAAAGCACTTCAGCACAATTCCTCTTACATTCAAGGATAGTGACGCACATATCTACACATAATCGCACTTCTAGTAAACACAAGCGCAACACGTCTGGGTACATGGGGTGGGTTGGAGAAATGTTGGAGTTTACGAAGTAAACAATGTAGGCAAATCAAACACAACTTTACCATACAAACGTTCCTGTTATCCGCTCTGATGAAGCTGTCTAACTTTGGGTAGTTGTTATTCTGATTCTGGTTAAGGTTTCTTTAGTTAGGCTTTAATGGAGTGTTAGAAAAGGTGGCCAACCCATTGTTCCTATGACTTCGATCTGTTGTTAATCTGGAAGGATCAGGTAGGATGTGCTTTTGTTATTCGTTTGTTTGTTGTTCTGTGCTCGGATTTTTTTACATTTGCTGTGTAGAAACTAAAGTCACGCTGATTTGTTGCAGTTGGTAAAATAAACTAGTCACGCTTTCTGTTAACGCTGAATATCCACACACTACATTTTGACAACGGCTTCTGGTGGATGGTCGCCATTAGGAGGGTACAAACCTTATCCCGGTGCGAGGAAAAGCAACCTAAATAATAAATGTCGTGGCAGAACAGACCAGGCAATAAGCCTTAGTCGGCAACTGGTCTAGAATAGAAGCTCCGGTAGTTAAAGCATTTTTTTTTTTTTGCTGATCCGATAGCTTCTGCAGCTTGACTTGTACCAGATGTATTGGCGTTGCCTTTTTCCTGGAGTAAACTAGGCAGACCGAGAGACTGGTCATGCTGCATGGGCAACACATGGTCTCTACAACTCAGCCCAGGCTTTGTGCCATGGGGAGATTATTATGCGTTTTTCTTAATTGTTTTGAAGCTCAATGTAACATACTCTCGTATGCCCAGACAAGGTGCCAGTCCATTAAACACTGAAGTAAAGTGACACCGTTTAATATCGATGTTTGTGTTTGTTGTTGTTTGTATTATTATTATTATTATTATTATTATTATTATTATTATTATTATTATTATTATTATTATTATTATTATTATTATTATTATTATTATTATTATTATTATTATTATTATTACTATTACTGTTGCTCTTCCATCCATTTCCAACAACATGATCTTCAGTGATTTGGTCCAACACCACATAAATCTCCATTTGCTACGGCTGTGATATATGTGACATGTCCATTATGTAGCGTTGATTTAAGTTACAAATATACGTTATTTTGTATAGTTAAACTTAATTGTATGTCAGACCAGAAACCGTACGACAGTAGACGGCACTACTTGCTTTCTGTTAGCGACAAATGTCAAGCGGAGCTTACAAAACCCGACACTCCACATAATGCCAACGGCTTCGGGCGAAGGGTAAAAGCCTTATATTGGTGAGAAGAAATGCAACCTAAAGACTAAATATCGTGGCAGAGCAGACCAGGCCCTAAGCTTTGGTTGGCAATTAGTCTAGGATGGAAGCTCAGATAGACAGACAGCTAGAGTATAGCTTTGCTAATCTGGCAGCTTCTGCAGCTAATCTTGTTCCAGACTTATCGGTGTTACTTTTCCTCTGGAGTGAACTAGGCATGCCGAGAGAGGGATCATGCTGCATGGGCAACATATGATCTCCACAGTTCAGCCCAGGCTTTGTGCTATTTTTAAGCAAGACGGCAAGGTGCCAGCAGTATAGTAGTAGTAGTAGTAGTAGTAGTAGTAGTAGTAGTAGTAGTAGTAGTAGTAGTAGTAGTAGTAGTAGTAGTAGTAGTAGTAGTAGTAGTAGTAGTACAACAACAATAACAACAACAAAAACTACTACTACTACTACTACTACTACTACTACTACTACTACTACTACTACTACTACTACTACTACTACTAGTTGCAGTAGTAATAATAGTAGTAGTAGTACTAGTAGTGCTAGTGACAGTGGTAGCGGCAGTGGTAGTAAAATTTATTTCACTATTACGATTACTGTATCTGCAAATAATGAAAAACAATAATAAGTATTAATATTTCTACTACTATCATCATCATAATTATCTTTATAACCATTACCACCACCACCACCATTATCATTAGCATCCTCATCATTATCATCATCATCCATATTAAACTGTACTCCTTCTCTCATCTACTCCTACACATTGTATTTAGCCCAGTGGTACACTATCAGCAGCTGCAGTAGGGCCACATTGATGATGATGATGATGATGATGACGTCGATAAAATCCGCTGTCTTGGTGACGTTCCTCACACTTGCCATACTTACTCAAGGTGAGAATGCTCTCTCGTTTACACACAGTGCGCCACATAAGGTGGCGTATAGCTGATGATTTCGTTCTAATCCTGTGTTGTTGTTTTTTTTATTCAATTATAGTTTTCCAGACTAGAAGTTTGCAAATCCTTTACAGGACGTCGCAGTCAACACCAGTATTTTTTGCTGTTGTGATCTCTTAGCATGTTTACGTTCAGTAGTTTGCCATTGCTTTCTGAACGACCCGCGCCCATACCATTTCGTAAACAACCAACGCAAGGCGGTCTACTGCCAAATCGCCCGCAGCTGTTTCGAACGCGGGAATGCGAGATGTCGAACTGTGTCCGAAACACCTTCGTCACGGAGCCAGTTGTCCAGGTAATTACATAAAAGACCCGTTTGACATACCTTAAAGTGCATTGGGAATAACACAGGGAATATTACAGAGAATAACAGGGAATAACAGAGGGGCTAACTGAGTCCATGGGAAACTTGATATATGAAGCCCATTAACGGACACTCTACCGTTATGTATAATTTAACTCGACATCGCAAGGAACAAGAGGAACAATATGAGATGATATGGGATGAGATCATACTAGATGAGATGGTAAGAGATAAGATTAGGTCGGGCGGGATGGGGTGAGATGAGAAGAGATGGGATGCGATGCGATGCGATGCGATGAGATGAGATGAGATGAGATGAGATGAGATGGGGTGGGATGGGATGGGATGGAATGAGATTAGATGAGATGGGATGAGATGGGATAATGAAGACGCATTGGGCATATGGTGTTGGATCATCTGTTCATAGACCAATGAGTACTCGGAAAGGGGGGGGGGTGTGGTCAGTATAACCTTATAGATCCCAGGTCGATTTAAAAAAATTAAAATCCGCCTTTTAAAGAAAACGAAAATTGTTGTGTGTCCATTGCAAGACGTTGCGATCCAGCCCATGTTTAATCGCAAGGCAATTTTACGTTCAGTTCATTCATTCATTCATTCATTCATTCATTCATTCATTCATTCATTCATTCAGTAGCATGTCCTTTGCAGAACCTCGCTCCCGTATCAACTTTCCGGAAAACTTCTCGACATAAGCAAGATTTCCCACATCCGATATACCCATCTGGAGATCATCCACCACATCCTGCACCCATCTTCTTTCTGGCCTCCCTCTTCCTCTCTTCCCAGACATATACTCCTCCATTATTGTTCTCTCCAAACTTTCGTGACGTTTTAAGTGATCAAGATATTTCAATTTCTTTTGTTTTATCGTCTTTATTAGGCAACCT
The DNA here is from genome assembly GCA_963921405.1 of Cepaea hortensis. Lineage (NCBI taxonomy): Eukaryota > Metazoa > Mollusca > Gastropoda > Stylommatophora > Helicidae > Cepaea > Cepaea hortensis. Next base: position 470,346,952 of record OY992876.1, on the reverse strand, counting down.
TTTTCGATGTTCAGCTCTTGAAGTATGGATGCATTTGTTCTTTTCTGTAGTTCGGTTCAGTAGTTTAAGAAAAGACACCAGGCAGCGACAAGCTGTGGTTTTGCTAGGAGCATGGCGTTTTGTAGGCCTGAGTGCCTGGAGGATTAGGTGGCCTGTGTTATCTCTCACAGTCGAGGTCATAGTGGGCAAATTAATAAGAGCGCTCTTTCTTAAACATCCGGTGCGCTGATGTGAAGGTAGCACACCCTTACACCAGTCAGTTGGACTAACATGTTGAGCTCTGGTTCTTGACGTGAGGACGTAACTTCCTCTGAATTCGGAGTGACTTTGTCTGATGGTGAGGGACACTTTAATTGAACGTTCTATAGAATTAAATAAAGATCTATATCTTTGTTTTATTGACTACACACAGGCTTTCGATAAAGTGAGACATGTCGACATAAGGATGCTTGAAGATCTACAAATTGATGGAAAAGACCTTAGACTTGTAAAATACCATATATTGGAAACAACAAGCTGCCATCAGAATTGATATTGAAGTAGGTCAATATCAGCCTGTTAAGAGAGGTGTGAGACAGGGATGTGCAATGTCTCCAGATTTTTTTTTCCCTGTACAGTGAAAATATTTTCAGAAATATAGAAGATATGGAAGGAATCAACATTGGGGAAAGATACATCAATAACATTAGAAATGCAGATGATACAGTCTTGATTGCAGACAATGAACAGGACGTGCAACATTTAGTAGATGCGGTTGTTGCACACAGTGAATAACTAGGGTTAGAACTGAATATTAAGAAGTCACAGATTATGGTCGCCACTGGGAAGAAGGAAATACCACAGTGTAATATACAAGTAAATGGGTATTCTTAAAGAAGTTGGTGCAGGAGAGCCTGGCGTATAATGACACAACATCTAGCTTAAGAATGGAGGTGGAGGGGGTCAGTGCAGCTTTCCGCTGGATAGAGAACACGATACATACAGACATTGTGATTGTAACTGACTCAGAAACCGTGGTGAGGACAGGCAGGCTTCGTACAGAGTGGCTTGCTTCGCTTCGGAGGTCACGAGTAGCAAGCATCACCTGGATCTTTTCTCCGGGGCATGCCAGTATGCTGGGGAATGAACAGGCGGACAGATTGGCTGGCTCGTCAAAACTTGGTGGAGTATTGATAAAAAAAAGTCGCTTAAAAGTCGACAGGGTCGACTTCATTGCACCGGGTTTTATCCCATATGGCTCGGTCTCTTTTCGCAGCACGGAAAGCGTCGCACAAAGCACGAACTCCGTAGCTTTTAGCGACGACCCACAGGAGTCTCCGAAACATTTAACTCGTAAACCGAAGGACGCGGCCCGGAATCGAACCCGCAACCTTCGGAGCACGAGTCAAACGGTTTGACCACTTCGCCACAGAGGCTCCCATAGGAGTATTGATGCATGACAAGGCAGACGTGGCTGCGGCCTTGTGGGAGCACGTGTACACCTAGGAGGAGCAAATGGATTACCATGGTCTGGCAAGAATGCGACAGCGAGGAGTGACGAGGGGATCTGGCCGACGCTCAACGCTCAGAGGAAAGGCGAGACGGACATATAATCAGATTGCTACTGGAACTATTAGTGTTGGAACTCTTCGCTGGCTGCTGAGGATGGAGACGGAGCGCTTATGGGAATGTCCCGAATGCTGTGATGTCGGTTCCTAAATCAATCAATCAATCAATCAATCAATTCTTAAGCAAGTGAATCGATATAGTTATCTCGGCACAGTCATAACATCTGATGGGAGATGCCTTGAAAAATTAGAACAAGAATTGTCATTGCGAAGGTAGCCTTTTTCAAGATGAAACACATACTGACCAATAAAATATATCAACTGAAACGAGAAAAAGGGTGCTGTAGTGCTTCATAGAACCTATACTTTTATATGGATGTGAAGCGTGGACAATGAGCAGACAAGCTGAAAAACATCTGATGGCTGTGGAAATGTGGTTTCTGAGGAAAATGCAAAGAATAGCATGGACAGGCAGAAAAACCAATGAACAAGTCCTTCAAGAAACAAATGAAGATCGCAAACTGATTAGAGTCATTAGATGTAGACAGTCAAAATGTTTTGGGCATGTTATGAGAAGAAATGACTTGGAGAACTTGGTAACAACTGGCAAGATCAAAGGAAAGAGACCAAGGGGAAGACCGAGAAGTAAATTCCTGGATGGCTTGCCCAAGTGGCATGGTCGAGACAGGAACACGGAGCTGATCCAGGACTCTGGTGATCGAGTGAGATGGCAAAACATGACCACCCACGCTTATCGGCATGGCACATGATGGATGGATGGAATGACACTGGTAATAGGAAAAGCTCATTCCCACGAACAATCACCCCAGTGCACTAGACGTTGTAGTGAGTGTATGGACTGCGCTTGAGTTCAAAGCGAGCTAATGCAAAAACAAAAAAAAACATAAATAAATAAATAAATAAACACGGAAGTAAAATTACCAGTAGCTCTCGGCGAGCCCAGGAATCGAACCTTCATCTGACTATGCACATGCCCTTGTTAGAGCAACCGCCCAACCATTACTCTACTTTAAAATTCTGACGATATCACCCATCTAATGCAGACTGGTCTATAACGATTTACGTCTTGCATCATCATCATCATCATCATCATCATCATCATCATCATCATCATCATTCAGAGCATTGTCGGCTGTCGAGGGTGATCATGAGTCTCCACAAATTGCGATCTCCGACGGTATGGATAAATTCATGTGATGACACTCTTCCGTGTCATGACACAAGACTATCAAGAATCTTCTCACACTGTCTTCCTCTTTCTCTTTTTCAGCAAATATTTTCGGTTGCGACAACATGTTCCAGTTTTGTGTCCTGTCATAACATGGTGAAAAAATCGATGGCGTTTCTTACTGATGTTTTTGATAAGCTGTCTTTGCAACTCAGTTTCCCTTAACACGTCCAAATTGCTCATTTTGGCTGTCTAATTAATTTTCAGCCGGTCTCCCTGGTCTAGGCATTACACGACTTTCTCCATAATCCCGTATACTCTCGTGAGTAATGTGACGTTGCGCGAGAATTGGTAGCGGTTCTTTCCGCGTCGGTAACTTATGGGGTATGTGAGCCGGTCGTTCAGAAAGCAATGGTAAACTACTGAGCGTAATCTTGCCAAGAAATCAACAATTAGCTGAAAGATGCTGATTTTGACAGCGGTGTCCTCTGAAGGATATGCGATTTTTAAAAAACAAAATTAATTTTCATCATTCTTCTATAAAACCACATCTCCTTGGCCTACATGGATTTTTTTCTCTAATCAGTGTACGTTTCCAAGCCATGCAGGTATTTACTTCTCTGCCTTCTCCTTGCTCTCCTCTCCTCGATCTTGCCTGTTGTCACCAAGTTCTCCAATTTATGTCTTCTCATAACGTGTCCACAAAACTGTGACTTTCTACGTCTAATTTCTCTAATCGGTTTACGGTTTTAATTTTTTTTTTTTTTTTTTTTTTTTTTTTTTTTTTACGACTTAGTCATTTGGTGTTCTGTCTGTCCATTTATTCTTTGCAATGATTGATTGATTGATTGATTGATTGATCTAGGAATCGACATCACAGTATTCGGGGCATTCCCATAAGCGCTCCGTCCCTATCCTCAGCGGCCAGCGAAGAGTTCCAACACTAATAGTACCAGTAGCAATCTGATTATATGTCCGTCTCGCCTTTCCTCTGAGCGTTGAGCGTCGGCCAGATCCCCTCGTCACTCCACGCTGTCTCATTCTTGCCAGACCATGGTAATCCATTTGCTCCTCCGAGGTGTGCAACGTGCCCCCACAAGGCCGCAACCACGTCTGCCTTGGCATGTAACAATACTCCACCAAGTTCTGCAGAGCCAGCCAATCTGTCCGCCTGTTCATTTCCCAGCACACCGGCATGTCCCGGAAAAAATATCCAGGCTATGCTTGTCACCCGTGACCTCCGAAGCGAAGCAAGCCACTCCGCACGAAGTCTGCCCGTCCTCATCCTCGTCAGCATGCTTTCTGAGTCAGTTACAATCACGATGTGTGTGTGTGTGTCGTATTCTCCATCCAGCGGAGAGCCGCAGTGACCGCCTCCACCTCCATTCTTAAGCTGGATGTTGTGGTATCATATGCCAGGCTCTCCTGCTCCAAACGTCGACCATTAGCTTTGGCTATGAACCCCCAGCCACTTCTCTCACCTCTTGACACCGAAGCATCTGTGTAGATAATCACATCACCCGAGTGAGCATTGTCCTGAATTAGTTGCTGGATTTCCACTTCCGTGGCCCCTGCTGGCCACTCCCTGCACTCCCGGCTTAATGTGATTATAACTCTGCACAAGTCTGACTGCTCCGCTGGCACTCTGACCCACTCCTCTCCACGCCTAATGTTTTCCAAGATGCACACCTGTCTGATCGTATCCTCCGCCTTAGCCATCCATGATTTCCCTCTTATCAGTCGCTGAACCTTAACTGCGTCCAGCGCCTCATGCAGTGGGTGGGCTGTGTCTGCAGCTACTCTGAGGTATGCCTTCGCCTGCATCACCTAGAGCCTACCAACAACAGTCGGCAGACCAAGGATGTAACGCATACACACTACTGGGGTGTCTCTAGTGCATCCCAGAATGACCCGCATAGCTTCGTTCTGTATGCGCTCTAACTTCACCAGCTGACTCTCTGAGACAGTGAGCAGACCTAATCCATAATCAATTACTGAGAGGATCAAGTGCTGGTATAGTGTGAAAAGCATTCTCTGCTCTGTGTCCATTGCAGCCATAGTTTTATGTGCACTGAGTCCCTTTTGAGATCTTGTCACAACCGTCTCCACATGGTCCTTGAAGGATAGGCTCCTGTCAAATGTGATCCCCAGATACTTTAGTTTGTTCTCTCTGCTGACATTTCTATCATCTATCGCGAGGCTTGGGACATCAGCTTTCACAATCCTGTTGTCCAGAGAGCACCACAAAACAGCCGCCTTTTCCGGGTGGATGACAGCACTCATTTCAGTGCACCAGTCAATCACTTTGTCTACTGTCGCCTGTAGCTCCTGGGCTGTTTGCTCCCTATCTCTCCCCTGCCTATATGCAAGAATATCATCTGTAAATGTTAGTATTCTTCCAACCCCTGGTGCTTCTAGGTTTGCAATCTTGCTTGTATACACATTAAAGAGCACCGGTGAGACTGCAGATCTCTGTAGCAGTCCCGGGGTTAAAATATGTGGCTCTGAGGTCCATGCACCCAGACGGAGAGCAACCCAACGAGAGTGCAGGACGGCTGCTATCCAGTTCACCAACCAGGGATTGACCCCCTTCTCCATCAGTGCGGTCATCAAAATATCATATCGAACTCTATTGTACGCAATGATGATACCCCAACAGATAACTAACTAATATGTCAATGTGTTTTTGCAGTTTCTGAAGGCGGCGTTTGTGTCAAGCCAGATCCGTTGGTCAGGAGAATCACAGAGAAAGATGGGGCCGGTATATGCTTAATGTTTGTGATGTTATTGTTAGGTGTATGTCACGTACAGTACGTCACAGTCAACCCCAGCTATTGTTGGCGTTTTGTGATTTACTTGATACATTTTACATTTAGTAGTTTGCTGTGAATCTTGGGATGTAAATGAACAAATTAGGAAGAGATTGGGAGCGACAGAAATGTGCTTCCTGAGACGAATGTTGCGAATTCCTTGAACTGCCAAAGTAACTAACAACGACTGCCTGAAAGAGGCTAATGAAACTAGAACATTATATACAACAATAAGAAAGAGGCAAACAACTTTTTTTGGGTCATGTGATGAGAAGAAAGACATTGGAGAAAGCCGTGACAACTGGAAAGACCGAGGGGAAGAGAGGCCGACCAAGAGACATGATGCTGCATAGATTGAGACGATGGCATGGAGGAATATCAGCAACAGAGTTGATCCAGAAAACCAAAGACCGAGATCTGTGGAGAGCCATGAACGCCTAGGCCAGCCGGCATGGCACTTGATGATGATTAGTTTCCTATTGTTTTCTGAACAACCCACACTTCAGTCATCGAAATCAACGCATGGTGGTCTGCTTACAAATCGCCCGCGGATGATTTTGAA
>OY992876.1:470258344-470338344 GCA_963921405.1 Cepaea hortensis | reverse complement strand
GTTGGTTAGTTGGTTAGTTAGTTAGTCAGTCAGTCAGTCAGTCAGTCAGTCAGTCAGTCAGTCAGTCAGTCAGTCAGTCAGTTAGTTAGTTAGTTAGTTAGTTAGTTAGTTAGTTAGTTAGTTAGTTAGTTAGTTAGTTAGTTAGTTAGTTAGTCGACAGATCATCCTCATTGCAACATCGAACCATTCAGTCTATAAGTGCTGGGATCCCATCCTCAGAAATTCCCGCAGCGTGTATCCCACAGAGAGGAAGACAAATAGTCAGACAGACAAGCATGAGAAATATGTTTATAGTCAGGCAGACATGTAGTCAGGAGATAGACGTGATCTTAACGTAGCCATGACACGAGCACGTGATCTTAACTTAGCCATGATTTAGGCACTTGATAATAGCTTAGCCACGGAATAGACACGTGTTCTTAACTTAGCCAGTGCATGGACACGGGATATTAACTTAACTTAGCCATAGAATAGATACGGGATCTTAACTTAACTTAGCCATGGAATTGATACGGGATCTTAACAGAAAGCCATGGCATGAACACGGGATTTTAACTTAGCCATAGCATAAGTAGGGGCTCTTAACATAACCTTGCCATCGCATGAACACGGGATCTTAACTTAACCATAGCATGGGCACGGGATTAAAATTAACTTAGCCATGGAATGAACACTTAGCCATGTTATGGACACGTGATCTTAACTTAGCCATGGTGTGGACACTTGATCTTTACTCAACCATGGCATAGCCACGTCATCTTAACTGAGCTATGGAATGGACGTGTGTTCTTAACTTAGCCATGACATGTACACAAGGTTTTAACTTAACTTAGCTTTGACATTAACGCATGATCTTAATTCAGCCGTGGATTGGTCATGTATTGGGTCGACAGAGAAGGAATGTGGCCTCTCAAGTTGCAAGAGGGTGCCGAACCTCTACCCAAATACAGATGTTGCTGTAAGGATGTATTATTTCCCGCCAGGTACAAACATCTTCATCAGCCGAGGTGTGGCGAATGCGTCATACACATTCCTCTTTGAAGCCCAGAGCAACTTCAGCGAAACATACTTCGATAAGTTCTTTGAGTACAGGCACATTGGGGATACCTGGGTGCTCAAGCTTACAAGAGTACTGGATCTTGATCTCATAGCTGTAAGTCTGTGTATGCTATGTCATCGGAGGACCATCATCATCATCATGTAACCTGGCAAAGTGGTTGAGGCTTTCATATCTCCCCACAGATCGTTGTCCTTAGTGTTTCAGATACATTCCATTGAGGATATTCCTCGCTGTCATCGTCTTAGAAGTCAAGCGTCATTTCTAATGCCTGATTCTGCTGCAGCTGATCTTCCGAGCTGTCACTATGTTCTCCAGTGCCTCGTTTCCTCTGCCGATTATCTTTCCAGCTATCACAATGTTCCCCAGAGATGTCGTTTCCTCTACCGATTATCTTTCCAGCTGTCACAATGTTCCCCAGAGATGTCGTTTCCTCTACCGATTATCTTTCCAGCTGTCACAATGTTCCCCAGAGATGTCGTTTCCTCTACCGATTATCTTTCCAGCTGTCACAATGTTCCCCAGAGATGTCGTTTCCTCTACCGATTATCTTTCCAGCTGTCACAATGTTCCCCAGAGATGTCGTTTCCTCTACCGATTATCTTTCCAGCTGTCACAATGTTCCCCAGAGATGTCGTTTCCTCTACCGATTATCTTTCCAGCTGTCACAATGTTCCCCAGAGATGTCGTTTCCTCTACCGATTATCTTTCCAGCTGTCACAATGTTCCCCAGAGATGTCGTTTCCTCTGCCGATTATCTTTCCAGTTGTCACAATGTTCTCAGTTGCCTCGTGTCCTCTACCGATTATCTTTCCAGCTGTCACTGTGTTTTCCAGTGCCCGTCTCAACTACCGTGATCTATCCAGCTGTCACAATATTCTCCTGTGCCCCGTCTCATCTACCATGATCTTTCCATCTGTCACAATGGTCTCCAGCGCCCCGTTTCCTCTACCGATTATCTTTCCAGCTGTCACACAGTTCTCTGATGCTTCTCTTCTCATTATATGACGACAATAGTTAGTCGACCCTGCTTAAAATAGGTCATAAGAAATGCTGTGGGAAGTTAAATGCGGCCGGTGGGATACTGACCAAATATCCACCAAGTGCTGATGGGTCTGTACAAATATGGGTCTAGTACTGTCTAGCTGTCTAGGTCCTCTAATAAGTACTGGAGAGTTTTGGTCATAGACCATACCTTTATGAAGGGAAAATCCCAACTGCACCTCCCCGTGGTAGAGGATGGAAACACACCACGGTGTGGCTAACACAGCTCTGGGGACCGAGTATCCACCGGAATAAGTGGACAACTCTGCAGATGAGCAGAGCTGGGCACTCACTTGTCCTTACAGTCGGAAATGGCTGTCAACGGCAGAGGTAAAAAGACCACCATGTGAATGTGGAAGGCAAGGGGAAACCACCACATTATCTTCCCAAGACTTCATGGCAAAACATATATCAGAGTTAGTGAACGACGTTAATGGCTGTCTTAGGACATCCTCGTCCGGTAGGGACAGTCATGAGCCACAGGTGACACCAGACCGTCATCCAGCTACTGATGGCAAAATCATAAATAAATTTAATGTAGTAACATGGAATGTTAGGACATTAAATGACCTAGGAAAGTTGAACAATGTTCTGAGAGAAATGGATAGTATGAAAATGAATATACTAGGCGTTAGTGAGATGAGTTGGAAGGGATCGGGCAAAATTATAGCTAACAACCACATAATAATTTATTCTGGAGGGGATACACATAAAAAAGGTGTAGGAATAATACTTGACGAAAAAACAGCCAAGTGACTTAATGGATACTGGTGTATTTCAGATAGAGTTGTTTTGGTCAAAATCAAAGGCAAACCAAGAGACATAAATATTATACAAGTATGTGCACCAACAACAAGCAGTAGTAATGAAGAAATACAACACTTTTACGATGAAATAGAAATGACGATGGCTCAAATTGGATCACAGTAAATAAAAATAATACTTGGAGATTTTAATGAAAAAGTAGGAAAGGGGAAAATGGAGGATGTAGTGGGGAATTATGGTTTAGGTACAGGAAATGAAAGAGGAGAAAAGCTAATAAAATGGGCAAATATCAATGATATGATAATTGGAAAGACGTGGTTTAAACACCATAAAAGACGACTACACACATGGAAGAGCCCTGATCAGAAAATACGCAACCAAATTGACTACATACTAATTAATAAAAGAAATGCTTTAATTAATGTAAAAAACAATGCCTGGCGCCGACTGTAATAGTGATCATGTACCACTATGTGGACAAATAAAAGTAAGATTAAAGAGAGGGGGAAAAATGGTTAGGAACATGAGACTTAATAAAGAGTTTCTGAAAGTAGATAAAGAAATTCAAGAACAATATATAGTGACTGTGAGAAATAGGTACAGTGCAATAGCTAAAATACAGAGTATAAATGAACAATGGGAAATGTTAAGGGACTCCATTCATCAAACTAGCAAAGAAATATTACCGAAGAGAAGTCAAATATCTATGAAAGTATGGATGAATGAAGAAATTTTAATGCTGATGGACAAAAGAAAACAGAGTAAAAATGGCAAACAAGAATACGCTAAGATAAATAAAGAAATAAAAGATAAAATGTTGGAAGGCAAAAGAATGTTGGTTAAATGAGAAGTGCAAAAAACAAATTGAATTAAATGCCATTAAAGATACAAAAAATATGCACAGACAAATCAGTGAGCTCACGGGAAGAAAAATAAGAATAAATACAGGGTGTTTGAAATCAAAAACAGGAAAGATATTATTGGAGGAAGGTGCTATAATGAAGAGGTGGAATGAGTATATAAGAGAATTATATGATGGGGAAAGGGAAGAATTAACAGAAGAAAGTAAATTAGAAGGTCCACCTATTCTGAAAGAAGAAGTCGCTGACGCTATGAAATATATGAAGAAAAGAAAAACAGCTGGACCAGATGAAATCACAATAGAAGAATTAGAAGTATTGGGAGAATTTGGAGTAGATATATTAACCAAAATGTTAAATGATATTTACAGCAGTGGATATTTACCCAGTGATATGCTGAAATCTGTATTTATAGCTATACAAAAAAGACCAGGAGCAATTTAATGTGAAGATTTTCGTACAATTAACCTTTTAAACCATATCACTAAGCTTCTGCTCAGAATCATAATGAGAAGAACCAGAATGAAAATAAAAATGGAAATTAGTGAAGAACAGTATGGATTTGTGGAGGGAAAGGGCACAAACAATGCAATATATACATTACGGACACTAATAGAAAGGTCAATAGAGAAACAGAAAGACATATATGTATGCTTCATAGATTATACTAAGGCATTTGATAAAGTAAAACATGATGAAATGATTAAAATGTTGGAAGATATCAGCATTGATGGGAAAGATTTAAGAATAATAAAGAATATTTACTGGAACCAGGTAGTAGCAATTAAAATTGGAAATAAAGAGGGTAGTTACGAACAAATAAAGCTAGGAGTACGACAGGGGTGTGTCTTGTCACCAGATCTCTTCTCCCTATATAGCGAAGTAATAATGAGAGAGATCAAAGAGATGCCAGGAATACTAGTTGGAGGTAATAATATAAATAATATACGCTATGCAGATGACACAGTATTGGTGGCAGATAAATCAATAGACCTACAACAATTGTTGGACACCGTAGTAACAGAGAGTGCAAGGAAAGGACTCTCCTTGAATATCAAGAAAACAGTAACAATGGTGATATCAAAGAAAATGGTGACACCAAAATGTGACATAGAAATAGAAGGAAAAATTCTTAACCAAGTGGATAATTTTAGATACCTAGGGGCATTTATAACATCAGATGGAAGATGTACAACAGAGATTAAGAGCAGAATAGGGCAAGCAAAGGCTGCATTTCAGAAAATGAAGAGTATCTTGCGCAATAGGTCACTATCACTGAGTGTAAGAAAAAGAGTGCTGAAATGCTATGTAGAACCAGTTTTGCTGTATGGAAGTGAATCTTGGAATGTAAATAAACAAATTAAGAAGAAATTAGACGCAACAGAGATGTGGTTCCTGAGACGAATGTTGCGAATTCCTTGGACTGCCAGAGTAACTAACAACGACTGCCTGAAACAGGCTAATGAAACTAGAACACTATATACAACAATAAGAAAGAGACAAACAGCTTTCTTTGATCATGTAATGAGAAGAGAGGTATTGGAAAACATCGTGACAACTGGAAAGATCGAGGGGAAGAGAGGCAGAGGCAGACCAAGAAATGATGCTGAATGGATTGAGACGGTGACACGGAGGAATATCAGCAGCAGAATTGATCCAGAAAACCAAAGACCGAGATCTGTGGAGAGCCATGAACGCCTACGCCAGCTGGCAGGGCACTTGATGATGATGACTGTCTAGCAGAAAGCAATGGCATACTACTGAACGTAAAAACTTGCCTAGTACATCAACAGCAGCTGAAAAATGATGGTGTTGACTGCAATGTCCTGTAAGGGATATGCAACATTAAAACACAAACGCTGTGTAGCACAGACCTATAGGTCTGCGTTTTGTAAATGTGTCTTCTAGACCTTACTTACACTGTCTGTGCTTGTCTTACACCGGCTGTTTTTAAAGTCTCGTTACACTTTGTATGTAGAACAAATTTGAAAAATGATGATGTCATCAAAAATTACAGCTTTAATTTCTTAAGTTAATCCAGTACTTCTGTATGAATCAGAAACATGAAGAATGGCAAATATGATTAACAATACACTACAAACATTCATGAATTGGTGTCCGTGCAAAATGTGTTCTATATACAAAGTGTAGTGAGATTTTTAAACACCCTGTAGTTGTGTATAATATTCTGGCTGCATTGGTCCTTTCCAGGCAATCGTTGTTTGTTGCTCTAGTCCTTCAAATGTGCAACATTCGACTCGTCTTCTTTTTCGTTCCTCTTTTGAGTGGAGATCTGTCACACCTAGTTGGTTATGTACCACAGTCACGCCTGGTTGGTTATGTACCTCAGTCACACCTGGTTGGTTATGTACCACAGTCACACCAGGTTTGTTATGTACCTCAGTCACACCTGGTTGGTTATGTACCTCAGTCACACCTGGTTGCATATGTACCTCAGTCACACCTGGTTGGTTATGTACCTCAGCCACACCTGGTTCGTTATGTACCTCAGTCACACCTGGTTGGTATGTACCTCAGTCACATCTGGTTGGTTATTACCTCAGTCACACCTGGTTGATTATGGACCTGAGTCACACCTGGTTGGTTATGTACCTCAGTCACACCTGGTTGGTTATGTACCACAGTCACACCTGGTTGGTTATGTACCTCAGTCACACCTGGTTGGTTATGTACCTCAGTCACACCTGGTTGGTTATGTACCTCAGTCACACCTGGTTGGTTATGTACCACAGTCACACCAGGTTTGTTATGTACCTCAGTCACACCTGGTTGCATATGTACCTCAGTCACACCTGGTTGGTTATGTACCTCAGTCACACCTGGTTGGTTATGTACCTCAGTCACACCTGGTTGGATATGTACCTCAGTCACACCTGGTTGGATATGTACCTCAGTCACACCTGGTTGCTTATGTACCTCAGTCACACCTAGTTGCTTATGTACCTCAGTCACACCTAGTTGGTTATGTACCTCAGTCACACCTAGTTGCATATGTACCTCAGTCACACCTGGTTGGTTATGTACCTCAGTCACACCTAGTTGGTTATGTACCTCAGTCACACCTAGTTGCATATGTACCTCAGTCACACCTGGTTGGTTATGTACCTCAGTCACACCTGGTTGGATATGTACCTCAGTCACACCTGGTTGCTTATGTACCTCAGTCACACCTAATTGCTTATGTACCTCAGTCACACCTAGTTGGTTATGTACCTCAGTCACACCTGGTTGCATATGTACCTCAGTCACACCTGGTTGGTTATGTACCTCAGTCACACCTGGTTGCATATGTACCTCAGTCACACCTGGTTGGTTATGTACCTCAGCCACACCTGGTTCGTTATGTACCTCAGTCACACCTGGTTGGTATGTACCTCAGTCACATCTGGTTGGTTATTACCTCAGTCACACCTGGTTGATTATGGACCTGAGTCACACCTGGTTGGTTATGTACCTCAGTCACACCTGGTTGGTTATGTACCACAGTCACACCTGGTTGGTTATGTACCTCAGTCACACCTGGTTGGTTATGTACCTCAGTCACACCTGGTTGGTTATGTACCTCAGTCACACCTGGTTGGTTATGTACCACAGTCACACCAGGTTTGTTATGTACCTCAGTCACACCTGGTTGCATATGTACCTCAGTCACACCTGGTTGGTTATGTACCTCAGTCACACCTGGTTGGTTATGTACCTCAGTCACACCTGGTTGGATATGTACCTCAGTCACACCTGGTTGGATATGTACCTCAGTCACACCTGGTTGCTTATGTACCTCAGTCACACCTAGTTGCTTATGTACCTCAGTCACACCTAGTTGGTTATGTACCTCAGTCACACCTAGTTGCATATGTACCTCAGTCACACCTGGTTGGTTATGTACCTCAGTCACACCTAGTTGGTTATGTACCTCAGTCACACCTAGTTGCATATGTACCTCAGTCACACCTGGTTGGTTATGTACCTCAGTCACACCTGGTTGGATATGTACCTCAGTCACACCTGGTTGCTTATGTACCTCAGTCACACCTAATTGCTTATGTACCTCAGTCACACCTAGTTGGTTATGTACCTCAGTCACACCTGGTTGCATATGTACCTCAGTCACACCTGGTTGGTTATGTACCTCAGTCACACCTGGTTGGTTATGTACCTCAGTCACACCTGGTTGGATATGTACCTCAGTCACACCTGGTTGCTTATGTACCTCAGTCACACCTAGTTGCTTATGTACCTCAGTCACACCTAGTTGGTTATGTACCTCAGTCACACCTGGTTGCATATGTACCTCAGTCACACCTGGTTGGTTATGTACCTCAGTCACACCTGGTTGGTTATGTACCTCAGTCACACCTGGTTGGATATGTACCTCAGTCACACCTGGTTGCTTATGTACCTCAGTCACACCTAGTTGCTTATGTACCTCAGTCACACCTAGTTGGTTATGTACCTCAGTCACTGTAACAAGGTGAACTCATACAAATGACGGAACTCAGTTGGTTCTTTATATGAAGTGTTTAATACTATAGATGACAGCCGGATCTAAGTTGGCGACCTTCTGGTTCTCTAGCTTGATGGTAACTGCCCCTTTGACAACAAACCACGTCACGACTTGAGCATCTCTCCTCTCGTTCGACCCCGATGCTCAATCGTGCTGTAGTCGTTTCCCACCTAAATACTACCAAAACCCCTACCTCTGTTACACCTCCCTATGTTTTTCTAAAGAATTTTTCCTATAAAGGAAAAATTCTTTACTCCCAACTCTCTTACTCTATTCCCTCTTTTTCCTTAACTCCCACATTTCCTCTAATCTTCCCCAAACCAACTCAAATTTGAGTATATATTATATCCTTTAACCCTTCTCCCTGTCATATTGTAAATCTAGTAACCTACTATAAACTTCTTCTTCGTTTCTGCCTCTTCATACTTTACCGGATATAAATCTCAACTTTATAAACTTATATATGTACTTCATACCCCATATGATCACGCCTTTAAACTAACTCTTTTAGTTCTCACAGTTCCCCTAATCTCTTTACACTACTTTATTTTAAATAAACCAATTTATTTCCTCGAAGCATATAGCAATCCACTATATATACTCCAAATTCTTGCTTGTCTCCTCAAGTTCCTGTATCAATCATACATATCATAAGAACAATAGGTCGTATAATCGTTATTGTACACATGGCATTATAAAATCTCTCACTCCTTCACAACACAAGACAACCAGAAACAACGTAGTTAGAAAAAGTAAAGAAGGGGTGCGCACCCAGTGTAAAGCATAAAGAATGAATAGTCAACATGATCACATCTACATACAGTAATGCATAGTCCACATAACCACATTTACCTCCCTTGCAAATAAAAAAAAAATTTTGTACAACAATTTTTTAAAATACGTCTTATAGATCTTTGTTCTCCATAAACCAAGTTGACATAAGTTTTTCCAACATTTGTATATATAACATTTATATTGCCATCCACAATCTTGTCTATTTTTCCGTCACCTCACCTTTTACCACGAGCCAATGTTCATATTCTATGAACATTATCAATTTAATTAACGCTGGTTTTTCACAGCACCTATTTCTTTCCCCCTCACATCCCATTATTTGTTTCTTTATCCAACCATATAATTATTCTCGCCTATATGCTGCCATTCACAGTTTTCTCCTCCTTTTTCTTCATATAATGCTGACTTTACGCAGCTCCTATTTTATTTTCTAAGAGTTTATATCTACAAGAACCTCTTCATGCCGAGCATCTATATGTCTCTCTAATAGCCCTCATCTATTCCAGCCAATACCATAACTTAATTAAATATATAACGAGGTAATCTAATACACATAATAATTAAACAAAATCAAAACCACATATTATACCTCCCCAACTCAATCAAAAAAAAACACATTTTAACACAATAAAACATTATTAAATCAAAAGGAAATATTCTAGTCTACCTAACACCACTGGTCTCTTTTATGGACCAATAGTATGTATTTTATGAACACAACAACCCTAAAATCAAATTATAACAATCATCTCATAGGATTAAATCAAACCAAAAAAAAACATATTATATGATGCATTTCAACCTCAGCCTCAACAAAACAAGTGTCATCTCGCTAAAGAGAAGAGAAGGTCTTCAAAAAAAATTATAATTCATATAGAATTAGCTACTTAAAGCAACCAAGCAAATTTTCCTCCTATACGAATCAACGTAAGTCATATCTATTCACTCAAGTCACTCCATTGTTTTTATAGTGAGAAACTGAAACAATTCACCGCCAGGTCTATTTATATCTATATCTGTTATTTACAGAACAAATTCTAACTTAAAACAATATCTGTTCTTCTCATGAAAGTCTTTAACTAACAATGACCATACTATATACAGTCCATGTACTACTTAATTACTACCACACACCACGATATTCTTATCACCTAATCTACCTGCTGTACCACTGACTAACATATAAGAAGCCAAAACATAATATCCACCAGCAATTCCGTCAGCGAGAGAAAAAATACATACATGCCTCAATCAAACCTACCTCCACTGCTTCACTACTCCTCCATATCTTATATATAAATTAGGATGTGCGTATCTCTGTCTGTATGTATCTCTGTCTGTATGTATGTATGGCCTTTATTTGTTCGCGAACGGCCCATCCGATTGAGATGAAATTTTCTACACGCCTTCCTTTCATTCCAGAGCTGTCAACTGTGATATTTTGTTAGTGTGAAATCGCCTGCTTACTCAGTATTATTTCATTTTTCATTTTTCATCATAATTTCATATATCTCAGGGGACCTAACTCTGTAAAAGTTATTTCAAGGGGCATAACATTTCTGTATAACTTATAGTCATATTGTGGCATCGTTTTCAAAGATTTATAAACTCTTTGTCCATAGTTATGTACCGCCATATGAGTTATAATAAATAATGATACAATCTGTAAGGCATTTTCAAAGTTTTCATAAAAATGATGCACAATGCATAACATTGTAACTCATCTTTTTTTGCTTAAGAAGTTACTGTAGTCATGCAGGTGATTAGAAAGAGTTTTCATTAAAAATAATGGATGGTGTGTGGTAGAACGTTCTTTTAAGTTACATTTTTTTTTTGTTGAATGAATTTAATGAAGCCGGACAGGGTCAGGCAGACAGATAGACAGACAGACAGACAGATAGACAGTCGGGAACAGGAACTTATATGACTACTTATATAAATTAAATGAGATGCTTCACACCAGGAGCTGGGCGATGTCGGGCCGGGTCAGACAGACAGACAGACAGACAGACAGACAGATAGTCGGTAACGGGAACGCGAACTTATATGACTACTTATATGAATTAAATGAGATGCTTCCCACCAGGGACTGGGCGAAGCCGGGCAGGGTCAGCTAGTCATTTATAAAAATTATTCAACAGAAGTCTCACACACTTATATCTTGCTATCTGCAATATCTCTATCAATTTATCTCTTCCGTTTCCACTTCTTCAACAACTCCAAGTTTCTCTGTATCAACGCTATCTCTACATCAATATCTTCCTCTCCGTATAATCTATCATCTTCCTCCATACTACTAATTGACTCTGATTTCTCATCCATTTCTTCTTCTTCATCTGTTTGTCTTTCGTTAGCAGCCGCTAATCTCTTCCGTTCAATATCCCATCTAATCTGTCTATCATTATTTCTTAAGGACCTTTCTAGTAAAGGCATTTCTTCACCACTTGTTGAATACTCTCTAATTCTCCTCTGTCTTTTCACTTCTCTTTCTCTTTGTTTATCCATTCTTCTTTTTGTTGCTTGTCTAGTATTTTTAAATGGAGCACCTACTTCTTCTTCCATAGTTTCTATACTATCATAATGACTCTCATTCACTATTTCCTCTACTATCGTTTTCGGTATTGTTTGTTCTTGAGTATCATCATAACCTGAAGCTGTTTTTAACTGACGGTGTGTCGGATCTTTTCTAAAATCTGGTATTTTTGTAGTCCCCCTGACGACTCGTTCATCTATGTATCCGGTGTTTGAACAACAATTATTATTATAATTATCATTTTCCTTCTCATTATCATCTCTTCTTAAGTGTTCCACGTGTGCCCTTGCTACATGTCCCGTCACCTGGTTCTTGATACTATACGATACCTTTCCTAGCCTTTCTATAACGTAATAACCTGGTATCCAACGATCATCAAACTTAGAGTTCCTTCTATGCTTTTTGTAATAAACCCTATCTCCTACTTTAAACTCCTGTAACTTAGTATTTAGGTTTTTGTACTTTTTCTGTCTTTCTCTAGCTTTAACTATATTATTCTTCAACCTCATGTGTGCTTTATGCATTTCTTGTATAATGGTCTCCTGAAAGTCTTCTCCCATATACTTCCGTCTTGGTTTTAACAGATTATCTATTGGTAGTATTGGTTCTCTCCCGTGTATTAAATAAAACGGTGAAAAGCCTGTGCTCTCATTTTGATTTGTGTGTATGGCGCTAAGTGCTGGTCCTAAAAATAAATCCCAGTCTTTTTCATGTTCATCCACAATCTTTGCTATAACATCATACAATGTCCGATGTTGTCGTTCGTTTTTAGCATTTGAAGAAGGTCTATAGTATGAGGTCTTTACATGTTTTATATTTAAATCCTTCAACAATTTTTCAAACTTTTTATTCACAAATTCTCTACCATTATCCGTGAGTATAACCTGTGGACAACTAAACCTTGGTACAAACTCCTGTAAAAAAATATTAATGACAGTATCAGCGCTCTTATCTGGAATTGCATAAATTTCCGGCCAAAGACTGTAGACGTCTACTATATGAATTAAATACACGTTCCCTGACAATGTCCTGGGGTGAGGACCCGATATATCTAAACTAACTTTCTGCATAGGAAACTGAGGAATATCTGTATCTTGTAAAGGACACTTAATTGTTTTCATATTCCTTAACCTGCATCTTTCACACGTATCCACATATTTGCAAGCAGACCTAAATAAATTCGGCCAATAATATTTACTAGTAAGTGCTTTCACCAATTTATCCCGACCGAGATGACCATTTTCATCATGATATGCTTTTAAAACTTCACTTTCCAAATGTTTTGGAATATATTTCCTTAGCTGTTCATTCCTTTCACACATATAATATAACTGCTCGTCTTCTTGTAACACTAAATAATTTTTCTTATATTTGTTCTCTTCTGTTTCTTTCAACTTCTGTTTTATTTGTAAGACTTTTGGATCTAACTCCTGTTCTTCCTTCATACTAAATTGTGCTAAATGTGGGTCTTCTTTCACTCTATGTTCAGTCTCATGATCCGATGGTAAACTCTCAAAGTCTTCTCCATTTATTATGGCAGAATCTAAAATATTTACTTGCCAATTTCGGTCGTCGATCTCTGGTTCTCCTTCATCTTCTGTGTCACCTGACGACTGTGGGTAGGGGATCCTAGATAGTAAGTCAGCACACGTGTTAATCCTACCTGGAATGTATTCAACTCTGGCATTGTATCCTTGTAGATTCAACGCCCAGGTCTGTATTTTCCTGTTCTGCACTGGAGCTTCTAAAAGAGACTTTAAAGGCATATGGTCAGTTCTAATAACAAAATTTGCATTATGTAAGTAATAATCTAGTTTCTGAAGAGCGTAGTGTATTGCATAAGCCTCCTTCTCAATAGTAGTCCATTTTCGTTGTGACCTGCTAAGCTTATGAGACAAGAAATAAATTGGCCTTTCATTTTTAACCCCTGGTATTCCAGACTCTTTTCCTTCATATGGTTGAACTAAACACGCTCCTATAGCACTATCAGAAGCATCTGTATATAGTATTAACTGTTTATTCAAGTCTGGATGCGTCAATAGCGGTACCACTGTTAAACTGTTTTTTTTAAAAATCGAATGCTTTTTGACACTCCTCATCCCACTTAAATCTAGCGTATTTGCCCGTTAAATTCGTAATTGGTTCTGCAATCTTTGAAAACGCTGGAATGAACCGCCGATAATACCCACAAGTTCCTACAAACGCACGCACTTCCTTTACGTTAGTTGGAGGAGGTAAATCTTTAATAACCTTTATTTTGTCTTGGTCTGGTTTGATTCCCTCTCTATTTATAATATATCCCAAATATTTTGTTTCTGTTTTTAAAAACTCGCACTTACTAAGCTTTAATTTCACGTCATGTACTCTTAATCTGTCGAACACTAACCTTATATGTTTTAAATGATCACCTACATCTCCTTTCGTATATATAAGAATATCGTCTATGTAAGCCAGGGCAAAGTTTTGCATGCCTTCCAGTACTTCATTTATTAACATCATGTAATGAGATGGAGCCGTTCGAACCCCGAATGGCATTCTTAAAAATTCGTAAGAACCCATATGAGTACAGAAAGCACTCTTCTTTTGAGCGTCCTTCGACATCGGGATACACCAGAATCCTGATCTTGCGTCCAGTGTCGTGAAAAATGTAGAGCCATTGAGCAACCCTAAAATATCATCAATCACCGGCAGTGGGTATGCCACATTCTTAGTAACTTTGTTCAACGCCCGATAGTCGCAACAGAACCGACTTGAACCATCAGGTTTGGCTACAATCACCACCGGAGATTACCACTCTGATTTCGATCTTGTGATTATTCCTGCTTTCAACATTTCTTCTATTGCTTTTTCGACAATTTCTCTATTTCTTAAGGGAGTTCTATATGGTTTTAAGCTAATCGGTGGATGGTCTCCCGTATCTATTTCCATTGTAACTGTTTTTGTCTTTCCCAATTCTAAATCACTAATTGCAAACACATCCTGGTTTTCTTTTATAAGTTGTTCCAATACTTTTTTATTTTCTGGTGGAGCCTTTAACTGTGCCAACAACTCTTGTTCTCTTGTCTTTTTATCTAGTGAATGTATTTGGGCTGTATTTCTTTTGCATGGATGGATCAATTCATCCATTTGTGAGTTTCCTCTAATTCCGCGTCCGCGTCTGTTATTAACTCTTTCACTAGAAGATTGTGAACAGTTTGCTCCCGGCATTTCTACTCTATCAGTTGCCAATATATCACTAATGTTATGTTCTAGTTTTGCTACTACACACCCTCTGTATAACTTAATTTCTCTACCTGTGTTGTTAATCACCATTACTGGAAATGTTAAGTGTTTATCTAATGCTATTATTCCATCCGGAACTTCCAAACCAGGCTCATCAATTACTTCCTCTTGCAACTCAGTGATTCTGACTGTGTCCCCTGCCACATAATATGGGTTTCTCTTTACCTTTGCCTGTATCAAATTAACCGACTGTGGTTTTAACGTCGTGGACATTTTAACTCTAACTAGTGCTGATATATGCATGTCTTCTTCCATATCCACATAGACGTCCTTGAACTTTAATTTGTGTAAATCAAAGAAAAGTCTTACTCCATTTTTTATCAAAAAATCTCTTCCTAACAGCATGTTTCTATTTAAATCTTTCACTACATGAAAAAGATGTCTTACGTTGACCCCTCCTAGCTTGAAATTTATCATCGTTTGCCCAATTACTTGTAAATTCTGTCCCGTAACAGAGTGAAGATTATTATGGCTCTTAAATATCCTACAATTTCTCACTATTATGTATAGAAAACTTTCTTTTACCACACTAACCTGAGCTCCCGAATCAATTAATGTACGAATTCTATACTTTCCTATTTCTATTATACAAGAGCTATAATCTGTTTTATTTTCCGTAAACTGTTTGACTTCATCTAGTTGACAGTATTCTCTGTTCGTTCTACTATACCTGTTATTAACATATTCTTTAAACCTTGGGACCTTATCATTTTCCCTCCTATCACAGGTCCTATTTAATAGGTGGGGCGCCCGTTTCCCTGCGTTCTTGTACCTGTAAAATTTCTGTGTCTATCTTCAACATTCCTATTGCCAGTTCTACTCTGTGTATTCGACTGAACATGCCTGTTACCACAAAAACGAGAAAAGTGTCCGCGTTGACCACAAACCCAACAGACCACATTTGTGTTATTTGTTTTGTGCACTGTCTCACTGGTAGGATACCTTATTTGTCTTCTTTCATTGTATTCACCTCTATTTCTGCCTTGTAACATCTGTACACCTCCTCTCCTATTCCATCCGAACCTTGTTTGTCCTATTTCTATAGGCTCCTATCTTCTCGACTAGTTCCTATTTCTCGTCCTGTTCTCAATCTAAACCTACGTCTCAAATTTTCTTCTTGTACTGCAATATCTACAGCTTGTGACAACCTCTCAGGGTTTTCTCTCATCAACTTAAACTTTAATCCATCGGATTTTATGCCATCTACAAAAATCCCGACTAACATCCTCTCCACCTCTTCTCCTCGTACATTCTGTCCTAAGAATGCATCTTCAGCCAAGTTAATCAACCTATCGCTGAACAACTGTACTGTCTCTCCCGTCTCTTGTTTAGACTGTCTCAATACCGAAAACGCATGTTGTGGATCCGTTATTTCTGCGTACTTGTGTGCTAGGTCGTCCTTAAACTGTTCCCATGTCTCATCTATTCTAGCCTCTAATTTTCTTCTAATATGCTGTGAAACCGGTTCTGTGGCTGCCTGATATGCAAGTCTCATTTTCTCTTCATCTGATGCAGATACCAAATACGCATATTTCTCTATGGAAGTTATCCATTTCTTAAACTCTCTGGCCTGTCCACTAAACTTCACAATTTCAGTTGCCATACCTTGTTGTTTCATACTTGTATTTAGTCTATTTAACACTGTTCCTACTCCCGTCAGCACCTGTGTCAATGATTCCTGCTCTGTCATGCTGGAATATTATTATCACAATCTCAAACAATTTCACATTTATAATCAACCAATACAAGAAATATTACCTTCAATAACAATTTCACCTGGTTAATAAGTTTACTGCCTACTCTATTCCTCCTTCTCGACTTAAAATTCCTCTACGTTCGCCGTCAAGTGAGTCACTATGAGTCTGCGTCAGCTGAAATCCAATCAATCGCGGAGTTCAGGTAGGGGAGTTCAGGTAGTCTGTCTCTTCCTCCAGGGAATCTCGTCTCTTCAGGTAGTTACTTCTCTTAGGATGCCTCGACAAAACTTCAACCCCTGGTTGGGTCCCGACCAGATTTCTGGCTTCTGACTTCGCCCCGGGTGGGGTACATCATCGACGTTTTGAGAAGGACTCAGAGATAACAGAGCCCAAAAGGATCAGGATCAGCTAGCGGCCTAGCGATAGTCTGACTGCTTCAAACAAAACATGGCCCAATCAATGGAAGAACGAGGTATTTATCTGCTGTCCTGATATTTCATGATCACCTCCATTAATTTGACTTGATTACACGAACTTTGGAAGACTTTTGATTGTAGGCGAGTAACTCTTAAAGTCTTTAATTTAGCTTTGAAACTTTAATTGGAGGCAAGGGGTCAATTTGAGGGAGCTATTGGAAAATTCTCGCTCACCTGCAACAAACCATGTTCAGACTGGATTGACCTTCAACAGCATGATGACCGGAGATTGATCTTCAACGGAATTCTTGAATTCTTGTTCACCCGACAAAATGTTCAGACTGGATTGACTTTCCACAGCATGATGATTACGCTCGTAGGCAAACTGGTTTCCACTCTTCTCTTGACGCCAATTAAATTTTGACAGCAAGTCTTGAAAAAGACTTACAGACAACCACCCCTGGGCGGGCTTTTGGTCGCTGTACTTCTCGCTGATAAGTTATTGGCCCATTTTTCTAACTGCGCCTTGTTTATGTTCAGTACTTGTCTAGAACCGCAATTCTGTCCTTGGCGACCGACATGAACGAAGTAAAGATCTTCAGCATTTTTGAGACTCCGCGTTATACCAGGCTCGAATCCTCGGTCGTTGGCACCAATTTCACCTTCTGTAACAAGGCGAACTCATACAAATGACGGAACTCAGTTGGTTCTTTATAAGAAGTGTTTAATACTATAGATGACAGCCGGATCTAAGTTGGCGACCTTCTGGTTCTCTAGCTTGATGGTAACTGCCCCTTTGACAACAAACCACGTCACGACTTGAGCATCTCTCCTCTCGTTCGACCCCGATGCTCAATCGTGCTGTAGTCGTTTCCCACCTAAATACTACCAAAACCCCTACCTATGTTACATCACACCTGGTTGGTTATGTACCTCAGTCACACCTGGTTCGTTATGTACCTCAGTCACACATGGTTGGTATGTACCTCAGTCACACCTGGTTGGTTATTACCTCAGTCACACCTGGTTGATTATGGACCTGAGTCACACCTTGTTGGTTATGTACCTCAGTCACGCCTGGTTGGTTATGTACCTCAGTCACGCCTGGTTGGTTATGTACCTCATTAACACCTGGTTGGTTATGTACCTCAGTCACACCTGGTTGGTTATGCACCTCAGTCACACCTGGTTGGTTATGTACCTTAGTCACACCTGGTTGGTTATGTACCTCAGTCACACCTGGTTGGTTATGTACCTCAGTCACACCTGCTTGGATTTGTACCTCAGTCACACCTTACTGGTTATGTGTCTCAGTCACACATGGTTGGTTATGTACCTCAGTGACACTTGGTTGTTTATGTACCTCAGTGGCACCTGGTTGGTTATGTACCTCAGTCACACCTGGTTGGTTATGTACCTCAGTCACACCTGGTTGGTTGTGTACCTAAGTCATACATGGTTGGTTATGTAACTCAGTCACACCTGGTTGATTATGTACCTCAGTCATACATGGTTGGTTATGTACCTCAGTCACATATGGTTGGTTATGTACCTCAGTCACACATGGTTGGTTATGTACCTCAGACACACCTGGTTGGTTATGTACCTCAGTCACACCTGGTTGGTTATGTACCTCAGTCACACCTGGTTGGTTATGTACCTCAGTCACACCTGGTTGATTATGTACCTCAATCACACCTGGTTGGTTATGTACCTTAGTCACACCTGGTTGGGTATGTACCTCAGTTACACCAGGTTGGTTATGTACCTCAGTCACATCTGCTTGGTTATGTACCTCAGTCACACCTGGTTGGATATGTAACTCAGTCACATCTGGTTGCTTATGTACCTCAGTCACACCTGGTTGGTTATGTACCTCAGTCATACCTGTTTGGTTATGTACCTCAGTCACATCTGGTTGGTTATGTACCTCAGTCACACCTGGTTGGTTATGTACCTCAGTCACACCTGGTTCGTTATGTACCTCAGTCACACCTGGTTGATTATGGACCTGAGTCACACCTTGTTCGTTATGTACCTCAGTCACGCCTGGTTGGTAATGTACCTCAGTCACGCCTGTTTGGTTATGTACCTCAGTAACGCCTGGTTGGTTATGTACCTCAGTCACACCTGGTTGGTTATATACCTCAGTCACACGTGGTTGGTTATGTACCTCAGTGACACCTGGTTTGTTACGTACCTAAGTCACACCTGGTTGGTTATTACCTCAGTCACACCTGGTTGGTTATGTACCTCTGTCACGCCTTCTTGGTTATGTACCTCAGTCACACCTGGTTGGTTATGTGTCTCAGTCACAACTGGTTGGTTATGTGTCTCAGTCACAACTGGTTGGTTATGTACCTCAGTGACACCTGGTTGGTTGTGTACCTCAGTCACACCTGGTTGGTTATGTACCTCAGCCACACCTGGTTGGTTATTTAGCTCAGTCACACCTGATTGGTATGTACCTCAGTCACACCTGGTTGGTTATTACCTCAGTCACACCTGGTTGATTATGGACCTGAGTCACACCTTGTTGGTTATGTACCTCAGTCACGCCTGGTTGGTTATGTACCTCAGTCACGCCTGGTTGGTTATGTACCTCAGTCACACCTGGTTGGTTATGTACCTCATTAACACCTGGTTGGTTATGTACCCCAGTCACACCTGGTTGGTTATGCACCTCAGTCACACCTGGTTGGTTATGTACCTTAGTCACACCTGGTTGGTTATGTACCTCAGTCACACCTGGTTGGTTATGTACCTCAGTCACACATGCTTGGATTTGTACCTCAGTCACACCTTACTGGTTATGTGTCTCAATCACCCATGGTTGGTTATGTACCTCAGTGACACTTGGTTGTTTATGTACCTCAGTCGCACCTGGTTGGTTATGTACCTCAGTCACACCTGGTTGGTTATGTACCTCAGTCTCACCTGGTTGGTTGTGTACCTCAGTCACACAAGGTTGGTTATGTACCTCAGTCACACCTGGTTGATTATGTACCTCAGTCACACATGGTTGGTTATGTACCTCAGTCACATATGGTTGGTTATGTACCTCAGTCACACATGGTTGGTTATGTACCTCAGACACACCTGGTTGGTTATGTACCTCAGTCACACCTGGTTGGTTATGTAGCTCAGTCACACCTGGTTGGTTATGTACCTCAGTCACACCTGGTTGGTTATGTATCTCAATCACACCTGGTTGGTTATGTACCTTAGTCACACCTGGTTGGGTATGTACCTCAGTTACACCAGGTTGGTTATGTACCTCAGTCAAATCTGGTTGGTTATGTTCCTCAGTCACACCTGGTTGGATATGTAACTCAGTCACACCTGGTTGCTTATGTACCTCAGTCACACCTGGTTGGTTATGTACCTCAGTCACACCTGGTTGGTTATGTACCTCAGTCACATCTGGTTGGTTATGTACCTCAGTCACACCTGGTTGGTTATGTACCTCAGTCACACCTGGTTCGTTATGTACCTCAGTCACACCTGGTTGATTATGGACCTGAGTCACACCTTGTTCGTTATGTACCTCAGTCACGCCTGGTTGGTTATGTACCTCAGTCACGCCTGGTTGGTTATGTACCTCAGTCACGCCTGGTTGGTTATGTACCTCAGTCACACCTGGTTGGTTATATACCTCAGTCACACTTGGTTGGTTATGTACCTCAGTCACACCTGGTTTGTTACGTACCTAAGTCACACCTGGTTGGTTATTACCTCAGTCACACCTGGTTGGTTATGTACCTCAGTCACACCTGGTTGATTATGGACCTAAGTCACACCATGTTGGTTATGTACCTCAGTCACGCCTGGTTGGTTATGTACCTCAGTCACGCCTGGTTGGTTATGTACCTCAGTCACACCTGGTTGGTTATGTACCTCATTAAAACCTGGTTGGTTATGTACCTCAGTCACACCTGGTTGGTTATGTACCTCAGTCACACCTGGTTGGTTATAGTCCTCAGTCACACCTGGTTGGTTATGTACCTTAGTCACACCTGGTTGGTTATGTACCTCAGTCACACCTGGTTGGTTATGTACCACAGTCACACCTGGTTCGTTATGTACCTCAGTAACACCTGGTTGGTTATGTACCTCAGTCACACCTGGTTGGTTATGTACCTCAGTCACACCTGGTTGGATATGTACCTCAGTCACACCTGGTTGCTTATGTACCTCAGTCACACCTAGTTGGTTATGTACCTCAGTCACACCATGTTTGTTATGTACCTCAGTCACACCTGGTTCGTTATGTACCTCAGTCACACCTGGTTGGTATGTACCTCAGTCACACCTGGTTGGTTATTACCTCAGTCACACCTGGTTGGTTATGTACCTCAGTCACACCTGGTTGCTTATGTATCTCAGTCACACCTAGTTGGTTATGTACCTCAGTCACACCGGGTTGGTTATGTACTTCAGTCACACCTGGTTCGTTATGTACCTCAGTCACACCTGGTTGGTATGTACCTCAGTCACACCGGTTGGTTATTACCTCAGTCACACCTGGTTGATTATGGACCTGAGTCACACCTTGTTGGTTATGTACCTCAGTCACGCCTGGTTGGTTATGTACCTCAGTCACGCCTGGTTGGTTATGTACCTCAGTCACACCTGGTTGGTTATGTACCTCATTAACACCTGGTTGGTTATGTACCTCAGTCACACCTGGTTGGTTATGCACCTCAGTCACACCTGGTTGGTTATGTACCTTAGTCGCACCTGGTTGGTTATGTACCTCAGTCACACCTGGTTGGATTTGTACCTCAGTCACACCTTACTGGTTATGTGTCTCAGTCACACATGGTTGGTTATGTACCTCATTGACGCTTGGTTGGTTATTTAACTCAGTCACACCTGGTTGATTATGTACCTCAGTCAGACATGGTTGGTTATGTACCTCAGTCACATATGGTTGGTTATGTACCTCAGTCACACATGGTTGGTTATGTACCTCAGATACACCTGGTTGGTTATGTACCTCAGTCACACCTGGTTGGTTATGTACCTCATTCACACCTGGTTGGTTATGTACCTCAGTCACACCTGGTTGGTTATGTACCTCAATCACACCTGGTTGGTTATGTACCTTAGTCACACCTGGTTGGGTATGTACCTCAGTTACACCAGGTTGGTTATGTACCTCAGTCACATCTGCTTGGTTATGTACCTCAGTCACACCTGGTTGGATATGTAACTCAGTCACACCTGGTTGCTTATGTACCTCAGTCACACCTGGTTGGTTATGTACCTCAATCACACATGGTTGGTTATGTACCTCAGTCAAATCTGGTTGGTTATGTACCTCAGTCACACCTGGTTGGTTATGTACCTCAGTCACACCTGGTTCGTTATGTACCTCAGTCACACCTGGTTGATTATGGACCTGAGTCACACCTTGTTCGTTATGTACCTCAGTCACGCCTGGTTGGTTATGTACCTCAGTCACGCCTGGTTGGTTATGTACCTCAGTCACGCCTGGTTGGTTATGTACCTCAGTCACACCTGGTTGGTTATATACCTCAGTCACACCTGGTTTGTTGTGTACCTCAGTGACACCTGGTTTGTTACGTACCTAAGTCACACCTGGTTGGTTTTTACCCCAGTCACACCTGGTTGGTTATGTACCTCTGTCACGCCTGCTTGGTTATGTACCTCAGTCACACCTGGTTGGTTATGTGTCTCAGTCACAACTGGTTGGTTATGTACCTCAGTGACACCTGGTTGGTTGTGTACCTCAGTCACACCTGGTTGGTTATGTACCTCAGCCACACCTGGTTGGTTATGTACCTCAGTCATGCCTGGTTGGTTATGTACCTCAGTCACACCTGGTTAGTTATATACCTCAGTCACACCTGGTTGGTTATGTACCTCAGTCACACCTGGTTTGTTACGTACCTCAGTCACACCTGGTTGGTTATTACCTCAGTCACACCTGGTTGGTTATGTACCTCTGTCACGTCTGCTTGGTTATGTACCCCAGTCACACCTGATTGGTTATGTTTCTCAGTCACAACTGGTTGGTTATGTACCTCAGTCACGCCTGGTTGGTTATGTACCTCAGTCACACCTGGTTGGTTATATACCTCAGTCACACGTGGTTGGTTATGTACCTCAGTGACACCTGGTTTGTTACGTACCTAAGTCACACCTGGTTGGTTATTACCTCAGTCACACCTGGTTGGTTATGTACCTCTGTCACGCCTTCTTGGTTATGTACCTCAGTCACACCTGGTTGGTTATGTGTCTCAGTCACAACTGGTTGGTTATGTGTCTCAGTCACAACTGGTTGGTTATGTACCTCAGTGACACCTGGTTGGTTGTGTACCTCAGTCACACCTGGTTGGTTATGTACCTCAGCCACACCTGGTTGGTTATGTACCTCAGTCACACCTGATTGGTATGTACCTCAGTCACACCTGGTTGGTTATTACCTCAGTCACACCTGGTTGATTATGGACCTGAGTCACACCTTGTTGGTTATGTACCTCAGTCACGCCTGGTTGGTTATGTACCTCAGTCACGCCTGGTTGGTTATGTACCTCAGTCACACCTGGTTGGTTATGTACCTCATTAACACCTGGTTGGTTATGTACCCCAGTCACACCTGGTTGGTTATGCACCTCAGTCACACCTGGTTGGTTATGTACCTTAGTCACACCTGGTTGGTTATGTACCTCAGTCACACCTGGTTGGTTATGTACCTCAGTCACACATGCTTGGATTTGTACCTCAGTCACACCTTACTGGTTATGTGTCTCAATCACCCATGGTTGGTTATGTACCTCAGTGACACTTGGTTGTTTATGTACCTCAGTCGCACCTGGTTGGTTATGTACCTCAGTCACACCTGGTTGGTTATGTACCTCAGTCTCACCTGGTTGGTTGTGTACCTCAGTCACACAAGGTTGGTTATGTACCTCAGTCACACCTGGTTGATTATGTACCTCAGTCACACATGGTTGGTTATGTACCTCAGTCACATATGGTTGGTTATGTACCTCAGTCACACATGGTTGGTTATGTACCTCAGACACACCTGGTTGGTTATGTACCTCAGTCACACCTGGTTGGTTATGTAGCTCAGTCACACCTGGTTGGTTATGTACCTCAGTCACACCTGGTTGGTTATGTATCTCAATCACACCTGGTTGGTTATGTACCTTAGTCACACCTGGTTGGGTATGTACCTCAGTTACACCAGGTTGGTTATGTACCTCAGTCAAATCTGGTTGGTTATGTTCCTCAGTCACACCTGGTTGGATATGTAACTCAGTCACACCTGGTTGCTTATGTACCTCAGTCACACCTGGTTGGTTATGTACCTCAGTCACACCTGGTTGGTTATGTACCTCAGTCACATCTGGTTGGTTATGTACCTCAGTCACACCTGGTTGGTTATGTACCTCAGTCACACCTGGTTCGTTATGTACCTCAGTCACACCTGGTTGATTATGGACCTGAGTCACACCTTGTTCGTTATGTACCTCAGTCACGCCTGGTTGGTTATGTACCTCAGTCACGCCTGGTTGGTTATGTACCTCAGTCACGCCTGGTTGGTTATGTACCTCAGTCACACCTGGTTGGTTATATACCTCAGTCACACTTGGTTGGTTATGTACCTCAGTCACACCTGGTTTGTTACGTACCTAAGTCACACCTGGTTGGTTATTACCTCAGTCACACCTGGTTGGTTATGTACCTCAGTCACACCTGGTTGATTATGGACCTAAGTCACACCATGTTGGTTATGTACCTCAGTCACGCCTGGTTGGTTATGTACCTCAGTCACGCCTGGTTGGTTATGTACCTCAGTCACACCTGGTTGGTTATGTACCTCATTAAAACCTGGTTGGTTATGTACCTCAGTCACACCTGGTTGGTTATGTACCTCAGTCACACCTGGTTGGTTATAGTCCTCAGTCACACCTGGTTGGTTATGTACCTTAGTCACACCTGGTTGGTTATGTACCTCAGTCACACCTGGTTGGTTATGTACCACAGTCACACCTGGTTCGTTATGTACCTCAGTCACACCTGGTTGGTTATGTACCTCAGTCACACCTGGTTGGTTATGTACCTCAGTCACACCTGGTTGGATATGTACCTCAGTCACACCTGGTTGCTTATGTACCTCAGTCACACCTAGTTGGTTATGTACCTCAGTCACACCATGTTTGTTATGTACCTCAGTCACACCTGGTTCGTTATGTACCTCAGTCACACCTGTTTGGTATGTACCTCAGTCACACCTGGTTGGTTATTACCTCAGTCACACCTGGTTGGTTATGTACCTCAGTCACACCTGGTTGCTTATGTATCTCAGTCACACCTAGTTGGTTATGTACCTCAGTCACACCGGGTTGGTTATGTACCTCAGTCACACCTGGTTCGTTATGTACCTCAGTCACACCTGGTTGGTATGTACCTCAGTCACACCGGTTGGTTATTACCTCAGTCACACCTGGTTGATTATGGACCTGAGTCACACCTGGTTCGTTATGTACCTCAGTCACACCTGGTTGGTATGTACCTCAGTCACACCGGTTGGTTATTACCTCAGTCACACCTGGTTGATTATGGACCTGAGTCACACCTTGTTGGTTATGTACCTCAGTCACGCCTGGTTGGTTATGTACCTCAGTCACGCCTGGTTTGTTATGTACCTCAGTCACACCTGGTTGGTTATGTACCTCATTAACACCTGGTTGGTTATGTACCTCAGTCACACCTGGTTGGTTATGCACCTCAGTCACACCTGGTTGGATTTGTACCTCAGTCACACCTTACTTGTTATGTGTCTCAGTCACACATGGTTGGTTATGTACCTCATTGACGCTTGGTTGGTTATTTAACTCAGTCACACCTGGTTGATTATGTACCTCAGTCAGACATGGTTGGTTATGTACCTCAGTCACATATGGTTGGTTATGTACCTCAGTCACACATGGTTGGTTATGTACCTCAGATACACCTGGTTGCTTATGTACCTCAGTCACACCTGGTTGGTTATGTACCTCATTCACACCTGGTTGGTTATGTACCTCAGTCACACCTGGTTGGTTATGTACCTCAATCACACCTGGTTGGTTATGTACCTTAGTCACACCTGGTTGGGTATGTACCTCAGTTACACCAGGTTGGTTATGTACCTCAGTCACATCTGCTTCGTTATGTACCTCAGTCACACCTGGTTGGATATGTAACTCAGTCACACCTGGTTGCTTATGTACCTCAGTCACACCTGGTTGGTTATGTACCTCAATCACACCTGGTTGGTTATGTACCTCAGTCAAATCTGGTTGGTTATGTACCTCAGTCACACCTGGTTGGTTATGTACCTCAGTCACACCTGGTTCGTTATGTACCTCAGTCACACCTGGTTGATTATGGACCTGAGTCACACCTTGTTCATTATGTACCTCAGTCACGCCTGGTTGGTTATGTACCTCAGTCACGCCTGGTTGGTTATGTACCTCAGTCACGCCTGGTTGGTTATGTACCTCAGTCACACCTGGTTGGTTATATACCTCAGTCACACCTGGTTTGTTGTGTACCTCAGTGACACCTGGTTTGTTACGTACCTAAGTCACACCTGGTTGGTTTTTACCCCAGTCACACCTGGTTGGTTATGTACCTCTGTCACGCCTGCTTGGTTATGTACCTCAGTCACACCTGGTTGGTTATGTGTCTCAGTCACAACTGGTTGGTTATGTACCTCAGTGACACCTGGTTGGTTGTGTACCTCAGTCACACCTGGTTGGTTATGTACCTCAGCCACACCTGGTTGGTTATGTACCTCAGTCATGCCTGGTTGGTTATGTACCTCAGTCACACCTGGTTAGTTATATACCTCAGTCACACCTGGTTGGTTATGTACCTCAGTCACACCTGGTTTGTTACGTACCTCAGTCACACCTGGTTGGTTATTACCTCAGTCACACCTGGTTGGTTATGTACCTCTGTCACGTCTGCTTGGTTATGTACCTCAGTCACACCTGATTGGTTATGTTTCTCAGTCACAACTGGTTGGTTATGTACCTCAGCCACACCTGGATGGTTATGTACCTCAGTCACACCTGGTTGGTATGTACCTCAGTCACACCTGGTTTGTTATTACCTCAGTCACACCTGGTTGATTATGGACCTGAGTCACACCTTGTTGGTTATGTACCTCATTAACACCTGGTTGGTTATGTACCTCAGTCACACCTGGTTGGTTATGCACCTCAGTCACACCTGGTTGGTTATGTACCTTAGTCACACCTGGTTGGTTATGTACCTCAATCACACCTGGTTGGTTATGTACCTCAGTCACACCTGGTTGGTTATGTACCTCAGTCACACCTGGTTGATTATGTACCTCAGTCACACATGGTTGGTTATGTACCTCAGTCATATATGGTTGGTTATGTACCTCAGTCACACATGGTTGGTTATGTACCTCAGACACACCTGGTTGGTTATGTACCTCAGTCACACCTGGTTGGTTATGTACCTCAGTCACACCTCGTTGGTTATGTACCTCAATCACACCTAGTTGGTTATGTACCTTAGTCACACTTGGTTGGGTATGTACCTCAGTTACACCAGGTTGGTTATGTACCTCAGTCACATCTGCTTGGTTATGTACCTCAGTCACACCTGGTTGGATATGTAACTCAGTCACACCTGGTTGCTTATGTACCTCAGTCACACCTGGTTGGTTATGTAACTCAGTCACACCTGGTTGGTTATGTACCTCAGTCACATCTGGTTGGTTATGTACCTCAGTCACACCTGGTTGGTTATGTACCTCAGTCACACTTGGTTGGGTATGTACCTCAGTTACACCAGGTTGGTTATGTACCTCAGTCACATCTGCTTGTTTATGTACCTCAGTCACACCTGGTTGGATATGTAACTCAGTCACACCTGGTTGCTTATGTACCTCAGTCACACCTGGTTGGTTATGTACCTCAGTCACATCTGGTTGGTTATGTACCTCAGTCACACCTGGTTGGTTATGTACCTCAGTCACACCTGGTTCGTTATGTACCTCAGTCATACCTGGTTGATTATGGACCTGAGTCACACCTTGTTCGTTATATACCTCAGTCACGCCTGGTTGGTTATGTACCTCAGTCACGCCTGGTTGGTTATGTACCTCAGTCACGCCTGGTTGGTTATGTACCTCAGTCACACCTGGTTGGTTATATACCTCAGTCACACCTGGTTGGTTATGTACCTCAGTCACACCTGGTTTGTTACGTACCTCAGTCACACCTGGTTGGTTATTACCTCAGTCACACCTGGTTGGTTATGTACCTCAGTCACACCTGGTTGGTTATGTGTCTCAGTCACAACTGGTTGGTTATGTACCTCAGTTACACCTGGTTGGTTGTGTACCTCAGTCACACCTGGTTGGTTATTTACCTCAGCCACACCTGGTTGGTTATGTACCTCAGTCACACCTGGTTGGTTATGTACCTCAGTCACACCTGGTTGGTTATGTACCTCAGTCACACATGGTTAGTTATGTACCTCAGTGACACCTCGTTGGTTATGTACCTCAGTCACACCTGGTTGGTTATATACCTCAGTCTCGCCTGCTTGGTTATGTACCTCAGTCACACCTGGTTGGTTATGTACCTCAGTCACACCTGGTTGGTTATGTACCTCACAGGTAAGGGGTCCGACGTCTGCATGGATTCGTGTCAAGTTTGCTCCCTCTAGACCAGTGCTTCTCGGGGAGGGGGGGGCCTGAGAGAGAGAGAGAGAGAGAGAGAGAGAGAGAGAGAGAGAGAGAGAGAGAGAGAGAGAGAGAGAGAGAGAGAGAATTAAGATTATTTCAAGATCGCATTAATATAAGAATCGATTACTTGATATTGTGTTCCCTTCCATACTTTACGGTTCTGTATTTCTAGCCCTTCTGAAAATCATTTTATATAACGTAAGTAGACCTGCAAATCACGTTTTATGTAGACGACTAGTTCTAGTATGTGTTATTAAATTTAGCTTCCATTTTTATGTATACTGTGTAGTGAAGGGGGGTTTAATTGGAGGAAATGCAAACGGGGGAATGCCATTCTGAACATATGGTTAAGGGGTGCATGGGTCAATAAAGGTTGAGAACCACTGCTCAAGACATCTTCCATCCCTGGTAGAGGACTATATCTACCCGTGAATACGTTCTTTCCCATCGGTGGAAGACAATCATTAACATCACCATTAGGTGCAGTGCCAACTAATATAACCGATAACGCCACTTCAGAAACCTCGCTCTCAAACACCACGGATCAGTTTTAGATTAGATAACGTTAACTGCATGTCTTTTACAGGACGTCTCTAAACCCCCAACATTTATTGGCTGTTGTCATTATCTATGCAGTTTTACGTTCAGTAGTTCGCCATTGATGTTTAAACGACCGCTACTCATACCTGTTGTATGGGAAACCAACGCATTCGTAACCCATTCGTCATAGAGTCGGCTAACGCAGTTTTACGTTCAGTAATTTCCAATTGCTTTCTGACCGCATAACATGACGCCTTAGCGAAGTTGATAGCAAACTGCGTTCAAAATATCATGAGCGCAGTCGAACGCCTGGGCTCGTCTTTAATAGTAATGCTTTTTCTGGACTTCCATTCCCCAACATGGAGGATAGGCGGTTGAGCTGTTAAGGCCTCTAGAGTGTTTATGCTTGTGACTACGGTTTGATTACGCATTCTCCTCATGTTGGACTGGTAGGGCATGGTTCCGTCTCCCTGCTACTGAGTTGAGTGCGTGGAGCGACACTATGAGCTGTGAATTTCGTGTGATGTGCTTTTACATCTATCCGCGGTTGCTTTTAGCGTGAACTGCATGTTCAGAAAAATGGTGGCAGGCCGATCGCTGATCTAACTGGGTTGCCTTATGCAGTAATGTCTGGCTGCTGGTTTTCTAGTGACTACCGCTTCCATCGACGATGAACTGTAGTTTTCGTGGCGGACATTTGTTTTGGCATTCTGGCAGCGGCCTTATCCATAGTATACCTGCGCGGGCTGTCTGTTTCTTGTTGTTCCTCTTTTCACATAGGGCAGTGAGTAGCATTGTGTGTGATATTCACTGGCATAGGAACATAGCATAGGAACAGAGCAACCCTTTGCCGTGAAGTTGGAATAGCGACAAGCTGACTAGCTAACATTAGAACTGATTTTACGTTAGAATTAATATTCGAAGTTTTGTGCTAAATTTAACTTCTTTTGGCTTCCAATAATTTTCTAGTGTTATAAAAGTTACTCTATCCTTCTATCTTATTCTGATATTGTATCAGTTCCACTCCTCCTCCTTCTTCTTCTGCGTTCATCCGGAGATTTTTTTTTTTTTTTTGGTTATGATTGCGTTGTGCCTGTTTACAGAAGAACTGCGTTTTTGTGCCGTTAGGTAGACACATCCGACTTCTACGGGCGTTTGTTGACCGGGTTAGCCTTTCCGGGTTTTTCCAGGGACTTTCGGCTCTCACTATTGTGGTGTAATCCACATCCCACTAGTCAAGTCAGAACGGCAGAAGACATCACGGTCAACCCTCAAGGGACGGCTGGGGCAGACCATCGGAATTCCCCGCCATCCAAGGAGGCTTCCATAATTGCATAGCCGACACAACGCTCTGGTACTGGGCTCACCTAAGGAATCGTTACGTCTTGCACATGGCTGCTTACCATCACTTCCATGTATTGAACCTTCCGTTCATCACAAACTGCTCTTCCGAAGACTAGGAGGGACCTGTATGTAGATAACGTGCACACAGCAAGTTTTCGCTTCGGATTTCCACTAATGGTTTCGCTAACCAATCAGTATTCCATTTCGTGCCTTGAGACGCGTTTCCACCTTTCATAACGCTTACTCAATGAGCTTTATATACTGGCTTCCCTCTTTATTGGTTTGAGACGGTTATCCAACCTTTGATAACGCTCTCGGGATAGGCTGCAGAAGCTGCCGACTCAGCATCTCACCTCCACGCGGTAGAGGTAGTGACGGCCAGGCCCTCACATCCGGGTAATATCGACTTAGAGGAATTCAGCCCTATCCCTCAGCTGTGGGCCGTAAAATAAGTGTCTGGACCAAGCATGTAGAGGCACCTTGCAAATGATTCGGACCTTATACGCAATAGATTTTCTAGCCAAAGTACATTCCATTTCGCTTCACTCTGCCACTGAGGTTGCTAGTCGACATTGTTTATGGTCAGAACTGATCGTCTTCGCGCCTCTGACTTTCGTTCTTGATTAATATAAACTTTCTTGACAAATGCTTTCGCAGTAGCTCGGCAATCCAAGAATTTAATCTCTAACGCCACAATACGAATATCCCGTTTTTCTCTGTTAATCATTACCTCCAGTTCCGAAAATCAACAGAATAGAACCAAGGTCCTATTCCATTATTCCATGCACCATTATTCAGGCAGCCGAGGCCTGCTTTGATCACTCTAATTTTTTCGAAGTAAACGCGTTGGCTAACCCGGAACGTGCAGCGTAGAGCACCCACGTGAGAGAGCCGGCAGATGATAGGACAGAAACAACGAGCAATGAACCGGAGCGAGCCAGGCCGCCCGCCTGCACCTGAGATCCAACTACAAGCTTTTTAACTGCAACAACTTTAATATACGCTATTGGAGCTGGAATTACCGCGGCTGCTCGCACAAGACTTATCCTCCAATAGATCCTCGTTAAAGGGTTCAAAGTGTACTCAGTCCAGTTACGAGGCCTCGACAGAGTCCCGTATTCTTATTTTTCCTCACTACCTCCCCGTGCCGGGAGTGGGTAAGTTGCGCGCCTGCTGCCTTCCTTGGATATGGTAACCGTTTCCCATGCCCCCTCTCTGGAATCGAACCCTGATTCCTCGTTACCCGTTACAAACATGGTAGGCATATCACGTACAATTGACATTTGATAGGGCAGATATTTGAAAGATGCGTCGCCATGCGATCAGCACAAAGTTATCCAGAGTCACCAGTGGGAACGCCTCGCCTCGCGAAATGCAACGACGATTGGTTTTGAACTAATAAAAGCACTCTTTCCGCGAGGGTCGGAGCTTGGTAAGCATGTAATAGCTCTAGAATTGCCACAGTTATCAAAGTAGGATCGTGTCATCTAAGTTTTGTGCTACATTTAACTTCTTTTGTCTTTCAATAATTTTCTTGTGTTTTAGAAGTTACTCTACTCTTCCGTATTCTTATTCTGATATTGTTATCAGTTCCACAGTTTTTATCAGTTCAGTATTTTCTACATTGCTACCTAAGTATGTTTATGATTATGTCTCTACCCAAATACAAATATATTACACGCTCCAATCTCATTGAATATATTTATACTCTGTCTAGTCATGTAACGAGGATGCATACAATTATAAAATCACGTCGCGATTCTACAAACAAATGTCTAATCATATTGCATCCTTTAATGCAATTGTCTAATCATGTTTATGTAATAGTACTAATCGTCAGGTTCTTATTTAATAGCAGCAAGTCGACCCATTCCCGTGACAGTGAAAACCACATGACATCTTCATTGTTGTACTATGTCAACCCATTAAGGAAAGGTAGCTTCCTCAAGCAAATGGCCAGAGAACTATAAAAAAGTTGTCCTTCACTTGAATATGCAGTTCACCGTCAAAGAGGACAGCTCTCCGAAAAAAACACAAGCAGCCCACACAAGCCTTGTTGCATAAGGCAGCTGCCAGATTGCCGGCAACTAGCCGCCAGCCATTTTCTGAATCTGAACTTCACAACACAGTTAACGCGGACACAAACAAAAAGCGTTTCGAAAGAAATGCACAATGCGAAATGCGTTTATGCATTTCCCAATCATATTTCATCTTTTAATCAATTACCAAATCATAACGTATGTTTTTATATAATTCTCCATTCATATTGCATCCGTAAATCATTTATCATACTGTATGTGCTTATACAACTGTACAATTATATTTAATCCGTTTCAGAAATTGTCCAATCATAATGCACGTATCTTGTACAATTGTCTAATCTGTCTGTGCATTAACCAATCATGTTGCAAACGTTTATCAGTCTGTTCAATCATAGCACTGGTTTTCTAATCCTCAGAGGGGAAGCTCCCAAGGCCTATTGCTCAGCGCCAAGATATTCTGCACATATGATACAGATCAGATCAACGATATCAACGTTACAGACGTTAATGTGACTGACATGAACATGTTACCAGTGGTATTTACCATATCTTCCTTTGAAATATACTTTCAATGAACAGCCATATCTTTATACCAGTTACTACTGTATGTTGTAATAGCTCTATGGGTGTGTGTGTGTGTGTGTCTTTTCCCGATTCCTTACATGCTACCTTTTATGCACTGTTTCGTCAAGGCTGCGGTTCAGTGCATAGCACTTCGAATCGCATTTGTTCGGGTTTGCTTGTCCTAGTTTGACTGTCCCCAGTCTACCTACAAGGCATCATGGTGTGTATCGCTTCGCCTGGTCGCAACCATATGACCTGTCCGACATGGGAGAACCTACTAGTAGCTGCGCTACCTAGTGACTAGGACACGTTAGCCCATCGACCGCCATAAGATGTACACAAAGAAATCTACTCCTTTAATACTTGATGCCTCTTTTATGTTTTCTTCTTTTGTCTATGGCCACGAACGGGTGTGTGTGCGCTTGTGTGTGTGTGTGTGTGTGTGTGCGTGCGTGCGTGCGTGCGTGTGTGCGTGCGTGCGTGCGTGCGTGTGTGTGTGTGTGTGTGTGATATATATTTTTTCTTCCTCTGTGTTTCTTCCTCGCCCATACTAACATATTCAAATATACCTATGTCCGCAAAACGACAGATAATGAATATAATATTCACACCAACCCTATACTACTAATGTCAAACTTGGACTCTATCCAAATAGCATTTACGCTATGAGGTGAGATGCTTGAAAATAATTGCCAACCTAACTATCTGAGACCGAGTAAGAAATGATGTTATCAGACAGACAGTGGGATCAACATCTTGTGACACATTTATTGAAAGGCAGAAGATCAAATGGTTGGGCCATCTCGTTAGAATGCAACACCATCAACTGCCAGCAATGGCGCTACATCAAAGAAGAATAGATGCGAGATAATGGATTCACGACAACGAAAACACTGTACAATTACACGGAATGACATTATCCAGTGCCACCCACTGGGCGCTGGAAGGTCAACAGCCCTCCCCCACGACACTAGATAGCAAAGATGGAAGATGGTGATGATGAGGTGTTTCTTCCTTCGAATGTCCTACAACTACTATGGAAAAGGCTCTGGTGTTAGAGCTAGAAGAAGACCAATAATGGCATTAATTTATAATTAGTGGACACCATATAAATAACTTAAAGAACCGAATAGGACAGTCAAAAACTGCATTCTATTAAATGTCAATGGAGGTTTGAAAAATAATTATTACATGTTACATACAAACTGTTTTAACATACGGCTGCAAATCCTGGACAATTAGTAAACAGTCTAAACATCTGTAGAAGCCTTAGAAATGTGGTTTTACAGGAGAATGCTGAAAATTCATCGGACAGCCAAAATGAGCAATATGGACGTTTTGAGATCGCAAATACAACTTATCACAAATATCAGAAAGAAGCATTAATAATTTGTGTCCACATTATTAGCAGGCAAAAACGATCATGTGACAACCGGAGAGATTTGTGGAAAGGGATAGATAAAGGAAACAGCAGATGGAATTGTTGTGTTTTGTTTGTTGTGTTCGCTTGCTATGAACTGAATTGTAGTCCATACAAGTGTTACTACTGCTAGTGCACTGGACTGATTTTTGTGAGTAGATTAGTTGTCCCTATTACCAGTGTCCCTCGCCATCAGGCGAACCCACTCCGACTTCAGAGGTACTTGTAATTTTCTTCCCCAAGCCTAGGACGAGAAGTCAACATTTTAGTCCAACTGAACGGTTGTATGGGTTTAACTCGCTACCTCGGTATCAGCGCAACGGAAGTTTAAGAGCGAGAGCTCTTATCCATGCTGACCTCCACTAGTTATTATGATCAGATATATGGTGATCTCTGGTGATCGAGTGAAATGGCGAATCATGACCGCCCACGCTTTCCGGCATGGCACATGATTGATTGATTGATATGTTTTGTGCTCTTGACAAAATATTCCTCATCGCCCTTTGGGCAAGGATGTAGATTTGCAGATGTCCTTAAAGCCGTCTGTTCTTTAGATATGTGAAAACCGTAAACTGATTAAAGTAATTTTATGTAGAGGATCTGCAACATTTAGTAGATGCGATTGTTGCACACAGTGGACAACTAGGGTTAGAATTAAATTGTAAGAAGGCGCAGATTATGGTCATCACTAGAAAGAAGGAAATACTACACTGTCATTTACAGGTAAATGAGAATATTCTTAAACAAGTGAATCCTTACAACTATATGTGTCAGTTATACTATCTGACAGGAGGTGCCTAGAAGAGATTAGAACAAGAATCACTATGGCGAAGGTAGCCTTTTGCAGGATGGAAAACAAACTGACCAATAAAGTCATATCCAGCCATATCCCACAGTTGTGAGTCGTATAACAAATGTCTGGACCCAAGCATGTAGTGGCACCTTGCCCTCTTTATAGATGATAACGCAAGGAAGCCAATTCCCATAGTTATCCAAGCAGGATCGTGTCATCTCGTACTGAGCATCGAGGCACCAGCACACTACTGAAAGTAAAATTGCCTAGTAATTCACAAAAACAGTCAGTAGGGTCTGGTTATTTATTTCACAAAAACAGTCAGTAGGGTCTGGTTATTTATTTCACAAAAACAGTCAGTAGGGTCTGGTTATTTATTTCACAAAAACAGTCAGTAGGGTCTGGTTATTTATTTCACAAAAACAGTCAGTAGGGTCTGGTTATTTATTTCACAAAAACAGTCAGTAGGGTCTGGTTATTTATTTCACAAAAACAGTCAGTAGGGTCTGGTTATTTATTTCACAAAAACAGTCAGTAGGGTCTGGTTATTTATTTCACAAAAACAGTCAGTAGGGTCTGGTTATTTATTTCACAAAAACAGTCAGTAGGGTCTGGTTATTTATTTCACAAAAACAGTCAGTAGGGTCTGGTTATTTATTTCACAAAAACAGTCAGTAGGGTCTGGTTATTTATTTCACAAAAACAGTCAGTAGGGTCTGGTTATTTATTTCACAAAAACAGTCGGTAGGGTCTGGTTATTTATTTCACAAAAACAGTCGGTAGGGTCTGGTTATTTATTTCACAAAAACAGTCAGTAGGGTCTGGTTATTTATTTCACAAAAACAGTCAGTAGGGTCTGGTTATTTATTTCACAAAAACAGTCAGTAGGGTCTGGTTATTTATTTCACAAAAACAGTCAGTAGGGTCTGGTTATTTATTTCACAAAAACAGTCAGTAGGGTCTGGTTATTTATTTTACAAAAACAGTCAGTAGGGTCTGGTTATTTATTTCACAAAAACAGTCAGTAGGGTCTGGTTATTTATTTCACAAAAACAGTCAGTAGGGTCTGGTTATTTATTTCACAAAAACAGTCAGTAGGGTCTGGTTATTTATTTAACAAAAACAGTCAGTAGGGTCTGGTTATTTATTTCACAAAAACAGTCAGTAGGGTCTGGTTATTTATTTCACAAAAACAGTCAGTAGGGTCTGGTTATTTATTTCACAAAAACAGTCAGTAGGGTCTGGTTATTTATTTCACAAAAACAGTCAGTAGGGTCTGGTTATTTATTTCACAAAAACAGTCAGTAGGGTCTGGTTATTTATTTCACAAAAACAGTCAGTAGGGTCTGGTTATTTATTTCACAAAAACAGTCAGTAGGGTCTGGTTATTTATTTCACAAAAACAGTCAGTAGGGTCTGGTTATTTATTTCACAAAAACAGTCATTAGGGTCTGGTTATTTATTTCACAAAAAACAGTCAGTAGGGTCTGGTTATTTATTTCACAAAAACAGTCAGTAGGGTCTGGTTATTTATTTCACAAAAACAGTCATTAGGGTCTGGTTATTTATTTCACAAAAAACAGTCAGTAGGGTCTGGTTATTTATTTCACAAAAACAGTCAGTAGGGTCTGGTTATTTATTTCACAAAAACAGTCAGTAGGGTCTGGTTATTTATTTCACAAAAACAGTCAGTAGGGTCTGGTTATTTATTTCACAAAAACAGTCAGTAGGGTCTGGTTATTTATTTCACAAAAACAGTCAGTAGGGTCTGGTTATTTATTTCACAAAAACAGTCAGTAGGGTCTGGTTATTTATTTCACAAAAACAGTCAGTAGGGTCTGGTTATTTATTTCACAAAAACAGTCAGTAGGGTCTGGTTATTTATTTCACAAAAACAGTCAGTAGGGTCTGGTTATTTATTTCACAAAAACAGTCAGTAGGGTCTGGTTATTTATTTCACAAAAACAGTCAGTAGGGTCTGGTTATTTATTTCACAAAAACAGTCGGTAGGGTCTGGTTATTTATTTCACAAAAAACAGTCAGTAGGGTCTGGTTATTTATTTCACAAAAACAGTCAGTAGGGTCTGGTTATTTATTTCACAAAAACAGTCAGTAGGGTCTGGTTATTTATTTCACAAAAACAGTCAGTAGGGTCTGGTTATTTATTTCACAAAAACAGTCAGTAGGGTCTGGTTATTTATTTCACAAAAACAGTCAGTAGGGTCTGGTTATTTATTTTACAAAAACAGTCAGTAGGGTCTGGTTATTTATTTCACAAAAACAGTCGGTAGGGTCTGGTTATTTATTTTACAAAAACAGTCAGTAGGGTCTGGTTATTTATTT
The DNA here is from genome assembly GCA_963921405.1 of Cepaea hortensis. Classification (NCBI taxonomy): domain Eukaryota; kingdom Metazoa; phylum Mollusca; class Gastropoda; order Stylommatophora; family Helicidae; genus Cepaea; species Cepaea hortensis. Next base: position 470,300,572 of record OY992876.1, on the reverse strand, counting down.
CACAAAAACAGTCAGTAGGGTCTGGTTATTTATTTCACAAAAACAGTCAGTAGGGTCTGGTTATTTATTTCACAAAATCAGTCAGTAGGGTCTGGTTATTTATTTCACAAAAACAGTCAGTAGGGTCTGGTTATTTATTTCACAAAAACAGTCAGTAGGGTCTGGTTATTTATTTCACAAAAACAGTCAGTAGGGTCTGGTTATTTATTTCACAAAAACAGTCAGTAGGGTCTGGTTATTTATTTCACAAAAACAGTCAGTAGGGTCTGGTTATTTATTTCACAAAAACAGTCAGTAGGGTCTGGTTATTTATTTCACAAAAACAGTCAGTAGGGTCTGGTTATTTATTTCACAAAAACAGTCAGTAGGGTCTGGTTATTTATTTCACAAAAACAGTCAGTAGGGTCTGGTTATTTATTTCACAAAAACAGTCGGTAGGGTCTGGTTATTTATTTCACAAAAACAGTCAGTAGGGTCTGGTTATTTATTTCACAAAAACAGTCGGTAGGGTCTGGTTATTTATTTCACAAAAACAGTCAGTAGGGTCTGGTTATTTATTTCACAAAAACAGTCGGTAGGGTCTGGTTATTTATTTCACAAAAACAGTCGGTAGGGTCTGGTTATTTATTTCACAAAAACAGTCAGTAGGGTCTGGTTATTTATTTCACAAAAACAGTCGGTAGGGTCTGGTTATTTATTTCACAAAAACAGTCGGTAGGGTCTGGTTATTTATTTCACAAAAACAGTCGGTAGGGTCTGGTTATTTATTTCACAAAAACAGTCGGTAGGGTCTGGTTATTTATTTCACAAAAACAGTCAGTAGGGTCTCGTTATTTATTTCACAAAAACAGTCGGTAGGGTCTGGTTATTTATTTCACAAAAACAGTCAGTAGGGTCTGGTTATTTATTTCACAAAAACAGTCAGTAGGGTCTGGTTATTTATTTCACAAAAACAGTCAGTAGGGTCTGGTTATTTATTTCACAAAAACAGTCAGTAGGGTTTGGTTATTTATTTCACAAAAACAGTCGGTAGGGTCTGGTTATTTATTTCACAAAAACAGTCAGTAGGGTCTGGTTATTTATTTCACAAAAACAGTCAGTAGGGTCTGGTTATTTATTTCACAAAAACAGTCAGTAGGGTCTGGTTATTTATTTCACAAAAACAGTCAGTAGGGTCTGGTTATTTATTTCACAAAAACAGTCAGTAGGGTCTGGTTATTTATTTCACAAAAACAGTCAGTAGGGTCTGGTTATTTATTTCACAAAAACAGTCAGTAGGGTCTGGTTATTTATTTCACAAAAACAGTCAGTAGGGTCTGGTTATTTATTTCACAAAAACAGTCGGTAGGGTCTGGTTATTTATTTCACAAAAACAGTCGGTAGGGTCTGGTTATTTATTTCACAAAAACAGTCGGTAGGGTGTGGTTATTTATTTCACAAAAACAGTCGGTAGGGTCTGGTTATTTATTTCACAAAAACAGTCAGTAGGGTCTGGTTATTTATTTCACAAAAACAGTCGGTAGGGTCTGGTTATTTATTTCACAAAAACAGTCAGTAGGGTCTGGTTATTTATTTCACAAAAACAGTCAGTAGGGTCTGGTTATTTATTTCACAAAAACAGTCAGTAGGGTCTGGTTATTTATTTCACAAAAACAGTCAGTAGGGTCTGGTTATTTATTTCACAAAAACAGTCAGTAGGGTCTGGTTATTTATTTCACAAAAACAGTCGGTAGGGTCTGGTTATTTATTTCACAAAAACAGTCAGTAGGGTCTGGTTATTTATTTCACAAAAACAGTCGGTAGGGTCTGGTTATTTATTTCACAAAAACAGTCAGTAGGGTCTGGTTATTTATTTCACAAAAACAGTCAGTAGGGTCTGGTTATTTATTTCACAAAAACAGTCAGTAGGGTCTGGTTATTTATTTCACAAAAACAGTCAGTAGGGTCTGGTTATTTATTTCACAAAAACAGTCAGTAGGGTCTGGTTATTTATTTCACAAAAACAGTCAGTAGGGTCTGGTTATTTATTTCACAAAAACAGTCAGTAGGGTCTGGTTATTTATTTCACAAAAACAGTCGGTAGGGTCTGGTTATTTATTTCACAAAAACAGTCGGTAGGGTCTGGTTATTTATTTCACAAAAACAGTCAGTCGGGTCTGGTTATTTATTTCACAAAAACAGTCATTAGGGTCTGGTTATTTATTTCACAAAAACAGTCATTAGGGTCTGGTTATTTATTTCACAAAAACAGTCATTAGGGTCTGGTTATTTATTTCACAAAAACAGTCATTAGGGTCTGGTTATTTATTTCACAAAAACAGTCAGTAGGGTCTGGTTATTTATTTCACAAAAACAGTCAGTAGGGTCTGGTTATTTATTTCACAAAAACAGTCAGTAGGGTCTCGTTATTTATTTCACAAAAACAGTCGGTAGGGTCTGGTTATTTATTTCACAAAAACAGTCAGTAGGGTCTGGTTATTTATTTCACAAAAACAGTCAGTAGGGTCTGGTTATTTATTTCACAAAAACAGTCAGTAGGGTCTGGTTATTTATTTCACAAAAACAGTCAGTAGGGTTTGGTTATTTATTTCACAAAAACAGTCGGTAGGGTCTGGTTATTTATTTCACAAAAACAGTCAGTAGGGTCTGGTTATTTATTTCACAAAAACAGTCAGTAGGGTCTGGTTATTTATTTCACAAAAACAGTCAGTAGGGTCTGGTTATTTATTTCACAAAAACAGTCAGTAGGGTCTGGTTATTTATTTCACAAAAACAGTCAGTAGGGTCTGGTTATTTATTTCACAAAAACAGTCAGTAGGGTCTGGTTATTTATTTCACAAAAACAGTCAGTAGGGTCTGGTTATTTATTTCACAAAAACAGTCAGTAGGGTCTGGTTATTTATTTCACAAAAACAGTCGGTAGGGTCTGGTTATTTATTTCACAAAAACAGTCGGTAGGGTCTGGTTATTTATTTCACAAAAACAGTCGGTAGGGTGTGGTTATTTATTTCACAAAAACAGTCGGTAGGGTCTGGTTATTTATTTCACAAAAACAGTCAGTAGGGTCTGGTTATTTATTTCACAAAAACAGTCGGTAGGGTCTGGTTATTTATTTCACAAAAACAGTCAGTAGGGTCTGGTTATTTATTTCACAAAAACAGTCAGTAGGGTCTGGTTATTTATTTCACAAAAACAGTCAGTAGGGTCTGGTTATTTATTTCACAAAAACAGTCAGTAGGGTCTGGTTATTTATTTCACAAAAACAGTCAGTAGGGTCTGGTTATTTATTTCACAAAAACAGTCGGTAGGGTCTGGTTATTTATTTCACAAAAACAGTCAGTAGGGTCTGGTTATTTATTTCACAAAAACAGTCGGTAGGGTCTGGTTATTTATTTCACAAAAACAGTCAGTAGGGTCTGGTTATTTATTTCACAAAAACAGTCAGTAGGGTCTGGTTATTTATTTCACAAAAACAGTCAGTAGGGTCTGGTTATTTATTTCACAAAAACAGTCAGTAGGGTCTGGTTATTTATTTCACAAAAACAGTCAGTAGGGTCTGGTTATTTATTTCACAAAAACAGTCAGTAGGGTCTGGTTATTTATTTCACAAAAACAGTCAGTAGGGTCTGGTTATTTATTTCACAAAAACAGTCGGTAGGGTCTGGTTATTTATTTCACAAAAACAGTCGGTAGGGTCTGGTTATTTATTTCACAAAAACAGTCAGTCGGGTCTGGTTATTTATTTCACAAAAACAGTCATTAGGGTCTGGTTATTTATTTCACAAAAACAGTCATTAGGGTCTGGTTATTTATTTCACAAAAACAGTCATTAGGGTCTGGTTATTTATTTCACAAAAACAGTCATTAGGGTCTGGTTATTTATTTCACAAAAACAGTCAGTAGGGTCTGGTTATTTATTTCACAAAAACAGTCAGTAGGGTCTGGTTATTTATTTCACAAAAACAGTCAGTAGGGTCTGGTTATTTATTTCACAAAAACAGTCAGTAGGGTCTGGTTATTTATTTCACAAAAAACAGTCGGTAGGGTCTGGTTATTTATTTCACAAAAACAGTCAGTAGGGTCTGGTTATTTATTTCACAAAAAACAGTCGGTAGGGTCTGGTTATTTATTTCACAAAAACAGTCAGTAGGGTCTGGTTATTTATTTCACAAAAACAGTCAGTAGGGTCTGGTTATTTATTTCACAAAAACAGTCGGTAGGGTCTGGTTATTTATTTCACAAAAACAGTCGGTAGGGTCTGGTTATTTATTTCACAAAAACAGTCGGTAGGGTCTGGTTATTTATTTCACAAAAACAGTCGGTAGGGTCTGGTTATTTATTTCACAAAAACAGTCAGTAGGGTCTGGTTATTTATTTCACAAAAACAGTCGGTAGGGTCTGGTTATTTATTTCACAAAAACAGTCAGTAGGGTCTGGTTATTTTGCACTGGCACGTTTTAAACTCGAGCGTAGACCAAACACGCTACTTCTGGCAGCACTGGGCTGAATTTGGCGTGTGGATTAGCTGTCCATATTATCGGTGTCCCTCGCCATCAGGCGAACCTACTCCGACTTGAGGCAATTATGATTAACGTTGCACGTCAAGTCAAAGGTTCTTGATGTTATAGCAACCTGCTTTAAAGGTCGGCGGGGTTGGGGGTTCAGTCCCTACACCGATCAGCTGCACTTCAACGTTGACTTCTCGTTCAGAAAGCAATGGCAAACTATAGTTAAAAATGTTAGTTGCATAGTTAGTTACAGGATGTCGCAGTCAACCCAGAATTTTGTATGGTTTTGTGATCTCTTGGCCAGTTTACGTAGTTTGCTATTGCTTTCTGAACGGTCGGCAACCATACCATTTCATGACAAAACTAACGCACTGTGGTCTGCTGCCAACTCGCCCGCAGCTGTGTTTCGAACGGGATATGCGGGATTATGAACTGCGTTCTTAGCACATTCGCCACGGAGCCGACAATGGCAAACTACTAAACGTAAAATTGCCTAGAAATCCAACCTGAAGATGGCATTGATCAAAGCGCCTTGCAAACGACATGAATGAATTTGCAATGTCCTTTAATATATAGAACTTCCTTCTATGAGCGAGAATAAAAACTCGTGAATGTGTTTATTGATCACACTTAACGGTCCTAACCAGGTGCAGAACATAACAGTCGCCACTGGCGCCGCGCCCAAGGAAACCTACATCCGGATGGTTCACGTCAGGAATGTTGATGAGTTCGACCCCACATTCACCGACCAGAGAGTGTTTACAGTTCGTGAGGTATCATCATCATCATGATCATCATCGTCATCATCATCATCATCATCATCATCATCATCATCATCATCAACATCATCATCATCATCATCATCATCATCATCATCATCATCATCATCGTGCTTGCTCTGCTTGCTTGTGTTCGCTGGCTGTGAACGTCAGCGTGAAGACCTGTATGTCGGATGAAGACCTCCTGTTGTCCAACATCAGTGTGATATCATACCGGACCTAAGGTTTGCGTGAGTATCCGTTGTCCCATGTCTGGCTTATTGGTGTGCAGACTGGTGGTTCCTCGCCGTGCAGGCAGATACTCTCCGACTTCTGAAAAATCAGCGATCCTACTACGTTAGCCAGGACCCCGAAGGGAACTGTTGCCAAGTACGCACGACTAGGACCTGAGTAGTTACAGGGAAGCAAATCAGTTAGTTTTTTTAGGGCGTTTGATAGGTCGGACCCGCTATTAATCACTATATGTTTGTTATCCCGCCACTGTTCGATCTTGCAAAAACGGACCTCAATTGACCTAGTTATCTGCCTCGTTCAGGGCTAACCGACCCGAACCAATGTGAACCGGCGCGAGCCGGACCGGGTACGTGTTGTGTGGATATCGAACCACTCGATGAGGAGACAGAAGTCAATATGACAGATTGGAAAAATTATTTGGCCTACCACTCGAGTTACCTCGAGTATCCATAGTTGGATGTTTGAATAAAATTTAACGGCTTAGAATGATAGTTACCAACATTCCCTCGATGCCCGTATACGGTATCCATGCTTCAACTCTAAGCTCTAGGCCAAATTATGGTGGATAAATACTAGCGAGGCAAACATTAACACTAATACATTAAGCCTAATCACATATTAAATGGCTAAATTTCTAGCAGGTATAACGTAGATTATTAATCTGAAAATAAAATTATTAATGTCAAATTATATAATTGATATCTTATTAAAAATATCCTTGAAAAATACGAAAATATAATAAACAGTATCAGTTATATCCCTTTGAATACAAGAATAAATAGTCTCCCTTCATTGCACAGTAACAAATGTTACAACAGGCCACACAAAGTCCAACTCGTGACATGTGAATTATAGTCGAGTGAGAAACGTCCAAAGTCGAAATGCTGACAGGGAGTCTTAAAATATGACACGCGGGCCTGGTTCTATCTTACTGTCTTTTCTTTCTCTCTTTCTGTCTGTCATTCTGTCTTTATTTTATAAAATAAAATTTCAACAATAAAATTGTACAAGAATTAACAATCAAATTTCAACATGAAACATTCAAATTGGAAACAAGAGACATTTAATTGTTAATTTTTGTACAATTGTTGAAATTATTTTTTTTTTCTTTTAAAAATAGTGACTTATTGCATAAGATACTGTTAATTTTTCTGAAATAAAGCTGTTGTTTGCATAGGGGACAGACGATTATCTCTAGTAGGTTGGACATTTGCCCAGTCAGATGAAAACCGGTTGTGGTGTAATCAAAGAGAACGTTAAGTGGTATGAAACGTTGAAAGTCGGTTAGAAGATAAGGTAGATGGTATTAAAAGCGTCAATAAGGCATACGTGGTTTTAAGAAAAGATCGACTTCATAGCAGGCACTGCTGTTTGGTTGGAGACTTGACGCTATTGCGGATGTGAAATGACAACTTGAGATATTTTTCCCCTTTGGTTAAGAAATTTTCCTACTTTTTTATAAGTTTGTGTGGAATATCTGAAAATTTGGTCGAGATATTTCTGTATTTTGCCAAATTGTTCTCATTCGATTAACAAAATGTCCTACTTTTCATAAGTTTGACTGAGATGTTTATAAGTTTGGTTGAAATTTGGCCAAACTTTTCCCATTTGGTTAACAAATTTTCCTATTTTTTATAAGCCTGGTTAAAATTTGGCCAAACTTTTCACATTTTATTAATAAAATTTCCTACTTTTTATAAGTTTGACTGAGATTTTTATAAGTGTAGTTGAAATGTGGTCAAAATTTTCACTTTGGTTAACAAATTTTCATACTTTTTATAAGTTTGGTTGAACTTTGGCCAAACTTTTCACATTTGGTTACCAAATTTTCCTACTTTTCATAAATTTTGACACTATATTTCGTTACGTGGTAAATATTTTTGTATTTGACTAACACATTTTTCTACTTGTTTGATATTATTTTCAATAGGTTAACACATGTTCCTGCTTTTTATAAGTTCGGACGAGCTATTTCTATATTTGACCAATATTTTTAATACTTTGTCTGCTATATTTTCTTATTTGACTGTTGAAGTGGTACATATAAGCTGTACTTTTGTCTGGCTGTGAGGTGTGGCACTGATCAGGCACACTGATAAACATATATTGGTCTTGAAAATGGGTTTCTGGAGAAATATGTAAAGACTCGTATGGACACATAGACAGGTAATTAAAGTGTAGATGTCTAATTTGCTACGCGATAACGTCACTGGATATGACAGCGGACATATGATATGTCATGTTGGATGCATTGCCTAAGGTTGAGTCGGGACAGTTTGTTGTGTTCATGTATAATATTATACATCTGTTAACATACACTAGCCAGTCGTTGTTGTATGACCCGATAGCTGTTATGTGCAGATACGACTTTCTGGCCTAGCATCGGGGATCACATCTCTGCACTATGAGTATGAGAAAGGCTTATCCTGACACTGTGATGACTTGTTTACACGCGCTTATGGTGCTTTCGAGACCGGTTTATGTTGTATTGATGCCAGGGTGTCCTTTGGTGTTACTCGGTGACACTAGGCCTATACAGATATAGACAAGAGAGCTAGAGAAAAGGATAACCATTTTAGCTTTCGGCTACTGTGTTGATGATGAAATGGAATCGCTCCCATTCACAGTGATCATCATGAGTTAGGTCCCCTGATACGGCAATCGGTAGTTTTTCTGTAGTGTCCCTCTTAGCCACATGTCTCGGATGTATTTTTTATGGCTGCGACCGGAAGCAGCGCTATATTTGATCGGCTGTAATTATTACCCACTTGTGGTCAGATGCAGCGCCATCTTTGAGCGGTTTTAGTCTGCGAGCACGTGGTCTGGTTTTGCCATTAACCACGTGTGCTGGGCTGCAGCGCCATCATTGATAGGCTTTAGCCAGTCAGCATATGGATCCAAGCATATGCAAATGACACTGCCTTCTTTCCCACCAGCAACACATCAATAAAGAATATACTCCACACCTTTACCCATTTTGGAAAAGGCAGTGGAGCCAAAATTAATGTACAGAAATAACAGATAATGGGTCTGGGAAAGTGGAAACAAAAGGCTGATTTCCCTCCAGATCTGAAACACATAGACACCATGAAGCTGTATGGGATCACATTTCCATGTGATCCCACAAAAGCACACAGACAGACATGGCACGCACTGACCGAACAGATCACAGACATGTTACACAGGTATAGGTACAAGACATCCACAATATGTGGTAGAAGCACAATAGTCAACACATACATATTACCCAAAATAATATATTTAGCGACAGTACTGGACCCTCCCAAACAGACCGTCACTAACATAAACATACAAATCCGACGCTTCATCTTCACCAACACAATACACAGCATTCAGCACAAAACTCTCATACAAGACAAGGGACAAGGGGGGATTGCACTACAGGACATCCAGACAAAAATACTGTCACTTAGAACCAGTCACATAGGCAAAATCATCAGACACCCAGAACAGAACAGACTAGCACTATACTACATAGGCCACAACATCAAACATCTCACACCTCTTAACAATGCAACTGTACACTACCAGGGAAAACTGCCAACTTTCTATCAGACACGCATACAGGCAATAAAAGGACATGAACAGTTAATACAACAAACAACACACACAATATACAAACATTTAGTTAGAGAACAAGCACCATCAATAAGACTTAGGATTAAAAGAGGACACAAATACTTCATGACTGACTTCACATGCACCTTTTCAAACTTACACAACAAACACATAACTCCAAAAGCTAGAGAAATCACATATAGACTGCTATACAGTATGACCCCCACAACACAGGTAGAAGCATACATATCCAAACAATGTCAATTATGTAGAAACAACACACAAGAGACAGAGGAACACATTTATTATACATGTCCAACACTTACTGCCACACGCGGAACACTCAAACACCTCATACAAACACACACAGGCAAACAAACCGACATATATAAAGCAATTTTTCTCAACACTATACCAAAGACAGCTAAGGACATACATACAAAACTACTAGTAGCACTTTCTTACTACAGACAACTTATATGGACCTGCAGAAACTTTGCCAGATACAAACACCACACATATAACACACACTTAATTTCCTTTATGTACACACAAAATATCACAACTATTTCCAGAGTAAATCATATGTATTCTTCTTTATTGTATTACAAATTTGGTATACATGAGTGCGAGAAAGAAAGAAGAAACTGTGAGTGAATGGAGAGTGAATGACTAAAAAGATCACATATGGTCAAAAGACCAATGAAAAATCCCTTATGTAGTGGAAATATAAATGCTTGTTTTAATTGTTTCAAAATGATGGTTTCAACCCTTATAGATAAGGGGAAAAGAAAAAAGGAGAAAAGAAAATCAACTCCTCCCATTCCAAATTACTATTTATGGAATGTTTGCTTTAAATGCAAAGATTATCACTTTAGTAAAAAGAAACACATATCTATTATACTATTTATTATTATTATTATTATTATTATTATTATTATTATTATTATTATTATTATTATTATTATTATTATTATTATGTCTACGATTATTATGATCATTATTATTATTACTATCATTACCTTACCCTTATTATCTTTAGTATCATTAATTTGAAAAGTATTAAGGATATCATCATTATTAATTTACAACTTCATCTCCCATGTTCCCCTCTTTGCTTAAGGTTTGTTGATTTTGCTACTACCCCCACTGGTTTGTTTCAAACATTTGTCCTGCCTGTACCATCATTAGAGTGGTCATGGGGACATTGGTGGAGTGAAACCAATTGGTGGGAGGGTAGCGAGGGTAACAAAATGTAAAGACCCCTCCCCCTTTTCCTTGTAGTCAGTACTTACCTTATTATCCTTAGTATCTTTAATTTTATAAGTATTACTGATATCATCATTAGTAATTTACAATTTCATCTCCCCTGTGCCCCCCTTGCTTATGGTTTGTTGCTTTTACTACTACCCCCACTGGTCTGTTTCAAACATTCGTCCTGCCTGTACCATCATTAGTGGTCAGGAAAGGCATTGGTGGAGTGGAACCAATTGGTGAGAGTGTAGCGAGGGAAACAAAAATGTAAAGATTTCCCTTTCTATTTGTCACCCCCACTGAATCATGTGAGTGAGTGTTGAATGAATGAATACAAAATCACAAATGGTTACCAAACCAATGATACTGTAAACACTTGTGTTAATACAAATGTTTGATTAATTTTTATTAAAAACAAAAGAAAGAGAGAGCAAAGAGGAAAATATGAATGAACCCCTACATTTAGGGGGGGGGGGAAACAAGGAGGAAAATATAACCCACTCCTTTACTCCATGTATTACTAAAAACTGCATTTTGCATTTGTATGTACCTGCTATGCAATGTTAACACCATTCCAAAGAAAATCATCCTAGCAAATGGAATCACATGTTGTAAAAATGTTATCATTTTCATAACTATTATTACCATTGCTGTTTTTTTTTTTTTAATTGCTGTTATTACCCTCAGTATGGCTCTTCTTGTCATTATCATTATTGTCATCATTAGTAATAAAACAAAAACCCTTTTCCCATGTGCCCCCCCTCCTCCCCTCGCTCACGGTTGTTGTTGCCTTTGCTGATACCCACACCGGTTTGGTTCAAATATTTATCCTGCCTTTACCATCATTGCCCAGATAGTGGTGATGAAGGCATTGGTGGAATGGAACAAATTGGTGAGAGAATGGCAAGGGAAACAAAAATGTAAAGATTTCCCCTTTTCCTTGTTTAAACCCCCATTCAAATGTAAATGTGTTCAAGGAATGGAATATGCTAATGGATAAATTTCCTATGTTGTAAACACAAAATATCACAGATATCTCCAGAGTAAACACAAGTACTCTCTTTCTGATTTTAAAATCTAGTACACATAAGTGCGAGAAAGAAACAGGAAAAAGTGAGTGAATGTTGAACGAATGAACACAAAATCAAAGATGTTTACCAAACCAATGAGATTGTAAAGATTTATGTTGATACAAATGTTTGTTTATTAAAAAAAAAAAAAAAGAGAGAGAGAGAGAGAGCGAGAGAAAGGGAAATAATGAATGAACCCTTACAATTAGGGGAAATAAAATAGGAGAAAAAAGATAACCAACTCCCTTTACGCCTACTATATTTTTGAACAGTGCAGGTTTGCAATTGTTATTGTATGTACCTGCCATGTTTTAACACCATCCCTAAGAAAATCGCTTTAGTAAATGGAATCACATGTTTGGAAAATGTGATCATTTATCATAACTATTTTTATCATTGCGTTTTATTAGCATTGCTGTTATCACCCTTAGTAGTTTTATTCTTTGTCATTATTATTATAGATGTATCTCATGTAAACACCATTCTCAAGATAATCATTTTAGCAAATGGAATCACATGTTTTAACTATTATTATTAAATATTATCATTGCCGTTATTATCATTGCTGTTAAATGTTATTGTTTTATCACCCTTAGCAGTTTTATTCTTTGTCATTATTATTATTTATGTATTTGGTTGTTTATTTGCATTATTATCATTGTAATCATTTTTAATATATATGGCTTTGTAAACCCGTAAACTGTCACATCCCCCTTTCCCACCTTTTTGATACTGTGATTGTTGTTTTCTGCTGCCGCCCTCACCGGTTGGTTCTGCACCGCCATGTTCATCATCACGGAGGGGTTGTGAGGGTACTTGGTAGGAGTTTTGGCGCTGACAGGAGAGCGAGGCGGCAGGGGAAATAATAACGACGCACTACCATCACGCGTTTGGTTTTAAAATATTCCCTTACAACAATGTCAATGAAGAAATGTTCAAATGTATAAAATGGTGGAAAATTTTGCGCATATGTCACCTACACGTCCACATGCAACGCTCTGTAAAAACACGAACAACACATTTTGCAACGATTTTAACACTCAATGAGAGTTTTAAAAAAAAAAAAAATACATCCAACTCTGGATACTCAAGGTAACTCGAGTGATGGGCCAAATCATTTTTCCAATCTGTCATATTGACTTCGGTCTCCTCATCGAGGGATTCGATATCCACACACTACGTACCCGGTCCGGTTCGCGTCGGTTCGGTTCGGTTACCCCTGAACGAGGCAGAAAACTAGGTCAATTGAGGTCCGCTTTTGCAAGATTGAACAGTGGCGGGATAACAAACATAAAGGGATTTATGGCGGGTCCGCCCTATCAAACGCCCTAAAAAAACTAACTGATTTGCACCCCTGTAACTACTGACGTGTTAGTAGGTCTTGGCCAGTATAGAACCTGGCCCTGGTGCCTTGGAAACACCTCTCCGTCCTGTCATAATCATCATTATCATCACCATCACCATTATCAAGTGTTCTGGATTAACTCTGCTGATGATATTCCTCCATGCCACCGGCTCAGCCCATCCATCCATCTATCTAGCCATCCATCCATAAATGCATCCATCCATCCATCCAGCCAGCTAGAAAACCAGCCAGCAAGCAAGCCATCCATCCACCCATTCAGCCATCCGTCCATCCATCTATCCAACCAGCCAGTCACCCATCCAACCATCTAGCCAGCCAGCCATTCATCCATCCAACCAGACGTCAAGCCATCCAGCAAGCCATCCATCCCTCCAGTCAGCAAGCCTGCCATTCATCCATCCAGCCATCAAGTCATCCATCCTTCCATCCATCCTGCCATCCAGTCAGACATCTATGCAGCCATCCATCTATCCGTCAGTCCATTCATCCATCAAACCATCCATCTATCCATCCATCCTGTCATCCATTCATCCATCCAGCCAGTTATCCCTGATGTTACGCTTGTCGATTCGCTGTTACCTTGTCCACTCTCAAGCCCTCCCTCCCCTGGTGGGGAGAGTCCGTGCAGCCTGTGCTCGCCCCTTAGCACGTGTGGTCTTGGCGAGCCAGCTTCATCTCCCGCCACGGCCTCTGTCTCTGTTGCCGTGTTCCTTATTTGTGCCCCGTTCATGGCGCCGCACTCTGCTAGGAAGCTGGTTCTTCCATTACGTTTGGACCCACCTCTTGGTCCTTGGAGCTGACTGAGTGCGACTTATGGACGATTATCGCTATGTTATGGAGGTAAGACTTCGGCCGACATTTACATGGTTTGACTGCGCTCAGATTCACCACCCACGCTGGGAGGAAAGGCTCAATTGTGACACGAGACGTTGACAGTTCGTGGTCTTGGTTGAGAGATTGTTGGTACTGCAGTTACCGCCACTAACCATACTAGTTCCGAGACTCATCCCACTCTTAAGTTCCGGCAGTTACATAGCCAGCACGAGGCCTTTTCGGCCGCCTCACACAGTCATTTCGGGGCCCGAGTTCTTGCTCGCCCTTTAATGCCCATTCGTTTCAGCACATCAAACACGGAGTGATAGACTCTTGCGCCAACCACAACTGCGAATAGCCTGACGGTGTATCCTCCCGCCTAAGACAAGCGACCATGGCATTGTACTTCTATAACTTGTACGTATGCTGCTCCTCAATATTGGACTCGTAAGGAACGGTCAGCTCAATTAGCGCTAGCCGCTTGGCTAACGAGGAGCTAAGTACGATGTCAGGTCGCAAGCCAAACTTTCGGATCACCTCAGGGTATTTGCCACGGCCCTTTAGGTCTATGGGCAGATCCCAGTCCCTCGCACCGTCGAAAACGGTAGCAAGCGGCAAGTCGTCAGCTTTACCGTCTTTGTGGCCTTCTCGGACGAAGGAAATCTCCATCGGCCTCGGCCTGTACCTTTCTTTGTTCGCTCTCATTCATATCCATCCGTCCGTCCGTCCGTACATTTCTCTCTATGTCTCTCTGCTGTGCCTATCCATCTTTCCATTCCATTTATCCATCTGTCTGTATATATATCCTACTGTCTGTCCGTCTATCTATTCGCCCGTCCGTCTGTCTTTCTGTCTGTATGTCTCTCTGCTGTCTGTCTATCCATCCATCCATACATACATCTATCCATCTATCCGTCTATCCACTCAACAGTTCGCATCATCACGTCCCGTCCCTTTACTCAATGACTCGATCACCAATCCACAAAATCAATCATCCACAAATCCACTTAATCACGCTTACATCAATCATTTCCTCCATCAATACAACCACAGATTCTTCCACCACCCTCTGCTATCTGTCTTCCACTCCGCAGGACGCGCCGGTGGACTATGTTGTTGTTAGAATGGGATTTTTTTTCTCCGACAAAGATTTCAGTGGCCAAGCTACGATTGTGCAATACTTCGCTCCTATAAAATACGAAGGAAATTTGGTCTGTTTAGCCTGAATGCTTTTTTTAATTTTTTCTAATTTATATTGTTTGTATATTTTCGTAATTAGTTGATTGTTAATGCGAATACTGATGTATTTTTGTTTGTCTGTCTGTCTGTCTGTCAGTCTCTCAGTAACTCTCTCCCAACCCACCTACCCCAACCACCTCTCTCTCAACTCTCTCACTACTCTCTCTCTCTCTCACTCTCTCTCTCTCTCTCTCTCTCTTCCCACTCTTCTCTCTCTCCTTTCTCTTCTTGTTCTCTCCTCTGTCTTTCCTTTCTTCTCTGGCTATATCCTCTCTCATTTCTTCTATATCTCTCTCCTCTTTCCTCTCTCTCTCTCTCTCTCTCTCTCTCTCTCTCTCTCTCTCTCTCTCTTTCTCCTCTCTCCTTTCTCGACTCCCTCTCAACAATTTCTCGTTTCTCTCTCTTTTCTCGCCTCCCTTTCACTCATCCTTCCTCTCTCTCTCTCTCTCTCTCTCTCTCTCTCTCTCTCTCTCAGTCTCTCTCTCTCAATCTCTCTCTCTCTCTTCTTTTTCTCTCTCTCCTCTCTCTTCTCCATCTCTCTTCCAAATCTCTCCCTCTTCTCACTCTCTCTATCCTTTGTATCTTACTCTTTCTCTCTCCTTTGTACCCTCCCTCTCTCTCTCTCTTTCCCCTGTCTCTCTCCTCTCTTTCTCACTGCCTCGTAATGTATATTATATTTGCCACCCTTTGAACATAAAATTCCTTCCTTCGTTCTGTTGTCTAGTTTGCCCCTCGGCATATTATTCTTGTTCCGTGTTCCAAATTATGCTGATATAATTATTCCCTTTCTTCATTTGCTTGTTTCTGATATGCATGTCTAAAACTTCTTAGTTATAAGCATTTTGATTTCTGCATTTAGGTGTGTGTGTTCCTCTTTCAGTAATTTATTTCTCTGTGCGTTTATTTGTTTATTTATTTATTTATTTATTTATTTATTTATTTATTTAATGTATTTCTTAATTAATTAATTATTTATTTAATTATTTAAAGTAATAATTTATTTATTTAATGTATTTATGCATTTATTTAGTGTATTTATTTATTTAATGTATATATTTATTTATTTAATGTATTTATATATTTATTTAATATATTTATTTATTTATTTATTTATTTATTTAACATATTTATTTATATATTGTATTTATTTATTTATTTTTTAAATTTAATGTGTTTATTTATTTAATGTATGTATTTATTTATTTATTTATTTATTTATTTAACATATTTATTTATGTATTGTATTTATCTATTTATTTTTTAATTTAATATATTTATTTATTTAATGTATTTATTTATTTATTTAATGCATTTATACTGTCTGTTTTATTATTTATTTATTTAAGTACATATCAATGCATTTGTATGTGTTATATTGTCCTTTCATGCATAGAAAATTCAATATTGGCATATCAGCCATGTTCACGTGTAAACTATCACTGCAGACAGCAGAATACAAACTGTAAGTCTGCTCAAAGTACTACATATCCAGGCGAACCTTCTGGCCTTGAGAAACAACCGTGGAAGATAAACTCTATGGACCGCTGAGTGAACTAACAAGGTGACAGTGAACTTCATACAAGAGACAACATTACAGTTGTAGACAAATTTCAAGCGAACGAAAGAAGAAGAAGTTGTGTTTTCACTCCTATTTTCATTCATCCATCTGTTGATTCATTAATTGTCATTTCCTTATATTTATAACTCCATTGGTTTATTTATGTTTGTTTTTATCATTTCTCCATGTTACTATTACTGCTTTTTTAGTCTTCTTTGTGTATTTTTTCCTCCTCATATTTATATTTAAATGTATTCCTTTCTCCAATTATTTATTTCATTATTTATATATGTCTTCATTTATTTTTTTCCGTTTATTTATATCATCCTTTATTTACTGTTATAGTTATTTCGAGAGAGATATATATATATATATATATATATATATATATATATATATATATATATATATATATATATATATATATATATATATATATATGCACTATTTACTCTGAATCTATTAAATTTTTACTTTTTGTCCATTAATTTGTCTCTCTATCCATCTACTCAATTCTCTATAAATTTGTCTCCATTTATTTATATATGAAAGGGTGTATTTCTCCATTTCTTTATTTCTTCACCTATTTAATTGTCTTGCGTATTTCATCATTTATTTCATAGTTCAGTTATTTACTTCTCTATTTACTGATTAATCCGTTTCTATGATTAATGGTAGACATAGTATTTATCTTCTTTATCAGGTCTTAGTCAGATATGACTGAGCTACCGTATAACAGTAGACGGTACTACCTGCTTTCTGTTAGCGCCGAACGTTGGGCGGCGCTTACCAAACCCGACACCCCACATTGTGCCAACAGCTTCGGGCGGAAGAGCGCAATTGGGAGGGTACAAGCCTTACCCTGGTGCGAGGAAATGCAACCTAAAGACTGAATGTCATTTCAAGGCAGACCAGGCCCTAAGCCTTAGTTGGCAACTGGTCTAGGATCGAAGCTCCGACAGGCAGACAGTTAGAGCATTGCTTTGCTGATCCACCAGTTTTTGCAGCTTGTCAGCTTGTCTTGTTCCAGACGTATTGGTGTTACCTATCCTCTGGAGTACACTAGACAGGCCGAGAGAGGGATCATAACGTGTGGGCAACACATAGTCTCTAAATTCAGCCCAGCCTTTGTGTTATGGAGAGGTATAACTCCATTCTACAAACTATCGTCTGTCAAGACGGCCAGGTGCCAATCAGTATTTATCTTGCAAAGTCCCGTCGCATCATCATCATCAACACTATCATCATGTGCCTTACCAGCTGGATCAACTCTGCTGATGATATTCCTCCATGTCACCATCTCAGTCCATCCAGTATCATTTCTCTTGGGTTGCCTATGCCTCTTCTCCTAATGATCGTTGCAGTCATCGCAATGTTTTCCAATGCTTCTTTTCGTGTTATATGTCACACAATCTGTGTGGCTCATTCTTATAGCTGTATATAATGTTCTGATTTCATTGGCCTCGTCCAGGCAATCATTGTTAGTTACTCTGGCAGTATTCGATATTCACAATATTCATCTCAGATGCCCGAACTCTATTGCTTCTAAGTTCTTCCTGATTTGTTCAATAAAGATTGTGCTTCTTCATTTTTCTACGAGCAATACGAAAATTCCCTGTAGGCTTCTTAGACCAGTTACACGTTTAGGGCCGTAAATAATTACGTATCATTAGTTACTAAGAAAGTACTCTACAACACAATCTTCCCACCAACTCTATGCTACCAACGCCAAACCTGGACATTGACAGAAGAAGAAAATAGAAAAATCACAACAGATTTGAAATTCCTGAGAATAATACTCAATGGTTTAGCCATGTAACTAGTTTACGAACTAACAGTATACCACAACAAGCAATGACGTAGAGACCAAACGGAAGCAGAGAAAGAGGCCGACCACTTACACGATGGGCAGAGGGAATAGCAGAGTCCATGGGCATCTCGATACATGAAGTCCATAAACAGGCATTTTACCGCTGTTTATGCTTCAACTCGACACCGCAGGGTATAAGAGGAGCGAGATGAGATGAGATGAAATGAGATGAAATGAGATGAGATGAGATAAGATGAGATGAGATGAGATCAGTTCCATGGTTCACTTCCATACAACAGAACAGGTACTATATCTTGAATTCTGGGGGAGTGTTTAATGTCTCCAGTTGTGATATTTGTTTACATTCCTTATGCTTGATCATATCTTGTATTTCATATGTTCCCAAGCTTTTATGGTTGGGTTATTGGTTGGTTTATTGGTTGAAATATTGAAATATGCCTTTCGTGATCAGGATGGTGGTATATACATTCACTCACGCTCAGATGGCGGCCTCTACAATGCTCAGAGATTGAAGGCCAAGACCAAAATTAGGAGAGTACTGATCAGAGAGTTGCTTTTTGCAGATGATGCTGCAGTTACGACCCACTCTGAGGAAGAATTGCAATGTCTACTATCTGCATTCTCCAGTGCTTGTTGTGAATTTGGTTTAACAATTAGCAAAAAGAAGACACAGATTATGTCACAAGGTGCACATGGGGTACCATCAATCTTTATTGACGACGCCGAACTAGAGATGGTAGACCATTTTACATATCTAGGATCAGTGGTAAATAGCAAATTATCCCTAGATCAGGAAACCAACATCCGGATTGGTAAGGCAGCAACAACAATGAACAGGTTAAGAAAAAGAGTCTGGGAGAACAGGAAGCTTACTGTCAAAACAAAAGTCCTTGTCTATCAAGCCTGTGTCCTTAGTACTCTTCTTTATGGCAGTGAAACCTGGACAACTTACTCACACCAAGAGAAACGTTTAAACAGCTTTCATATGCGGTGTCTGCGAAGAATTCTTGGTATTAAGTGGCAAGACAAAATCACAAATACTGAAGTATTGGAAAGACCAGGTTGTGTGACGGTTTATTCCATGTTCAGTCTTCGTAGATCTTAGGAGGATGGATGATGGTAGAATACCAAAGGACATCTTTTTTCGTGAATTACAGATGGGTAAGAGATCTCAGGGTCGGCCTTTACTACGATACAAAGATGTGTGTAAGCGAGACATGATTGGTACAGGCATTTATAATGCACAGTGGGAGCAAGTCGCCGCTGAACGTGTTGCATGGAGGACAAACATCAGAAATGGAATAAAGACAACGGAGAAAATTATTGCAAATAAGTCACACAACGGGCGTGTAAGACGTGAGATGGTGCATGATGGTGGAAATGACCACGTGTTCACATGCACCCACTGTGAACGAACATTTACAGCGCGAATTGGCCTTATCAGTCGCATTCGCTATCGACATAAGTAAAAGTTATTATGCCTTTTTAAAGCACAAACTATCGTCTGTCAAGACGACTAGGTGCCAATGAATATTGGTTGGGTTACGGGTTGGGTTATTGGTTTAGTTATTGGTTGGTTTACGGGTTGGGTTATTGGTTGGGTTATTGGTTGGGCTATGGATTTGGTTATTGGTTGAGTTATGTGTCAAACAATAATGTTTGAGTCATTGGTTGCGCCATTGGTTGGGTTGAGCGTTGAGTTATTGGTTGAGTTATGGATTGGGTTATGGATTGAGTTATGGGTAGGGTTATTGGTTGAATGGTTGGGACGGTGAGTGGTTGCTATATTACTGATTGATTGTTTGGGAAGGTAGGTGGTTGCTACATTAGTGGTTGGTTATTTGGGTGGGTGGGTGGTTGCTATATTAATGGTTGATTGGTTGGGCATGTGAGTGGTTGCTATGGTTGCTATATTACTGGTTGATTGGTTGGGCGGGTGAGTGGTTGCTATTTTACTGGTTGATCTTTTGGGTGGGTGAGTGGTTGCTATATTACTGGTTGATTGGTTGTGAGGGTGAGAGGTTGCTATATTACTTGTTGATTGGTTGGGCGAGTGAGTGGTTGCTATATTATTTGGTTGATTGGTTGGGCTAGTCAGTGGTTGCTATAGTACTGGTTGATTGTTTGGGCAGGTGAGTGGTTGCTATATTACTTGTTCATTGGTTGGGAGGGTGAGTGGTTGCTATATTGCTGGTTGATTGGTTGGACTGGTGAATGGTTGCTATATTGCTGATTGATTGGATGGTTACTTAATTATTTGTTTGATGGAATGGTTGGTTAGATGGATGGTGGAGGGCTAATTGACTGATTATTTATTTTTCTTGCTTTGCTGATTTTGTTTGTTGATTTCCTAATTGGTTGATTCACTGATTGGTTGTTTCATGGATTTGTTTTGCTGACTGATTAGTTGATTGTATGGTTCACTGATTTATTGCACGTGTATTAGTTGGTTGGTTGTGTGGTTGGTTGGTTGGTTGATTGATTGATTAGTTGATTGGTTGGTTAATTAATTGATTGCTTAATTGATTGGTTGGGTAGTTGGTTAGCTGATTCGTTTATTAGTTAGTTAGTTGATTGGTTTGTTGGCTGACTGGTTGGTTGAATGTTTGGTTTGATGGTTGGATATTTAATTAGTTGAATAGGTTATTGGTTAGTTGAATGATTAGTTGATTGTTTAACAAGTTCACTGGCTGATTGATTGGTTGATCGATTGATGATTGGCCGGTTAATTTATTAATAGTGTACCTGTGTTATTTGTTATTTGTTAAAGTTGATTGATTTATTGAGCTAATTGTTTGGGCAGTTGAATGGTTCATTGATTGGTTGGTTGATTGATAGATGGGTCGGTTAGTCGATTGATTGTTTGGTTAGCTGAGTATATCAAAAATTAGAAATAAAATGAACACACTTGATGTCAACTATGTGACAATGTACTTTCTCACAAGGTGGATGGTCAAGGTGTGTTTGATATAACAAGGGAAGGAGACACCATTTTGAAGAGGCCGTTGGATTTTGAAAAGGGAGATAAAGTGTTTGGATTAGGAGTAGTAGGGCATGTGAGTTTGTTTCCCTTTACTTTATTTACAAATCTATCTATCTATCTATCTATCTATCTATCTATCTATCTATCTATCTATCTATCTATCTATCTATCTATCTATCTATCTATCTATCTATCTATCTATCTATCTATCTGTCTGTATGTCTGTCTGTCTGTCTGTCTATCTGTATGTCTGTCTGTCTGTCTGTCTGTCTATCTATCTATCTATCTATCTGTCTATCTATCTGTCTGTCTGCCTGTCGTGATATTGACCGCATCACACTTTGACAATAGAAACATCTTCTGGCGGCCGATTCATAGGGATGGGGTGGGACGACTGAACTCGCGTGAGAATTCCCAATGTGCAGTGACGTATTTCGACTTAACATAACATAGGATAACATAACATAACATAACATAACCACATCACTCATCAAATGCTGTTGGGCAACAAACACGGGGATAGCATCCACCCAGGTGTTCAAAATTGGCTTGGGAGTTCCGGGGTTCAATCCCCGGTGATGGCCGGGCTTTTTTCTTCGTGGACTTCTAGTAAGAAAAAATTTCTCCTGGTCTCTGGGTAGTGATATGGGATGCCCGGGCAAAATTTCGAATTAAACATCTACCCAAAGTATTTCAGGATCTTTGCCGGCGCTACGGAGTTCGTGCACTGAGCTGAGATTTTCCGGAATCAGGATTGAGTTAGGAGTAGAACGGAGCTCCTATGGGTTACACCCGTAAGCCGTGATGTTGATCCGACGACTAAACTACACTAAATTTGCGTCTGTTTGCCAGATATTGACACAAATTAGTAGGCCTCTTTCAATCCTGTAGGACTATAGAGTTGTGCCGCTGGGGAAGCACCTTGTCAGAGTCTTGCGTAGAGCAAGATAAATAGCTCGTTTTCTGGCAAGTGTGAAGCAGTATCAAACTATCAAATCACACGAAGTGAATATCCGAAACTGTTATTTACAAGCTTTATTTGCGCGCTGCATTCATTATCGCACAGACATCGCGCAATGACAATCCATAGCAATCATTACAGCATGAACAATATCAATACAATACATAAGGATACATGCAATCAATATACATATCACTTACAAGCCAAAATACTCAAGCGTTCGAACCAGTCTCCCACTGTCACACAGGCTCGCTCTCAATGCAGATTCAAAACCACTCGCAGACTCATGCGACCTGTCCATACAAACGCCTAACCCGGTCGGCTTGGCCTTTCGTTCTACACGCTAGTCGGCGCTCAAGTCAGCTGGTGTGACCCCTGCAAGGTTCACGGGGTGTACCGCTGACCAGCGGTTATTTTAGCGTCGCTCAGTTGCTGTGCCTGGCTGCTTATACGGGCGTCGTCGAAGACGCCGCATTCCCTCTGTAGTGTTTAACATCACTCAGGGTTGCGCGTTGTTATGTCGCCTGGCGTTGGCACAGCCAACGCGTCGCAACCTCAGATGTGAGACTTTGACAACCTGACAGCGCCGCTGATGACTGTATAGTCCAATGAGAAAGTGACAATCTTTGTCACAGTTTCCGCATCTGTAAGACGAGGCAGGTCCGCAGTTAATGACTGTATTTTATGCCTTACCTCCTATCCTCAGTTTGTCAAAGAGCACCAGTCCTTTTCGTACATCTCTTCTCCAGGAACATCTGTCTGTTGCAACTCTTTCCCGCGTGTCTGGATCTATGCCGAGGGGTTTCATATCTTATTTACACACATACTCATATAGCATTTGGGGTCTTCCGGCTGGCCACTTCCCTGTAGTTAGATCTCCGTATAGGAGATCTTTGGGACTATGTTCATCCTCCATTCGAGATACGTGGCCCAGCCTCCTGGGGCGTCTCTGCTTGAGGAGGGAGTGCACTGTGGTAATACCTGCTCTTTCATACACATATTTGTTGGTTATATTATATACTGAGCCACTGGTCAATAAAATTATGTCAATTGCAATGAGAAAAAGAGTGTTACAATGCAACATAGAACCTATACGATTGTATGGATGTAAAACGTGGACAATGCGCAGACAAGTTGAATAAAAAAAATCTAATGGGAGTGGAAATGTGGTTTATGTGGTTTTTGGAAAATGCAAGAAACACCATGGACAGACAGAAAAAGCAAGTACTACAAGAATCAAATGAAAACCGTAAACTGATTAGAGAAATTAGATGTAGGCAGTCACGGTATTTTGGACACCTAATGGAAAAAATACATTGGAGAACTTGGTGCCAACCGGCAAGACTGAGAGGGAAAGAACAAGGGGAAGGCACAGAGGCAAATATCTTGATGGCTTGACCACATGACATGGTCATGGAACACTGAGCTGATCCATGATTCTGGCGATCGTGTGAGATGGCAAAACACGTCCGCCTAGGCTTTATCGGCATGACACAAGATGATGATTTGCCATATGCGCCAGGGTCGTTTACTTATTTACTTAGATTTACCAGAAACATCTCACTGCATGAACAGAAGTCGTTTATGCACGTGATAGGTAACGCCGTGGCTGAAAGGTTATGGTTTCCGCCTTAAGCTAACACGATGCTGCCTTCGTTACCAGTACAAGGCTGGAAATGTTTTGAAGAAGCATGGGTGCCTAATGATAATACTTGTTCCCCCTATCTGTGGCTAGTAAGATTTGAAACCTAGCATTTTTATATAGTTAGATGCATATCTTGTACAGGACGTAGCAGTCAACTGCAGCACTTTTGGTTTTTGTTATTCCTGGGCAAGTTTACGTTCAGCAAACAACAGCAACAACAACAACAACAACAACAACAACAACAAATCACGTAATATCATCATCCAGTGCTTTGCCGATCATGCCTCTTCACAAATTACGATCTTTGACGTCATGGATCAATTCGTGTGTTGAATCCCTTCCGTGCCATAACACAAAACTGTCAAGAATCTTCTCACATTGTCTTCCTCTATCTCCCTTTCCACAAATCTTTCCAGTTGTCACATGTTCCAGTTTTTGTCTTCTCATAACGTGGCCAAAACCCGTTGATTGTCCCATTTTGGTGTTTGTCATAAGTTTTTTTGCGACTGAGCCTCCCTTAAAACGTCCAGATTGCTCATTTTGGCTGTCCAATTAATTTTCAGCATTCTTCTGTAAAACTACATCTCCTAGGCTTCCACGTAATTTTTCGCCTCTTTACTAATTGTCCAGGATTTGCAGTCATATGTTAAATCTGGTTCTTTATAACATGCAAGAACTCTTTTTCTAGTGACTTATTGCACAAAACGTAATATGTTATTTTTAATCCAACGGATGGCCAGGACTTTGGTGGGAGGAGTGCCAAAATGATTGTAGAACTTCACGTGATTAACCTCAACGACAACCCGCCAATATTTGCGAACACCGGCTGCATTACAAACTGCAACGACACATACTACTATGCAATAATATCGTCATTGTATACGGTAAGCTTTGTTTTTTGTTTGTGTTGTTCGCTCGCTTTGAATTCAAGCGTAAACCATATACGTGATATTACTTCTAGTGCGCTGGGCTGATTTTTGCGTGTGGGTTAGCTTTCCCTATTACCAGTGTCCCTCGCAATCAGGCAAACCCAATCCGAGTTAAGAGGTACTTGTAATTTACGCCTCGAAGTCGATGATGAGAAGTCAACATTTTAGTCCAGCTGACCTGTGAAGGGGTTGAACCACCTACATCGGCATCAGCACACTTTATGTTTAAGAACGTGCTCTTTTAGCTATTAGGCCAAGCCGGTCTCCGGTACGTTTTTTTACATGGAAATGTGTTGTTTGTGGGACAAGTCCGATACACAAACGTCTCGAAAGTGGATATGCGAATGCACCTTAGGAGTAACACGCCTGGGAGTCGTGACCCAGGTGACTCCGCCCTCTGAGAGTGTAAAGAGGGTAAATGGAAGCTGGATTTTCCGCCGCAAGATGGGGAGGCGGGAGTAAATTGGGAACTCTTTAGATGATCGATGTGTGTCTATCCCCTGGTGTGTCTGTCTGGGTGTATTTCTGTATGTTTGTGTATTTGTCTCTGTGTTCGAGTGATTGTCTATGTCTGTCTGTTGTTGTCTTTTTTAGTTTTGTCTACTTTTCTGTGATGTCTCATAACATGGTAACATCCATTGTTTATGTTTACAACATCCATTTGACAATATTTTTGCCTATGTGAAAGTAACATGCACAATTGATGAATGAAGGATGAGTGATTGGAAGGGCCGAATGTAAGACGGGCCTGCGTGCCAAATTTGTTACCCTTTGAAAATAAAGATAAAGATAAAGCTGTGTATGTAGGTGAGTCTGTATTTCTGGCAGTCTTCTCGACGCCTGTCTTGAGTCTGTGCCTATATATATACATGTGTTTGTGTGAATTGTGTGTGTGTGGGTGTATATGTGCTCGTGCGAAGGCGTTGGTCTGTACGTGTGTGTTTTACTGTGTCAGTGTGCGTTTGTTTGTGTATGTCTGTGTATGTGTCTTTATGTAGTGTCTGCCTATCTACGTGTGTCTGAATGTCTATATACATTTGTCTGAGTGTCATAATACTCCCTGGGGTAAAGGGAACCTGCTATCACACATTACTAAAGGGATGTCTCTAGACTTAGTACATTGGTGGCCTCCATCTACAAAACCCCTCCAGCCTTTGGATCACTATCTCCCTCACTCTCAACCAAGGGACGTTACCCCTTTCTAACCTCGTCCTGAATACATGACACAATTCTGGTATCTAACTATGATAACAAGTTGGTGTATTATGCAAAATGAATGAGGGTGATGATGATGACTCCGAGATAGGCCTCGCTATATCTAGGCGAGACCAGACATGGCAGTACGGGAGTAACCCCAAGGAAGAAGTGTCATCACAGTAACATGTTCCGAGTCCCACGCTATGAGGTAATTCGGTCACAGCCTCAACGAATGTATCTAGCCTCCGGCCAGGTATAGTCTTCTCCACGGTGACCAGACGGTAGGCGTGGCGAATCACGGGCACTGGGGACCTCAGGTTGATGACAACAATGAAGTCCGGCCCACACACTGGTTAGTAAGGTCTACTGTCACTCGTGTGGCCGGGGAACAAGGACACTTCCCTGAAGAGTCCGGAAGTATCGAGTGCACTGCTGATATAGCGAGATTTCGATATCTCACTCACTGGTAGTAAAAGTCACAACTGTCCATGCTACCACCTTAGTTCAACAGACCCACACTGCTGGTATCACCGAGCAGGTACATCCACTGCTGAATCGTGACTCTGAGAACAAAGTTCAAATAGGTCTTCAACAGAATCATAAGCCACATGGGGCCAGGCACTTGATAGTGAAGACATCGTTTATAGCTGGCGGTAAGGCAGTCAGTCATCTTCACATCTGGGACAATGACAACACCCAGATACTTTCCCAGGTAGGATCAAGAGTAAGGCAATAGGTAGATGCCATGGTGAACAAACTGGTATGGCAGACGTGGAGTTGGCTATGGGTTATCTGGTCCCATACTGAGAATTAGTTCTCGGAAGTGGATATCTCTCAGCTTGGTAGTGATGCTCACGGGCGGCTAACACCGACACTCGCCATAGTCTCCATCTCTGGACTCGTCACCAGATCGTCACTCCACTCTCATAAAGGTAGAACCTGTGGAGGAAAACACTCGGTGAGAGCAGCATGAATCAGACTTACCATATGCGGATACATTCAGACCATGCTT
Source organism: Cepaea hortensis (assembly GCA_963921405.1). Lineage (NCBI taxonomy): Eukaryota > Metazoa > Mollusca > Gastropoda > Stylommatophora > Helicidae > Cepaea > Cepaea hortensis. The sequence goes on along the minus strand of OY992876.1, from coordinate 470,273,614 downwards.
ACTCAGACGGGTGGGCCCTTCACATCAGGGAACCGACTCTCTCACTGGCTGCTCTCAGCTGCCGAGGACGAACTGGGCCTAAGACCGAACAGGCAGCTATCCAACTGCGTCATCTTTCCTGGACGAAAGTAGAGCTGGGCCGAGGGTGTTGGTCACTGGTGTCTCAGAGATTGTCCTATCCTGAAAGATTGCTACAGAACATATACGGTTAGTGAATTAGTTGTACTAATAGGCAAAATGACCCTGAAGTAGGGCCGAGGCATCCAAAACCCCCTCCGATTCTCCCCAATCTCCCTGGTGCACTGTCCCCTACCCGCCAGAGATGAGGTGGTACCATGCCGTAGGTACAATATATCCAATATATCTAATGTATTATATAGGATGATTCCCCTGTAGCAGAAATCCACACCCCGCTCCCCCAACCCTTGTCCCAGGTCGGGGCATTTAGAACGGTGTCACTGTTCCCTGAATAGTCCTGTCGCATCGGTCACTTTTCTCCCTTGTGTCAACTACTCAGGAATTCAGTATATATTAAGCTGGTATTCCGTCGAGGAATACTAATTAAAAGACATATGAGAGGAAAGCCAAGAAGAAAGCCAATGGTCGCCCACCACGTGACACGACCTTCGAATCAAGATACAACCTTGAAACGACCTCTGACGTATCTGTCGACCGGCTCCCTAGCTTCGTCTTACCCGCCCAAGTTCATCGATATATCGCATGCCCTAGAATATGCGACTCCTTAATCTACTTCCGGTTTCCCGTCCGGTAACGCCTCGGCCACGCCGGCGCCGACTACGCTCAAGTACATGAAGCTGGCCATGTGTGAATTCAAATTACAGGTCTCGTTTCCCTGAACCCGATTTGCCCGATCTACAGTGGCTGTGAATAAGCCGCGCTCTGTTAACCTAATACACATCTTTGCCATACAAAGCTGGTAAACACGCGTTTGCAACAGGCTTCAAATACAGGCCCACAACAGTTCACATTTAACCCACTTCCAAGCGCCGGTCAGTACCCGCGGCCTAGCAATCTCGCGTCATGGCTTACCGACACTGCTTTAATTAAATAAATGAGTTACACGCACCTTCAGCTAGCAGCTCAACTGTTAATATGGGAGCCGTTGTCAAATAAACAGGACTAGGTGTCGGTTCTCTTTAACGATTGTGAAGACATCGGTAGCCCCGCTCGCCATCATTGCACAGGTTGCACTAGGCCATACGGCCAGTGTTGCCATCTCCCTTTGATGAAAAAGCACCAAAATCGACCCCCCCCCCCCAAAAAGCACTAAAAAGCACCACAAATTTTTAGGAAGCACCAAAAAAAGCACCAACTGTTTTTATTACAAATGTAACAAGGCAGCACGGTATAATTTATTAATATCACTTCATATTACAATGAAGTTTATTCCAGATCCGCCAAATCCCAATCAGAACTACTTTCGAAACAAAAAAGCACCAAATTACAATACTATTTTTTTGGGAAATCACTAAAACAAGCACTGGCGGTATTCATTCAAAATGTTATAAAGTAGCACATTATAATTTATTATTATCACTGAATATTAGAATGAAGTTTATTCCAGATCTGCCAAATCCCAGTCAAACAACTCCTCTTCAGTTTATGTAGCTATTTCCTGCTGTGTTTGCTCCTACGATGATGAGGATGAGGAAGATGATTGAAAGAAATATGTAAATGCCTCCTGTGATCCAACATTTCGCAGAATATCCTAGGTAGTTTATAATAATGACAGCATTTGCCATATCTTTTCATTCCATATCTAATAGTCAAAACAGCTGTCAAACTCTTGATGCTCAGTCTGTTCCGCAATTTTGATTGTATAACTCCCATCTGATTGAAAATACGCTCCACGTCCGCATTAGAATGAGGCAAAATGAGCACAGTTAAAGCTAAATCTGTAAGATCTTGGAAAAAATTTTCACCGGTGGCATCCCTGTATGAGGCTATTTCTTCCCACAGTCCAAGTGTGTCAAAGGTCTGTTTCCACTGCATATGATGAAGTTTTCTCCACTGGAAATCGATGCCGGTGAGAGTAGCTGCATCTTATGTAAACATTTTAGCAAGATCCAACATACAGGGCTTCATTGGCTGTAGACATTCACTTCCACTAAGACATGACATGGACTGCAACACTCGAACGTTATCGGGTGTACGTAAACGCAGCTGTGTCAAACGCTCTATTACAAACTGGATGCACCTTCCACGAATTTCTTTCTCATCGGGAAACTTGCAGTCTGCTATTTCTTTCTCAAACTCATAACCTAGATTGGGATTAGGATCTAAATAATCTTGAATAGCATCATTTTCTGTTATTTTTTCCCCAGGAATAGCAATCTTTGAACTGATAGAATCAATGAGCTGGACAAGATCGCTGAGTAGTTTTGTTGGATCCTGTATATCTGCTTCGAATTTCTTATTCACACTTTGAACTTCTCCGAGAATATTCTTGAGAAATATGAGATAAACATAGTTTTTCATGTCACTAAACATAGAATGTAGAAGTTCTGCTGTATAACAGCGTTCGTTGAATCTTGCTACATCAAAATGAGTTCTGAGCTCGACCCACTGCTGCAATATTCTGACAATGGCAGATTGAATGGACATCCATCGTGTCTGGCTTAATTGAACCATCTTCAGCGGATGTTGTCCATCATTTATTGAAGCAAAAAGCTCCATGTACTTTGCTTGACGAAGACATGAGTGAGAAAACCAGTTATATGTTTCTCTAATCATGAACTCATGTTCCTGGGCAAACAAGCAGCTGCAGCCTGTGACACTGCCAGCTGAAGGGAATGGCATACACACCTAATTAGTACCAGATGAGGAACTTCGGATTTTAATTTTGTATACACTCCATGTACTCAAGTCTGCTTTGAAGAACTGTAAAATATCAGAAATAAATATCATAATGGGTGATTTCAACGCAATAATAGGAAAGCAAAGCGTTGGATGCAGTGTAGGCAACCATGGTTTGGGAGAGAGAAATGAAAGAGGATACAGACTTGTAGAATGGGCAAAAGAACAAGAAATGGTTGTAGGAAACACCTGGTTTAAACAGCATCCTAGAAGATTATGGACATGGAGGAGTCCAGACAGGAGGATTAAAAACCAGATAGATTACATCCTGGTTAGCAAAAGGTTTCGAAATGCGTTAACAGTCGAAAAAACAGTTCCAAATGCAGACTGTTACAGTGATCACAGATTAATTACAGGCACATTGAGGGTAAAGTTAAAGAAAGTCATGTATACAGCAGGAAACCCTAAATATGACTTGTGCAAATTGAAAACTGACAAAGAAATACAAGATAATTTTAACATAGAAGTAAAGAACAAATTTGATTATTGTCTGATCTAGAGATCCTATTTCAAGATGTAGATGAGCAATGGGAAATGCTGAAGAATTCAGTCAGTTGTGCAGCAGAAAAACTATTCCACAAGTAAAGAAAGTGGGTCGTAAGACATTGATGACTGAAGAAATTTTACAACTAATGGAAACAAGAAGACAGAACAAAAATAATCCTGCCAAATATGAAGAAATTCACAGAAAAGTCAGAACCTTATGTAAGGAGGCAAAAGAAACATGGCTTGAGAAAAATTGAAAAACAACACAACAGTAAAAATACGAAACTAATGCACAAAATAATTCAGGAGCTTACTAATCAAAGAACACGTACATCAGTAGGCTGCCTAAAGACAAAAGATGGAAGAGTCATATTATAAAAAGATCAGATCTTACATGTATGGTCAGATTACGTGATAAACCTTTATGACGATAACAGAGACGAACAGTATGATGTTCAAAATAATAATGAAGGACCAGCAATTTTGAAGATGGAGGTTCAGAATGCTCTTAACCAAATGAAATCTGGCAAGACCCCCGGTTCAGACAGCGTCACAACAGAAATGATTAATGCTTTAGAAGAATATGGAATAGATAAAGTTACCAGTCTGCTTAATACAATATATGATACTGGAAATATACCTCAGGAGTTATGTAATTCTGTATTTATTGCAATCCCAAAGAAATCAGGAGCCTTGGAATGTGATCAACATCGAACAATTAGTATAATGCGTCACATCACGAAGAATTTGCTAAGAACTATCATGCAAAGAGTTAGGAGGAAAATACAACCTGAAATAGGAGAAGAACAATGTGGGTTTGTAGAAGGCAAGGGTACAGTAAATGCTGTGTATATACTGAGAACCGTAATCGAACGTTCTATAGAAGTAAACAAAGATCTACACCTTTGCTTTATTGATTACACAAAGGCTTTCGATAAAGTGAGACATGTCAACATGATAAGGATGCTTGAAGATCTACAAATTGATGGAAAAGATCTTAGACTTGTAAAAAAACATATATTGGAAACAACAAGCTGCCATAAGAGATCCAGAGTCTCCAGATCTGTTTTCCCTGTACAGTGAAAGTATTTTCAGAAATATTGAAGATATGGAAGGAATCAACATCGGGGGACGATGAATCAATAACATTAGATATGCAGATGATACAGTCTTGATTTGCAGACAATGTACAGGACCTACAAAATTTAGTAGATGCGGTTGTTAAACACAGTGAACAACTAGGGTTAGAATTAAATTGTAAAAAGACACAGATTATGGTCGTCACTAGGAAGAACGAAATACCACAATGTAATATACAAGTAAATGTCTTCAACAAATGAATAGATACAATTATCTCGGAACAGTAATAAAATCTGATGGGAGATGCCTTGAAGAGATTAGAACAAGAATCGCCATGGCAAAAGTAGCCTTAGGAAGATGAAAAACATACTGACCAATAAAAAGATGTCAATTGAAACGAGAAAAAGAGTGTTGAGATGCTACATAACCGTACTTTTATATGGATGTGAAGTGTGGACAATGAGCAGTCAGGCTGAAAAACATCTGATGACTGCAGAAATGTGGTTTCTGAGGAAAATGCAAAGAATACCATGGACAGCCAGAAAGACCAATGAACAAGTCCTTCAAGAAACAAATGAAGATCGTAAACTGATTAGAGACATTAGACGTAGACAGTCACAATTTTTTGGGCATGTTATGAGAAGAAATGATTTGGAGAACTTGGTGACAACTGGTAAGATCGAGGGGAACAGATCAAGGGGAAGACCTAAAGGCAAGTACCTGGATGACTTGGCCTTGTGGCATGGTCGAGACAGAAACACGGAGCTGATCCACGACTCTGGTGATCGAGTGAGATGGCAGAACATGACCGCCCAAGCTTACCGGCATGGCACATGATGGATGGATGGATATACTCCATTGTTTACACCTGTCATGACAGACGCATTGTCAGTGCCGAGTGCAACTAGTCTTTGCAACTCATGTCCATTCTTGTTTAAACAATCTTTTAACGCATTGCATATTGCCTGTGCATTGCAGTCACTCAGTTCAACTAAATCTAAGTAAGTAACCACAAACTGCTTTATTGTCTCTGTATAGTACTTAATAGCTACTCCAAGTAGCTTAGTTTCAGAAATGTCATTGCTCTCATCAATCAATAAGCTGTATTTACTTTTCCCAATATCAGCTGTCAAGTCTGTTGTGAAATATGGTGCAAGTATATTTGAAATAACTGCTCTGCACTTAGTTCTCCTAAGCTTAAGGTTCTTGCAACCTTTGCTGTCACCAAAGTGTACCTTGCAGAGTTCACTTAAATGGTCAACAACGCGAAGCGAACAATGGCCAGCTATGAACAAAGACATGCATCCTTCTGTTTCTTTGACATCATCTTTCAGTTTGTCAAATGCAATAGTTTGCCTTTGTGTACTGATTGATTGATTGATTGATTGATTTAGGAATCGACATCACAGCATTCGGGGCATTCCCATAAGTGCTCCGTCCCCATCCTCAGCAGCCAGCGAAGAGTTCCAACACTAATAGTACCAGTAGCAATCACATTATAAGTCCGTCTCGCCTTTCCTCGGAGCGTTGAGCGTCGGCCAGATCCCTTCGTCACTCCTCGTTGTCTCATTCTTGCCAGACCATGGTAATCCATTTGCTCCTCCGAGGTGTGCACGTGCTCCCACAAGGCCGCAACCACGTCTGTCTTGTAATGTATCAATACTCCACCAAGTTCTGCAGAGCCAGCCAATCTGTCCGCCTGTTCATTTCCCAGCACACCGGCATGCCCCGGAGAAAAGATCCAGGCGATGCTTGTCACCCGTGACCTCCGAAACGAAGCAAACCAATCCGCACGAAGTCTGCCCGTCCTCACCCTCGTCAGCATGCTTTCTGAGTCAGTTACAATCACGATATGTGTGTGTGTCGTATTCTCCATCCAGCGGAGAGCCGCAGTGACTGCCTCCACTTCCATTCTTAAGCTGGATGTTGTGGTATCATATGCCAGGCTCTCCTGCCCCAAACATCGACCACTAGCTTTGGCTATGAACCCCCAGCCACTTCTCTCACCTCTTGACACCGAACCATCTGTGTAGATAATCACATCACTCGAGTGAGCATTGTCCTGAATTAGTTGCTGGATTTCCACTTCCGTGGCCCCTGCTGGCCACTCCCTGCACTCCCGGCTTAATGTGATTATAACTCTGCACAAGTCTGAGTGCTCCGCTGGCACTCTGACCCACTCCTCTCCACGCCTAATGTTCTCCAGGGGGCACATCTGTCTGATCGTATCCTCCGCCTGAGCCATCCATGATTTCCCTCTTATCAGTCGCTGGCCCTTAACTGCGTCCAGCGCCTCATGCAGTGGGTGGTCTGTGTCTGCAGCTACTCTGAGGTATGCCTTCGCCTGCATCACCTTGAGCCTACCAGCAACAGTCAGCAGACCAAGGATGTAACGCATACACACTACTGGGGTGTCTCTAGTGCATCCCAGAATGACCCGCATAGCTACGTTCTGTATGCGCTCTAACTTCACCAGCTGACTCTCTGAGACAGTGAGCAGACCTAATCCATAATCAATTACTGAGAGGATCAAGTGCTAGTATAGTGTGAAAAGCATTCTCTGCTCTATGTCCATTGCAGCCATAGTTTTAAGTGCATTGAGTCGCTTTTGAGATCTTGTCACGACCGTCTCCACATGGTCCTTGTAGGATAGGCTCCTGTCAAATGTGATCCCCAGATACTTCAGTTTGTTCTCTCTGCTGACATTTCTACCATCTATCGCGAGGCTTGGGATATCAGCTCTTAGAATCCTGTTGTCCAGAGAGCACCACAAAACGGCCGCCTTTTCCGGGTGGATGACGGAAATTGTGTACTGAATGTTTGTTCGGCTTACTGAGTTTTCGTTGTATTCTTGTGCCTCTCAATATCATTTAACCTGGCTGCAATTGAATATTTGCAATATTTGCAAAAACACTTAGTATTATCCCCTTCTACTTTTAACAACCATTTTTCAAATCTCGTGTCACTGAGCCACTGTTCTCTAAAATGTTGACAATATTTCTTACTCATGGTGAAACACAAATAAGCTTAAATGAAAGGATAATGTAAACACCACAAAATTATGAACTCGATTACAAGCTAATGTATTGACGTTTGAACTTGTCTGCAAGATGGCGTTCGCTTTCAGCTAAATCGTATTAAAGGGAGTTAAATTAGTTGAATATTGCGCGGTAACGTACTAAGACTGTTTTACTCCCTCGCTTCAGTTCATATTCGGCTTTTTAGTGTTCCCAAAATGATTTTTAAAGTAATTTTTAGCCACCCCAAAAAAGCACCAAAAAGCACCAAAGAAATTTTGTGAAGCACTAAATTTACGCGTTCCGTTAAAAGCAAAATTTTCGCACTAAATTACTTGAAAAAGCACTAAATTTAGTGCGAAAGGCACTAAAATAGCAACACTGCATACGGCCGTCCTTTCGCCAGCTCGCTCAGAACACAACTGAAGTCTTTGTCTGTTGGACTTCCTCTGCCCATGCACACGCATGCGCAGTCCACTACTGAACGGTATTCACGGCAACTGCGTTCTGGATGATTCCAAACCTCGACCAAGGGCGAGCAATCGCTATTGTCTGGCATGAGGGATTTCTTGGTTGTTTCCCCTCAATCAGTAAATTTCACCACGAAGCAAAATGTCACAAGGCGGACCCGCCAGCGTTTCGTGACACTGAGTATGTCTGTTCATGTGTCTATGTGAAGTGTCTGTCTATCTACTCGTGTCTGAATGTCTATATGCTTTTTTCTGTGTATGTCTGTTTAGTGTCCATGCTTAGTGTCTGTCTACGTGTGTCTAAATGTACATATGCCTTTGTCTGTGTAAGTCTGTTTATGTGTCTATGTGTAGTGTCTGTTTATCTACGTGTCTGAATTCTGTAAGCCTTTGTCTGTGTGTGTATTTCTCTCTGTCGTCATGGATGTGTCTCTACCTATGTGCGTCTGTCTGTGTCTGTATTATTGTGGGTGATTATGTGTCTATGTGCGCGTTTCAATGTCTTTCTCTCTCTCTCTCTCTCTCTCTCTCTCTCTCTCTCTCTCTCTCTCTCTCTCTCTCTCTTCTCTCTCTCTCTTTCTCTCTCTCTCTCTCTCTTTCTCTCGCCCTCTCTCTCCATGTGTTTGTCTCCATCTATATGTCTGTATGCGTATGTATGTCTGTGTGTCACTGTGGGTCTTTGTGTGTGTCACGTATGTGTGTACATATTTAAGTATACATGTATGTATTGGCAGATGATAGTTTGTTACATTTTGCTTCAAAACACACATAATAACCTCTCCATAACACAAAGCCTGGGCTGAATTGTAGAGACCATATGTTGCCCATACAGCATGATCCCTCTCTCGGTCTGCCTAGTTTACTCCAGACGAAAGGTAGTACCAATATACCTGGAACATGACAAGCTGCAGAAGCCACAGAATCAGCAAAGCAATGCTATCTCTCTCTCCTCTCTCTCTCTCTCTCTCTCTCTCTCTCTCTCTATATATATATATATATATATATATATATATATATATATATATATATATATAATATATATATATATATATATATATATATATATATATATATATATAGAGAGAGAGAGAGAGAGAGAGAGAGAGAAAGAGCATTGTATGTGTGTGTGTGTGTGTGTGTGTGTGTGTGTGTGTGTGTGTGTGTGTGTGTGTGTGTGTGTGTGTGTGTGTGTGTGTGTGTGTGCAAATGCGTGTGACTGTGCGTGTATGTAAGTATTATATATTTTCAGGGTCCCCTCGCGAGATTCCCGTCTGACCCAATTCATGCAGAAGATGCCGATGGGGATGCCATAGAGTACTCACTTTTGACAGGTAAATAATGTGATAAAAACATAAACAACCAAAGACTGACGGCAAAGATCTGCGAATAATAAGAACATATATTAGCAGCCTTGAAGAGAACTAGTTTCACCATGGCAAAGGTAGCCTTTTCCAAACTGGAAAACATATTGAGCAATAAAAAGTTTAAACATTGAGCACAACCCACTACTGGCAACACTGATCGTACTCCGGTACGAACTTAAGCCCTTATCCACGTCAATTGGAAGCACTAGACTCGTTTTTCGCTCTCGTTTGAGCTCGTCAGTAGTGCATATCTTTGACTGGACCTGGGATCAAACCCGGATCACTGGTGTGTAATGCGGGTGTGTAACCACTAAACCACGCGGCACACATTAGATACTACCAAGTTATCACACTATAATATCACAACGTCGCCCACCGTAGGCTACAGCTCAAAATTTGCCCGATCGCCGCGACTGACATCCGTCAATTGATGTCGCCCCGAATGATCAGGTCTTCTCGACTGGCAAGGCACACCACCATTCAAACCAAATAAATCAATAAAAAGATGTCATTTGCAACTAGAAAAAGAATGTTGAGGTGCAACATAGAATCTGTGCTTTTGTATGGATGGGAAGAGTGGACAGGCTGATAAACATCTGATGGCTGTGGACATGTGGTTTCTAAGAATAAGAAAAGTGCAAAGAACACCATGGACAGACAGAATAACCAATGACCACATGCTACAAGAAACAAATGAAAATCGTACACTGATTAGAGAAATTAGACGTAGACAGTCACAATTCTTTGGTCACGTTATGAAAAGAAATATATTGGACTTGGTGACAATTGGAAAGATCAAGGGGAAGAGAACCAGGGGAAGGCAGAGAAGTAAATACCTGAATGGCTTAACATGTGGCATGGTCGATACAAGAATACTGAGCTGATCCACGACTCTGGTGATGGAGTGAAATGGCGAAACATCACGGCCCACGCTTACCGACATGGCACATTATGATGATATTGACAGCAAACAGCAGCCATAAGAATGAACAACATGGAAGGAACATGTCAGTGTATAAAGAAGGGCTTCAAACAAGGTTGCGTAATGTTTCTTGCCTGGTGTGTTTTAATTGTACAGTGAACATATAATGTGATCTACAGAAATTACGCCAGGGATTCTGATTGGTAGACATAACATGATCATCAAGTGTCTTGTTCGCTGGCGTAGGCGTTCATTCTCTTCACAGATTTGGGTCTTTGGTGCTCTGGGTCAACTCTGCTGATGATATTCCTCCATGCCACCGTCTTAGTCCATCCAGCATCCTTTCTCTTGATCTGCCTCTGCCTATATTTCCCTTGGTCTTTCCAGTCACCACGATGTTCTCCAACGCCTCTCTTCTGATTGAAATAAAGCTGTTTGTCTCATTCTTTGTGTTGAATATAAAGTTCTAGTTTTATTAACCTCTTTCAGATAATCGATGTTAGTTAGCGGTCCAAGGATTTCACAACATTCGTTTCAGGAACCACATCTCTGTTGACTCCAATAATATCATTCATTCATTCATTCATTCAGTAGCATGCCTTTGCAGAACCTCGCTCCCATAACAACCTTCCGGAAAACCGCTCGATCACAAGCAAGATGTCCCGCGTCTGATACACTCATCTGGAGATCATCCGCCACATCCTGCACCCATCTTCTCTTTGGCCTTCCTCTTCCTCTCTTCCCAGGCATATACCCCTCCATTATTGTCCTCTCCAAACTTTCGTGACGTTTTCCAATAATATAAATGACTAATTTATGCTGATGACACCGTCTCGACAGTTACAAGTCAAAAGGAACTACGGGAAATGATAGATACAGTGGTTGTGGAACGTGAAAAATTGGGCCTTAGCTTGAATAATAGAAAGACGGAAGTCATGATGATATCAGAGAAAGAGATCATGCCTATACGTACAGTTAAAGTAAATATGTTATTTTATTGCAAGCGCAGAAATTCTAAAATCTAGGCACATGGATAACATCAGATGGAAGATATTTGCATAGATAAAGAACAGAAAACGACGAGCAAAAATCTGTTATCCGCCAAACTAAGAACATTTTATGCAATAAATCCTTGTCACTAAAGTTAGAAAATTTGACTTTCGTGATAACGTGGTCTAGTAGTTAGTGTACTTTGAGACAACACAGCTCTTCTTCTTCGTCTTCTTCTTCTTCTTCTTCTTCTTCTTCTTCTTATTCTTCTTCTTCTTATTATTATTATTATTATTATTATTATTATTATTATTATTATTATTATTATTATTATTATTATTATTATTATTCATAATATTCTCAACAATCTTCTCTGTCCACGATATTCTCAGCATTCTTCTCGTTTCGCGATATTCAAAACATTCTTCTCTCTTGTGCGATATTCTAAACATTTTCCTCTCTTCACGATATTTTCAATATTGTTTCCTGTCTACGATATTCTCAACATTCTTCTCTGACCACGATATTCTCAACATTCTTCTCTGTTTATAATATTCTCAACGTTCTTCTCTATCTACGATATTCTCGACAGTATTCGTCTCTGTCTACGATATTCACGACAGCATTCTTCTCTGTCTACGATATACTCAACAGCTTTAGTCTCTGTCTACGATTTTCTCACCAGCATTAGTCTCTGTCTACGATATTCTCAACAGCATTCTTCTCTGTCTACGTTAATCTCAACATTCTTCTCTATGTCTGATATTTTAAACATTCTTCTGTAACCATGATATTCTCAACATTCTTCTCGGCCCGCGATATTCTCAACAACCTTCTGTATTAACGATTGTCTCACCATTCTTCGTACATCCACATACCCACTGACTACGGTGCTCATTTCACGAGGCTGGTTCCACTCCGAACCGTTTAGGGATTGGAATAGTCCTTCTCAACTGGAATCGAACCGGGAGCTCTCGCTTGTATGTCAACGCACTAACCACTATGCTAGTGCAAGGTCTATGCCTTACTAAGTCTTCAGTATACTTGTTTATGGCCCTAGCTATAGGATTTCATTATGAGTTTCTTGGGATGCATAATGTGGTAGTTTCCCCTGGCTTTCCAAGTTCACATGACTGAACTACGTTCATAGCTTTTAGCGACGCCAGGGTAGGTAAGTACCCTACTCTGTGATGCTCTAGTTAACAGCAAAGAATAACCCTAGAGGTGTCCACTTATCCGGGTGGAAACTCACACCCCCACAGAGGTGCGCTTGCCATCCCGTCCCGTGTCAAGAGGAGATGCAGTGTGTGGAAGATTCTAGTTCTAAGTGAGTGAATGCAAAAGCAACATAAAAGATAATAATAACAGGTTGGAGTCTGGTTATGATGAAATACGCGGGGGTTTCAAGGGTTTCAAATGAAAATATTAAAAGTGTTAGTAGAAGTTACAATAACCATGCCATTGTCTTGTAGCCTGTCTATATTGTTGTTAAGGTTGTCATGAGTGTTAAGCATGTGACATCAAGGCAAATAAAGACGAACAGGGTGGCGTCATAAGGATATTTTAAAGATGGCCGCCCCACTTTTGACATGCACCAAAGAGGAGCAGCGTTCTGTTATCCGTTTTGTAATCAGTGAAGGGGTGAAACCAATAGAAATTCATCGACGAATAAAGATCCAGTATTCGGATGCATGCCTGTCTGGCTAGCAAGTGTGTGACTGGAGTAGGAAGTTTCAAAACGGCGTGACAGACTGTTCACAACAGAATCAGACACACCAAGTAAGGATCCCCCAGATCATTTTTTTTTTCTACAGAAATCCAAGCAGTTTACTGGCGCTGGAGGACTTGCATAGAACGCGATGGTGACTACATGGAAAAATGTTACATTTGTTCTTTACGTTTTTCTTAGTATATATTCACCCATACAAACACATTTAATGTTTTCAATTAAAGCTCTCCCCCCCCCCCCCCCCCCCTAGTACTTATACCGTGGAGGAATCATTCTCAACAAGTCTAATCTCGGCTAGTCGATATGTACAAATGTACGAACAAACGAAATTTGTTTTCAAAGGGTCACAACTTTGGCACGCAGGCCCGTCTTTCATTCGGCCCATTCCAGTCACTTATCTTTCGTACATAAATTCAAATGGAGGAGGGGCGGGGAGGGGGCATTGTGAAATGAAAGTGTGAACAATGCATATTACCATGTTATGAGACCGGCATGCAGCCAGACACACATACATACATAAACACTTACATACAAGGCTGGATACACACTTGCATCGTTTAGACAAACTATCACTGTTATGTACCCACTCAATAGCACACAGATACAACACACTCCCTCGCATACTTATATACTCACAATCATAAACATACTAAAAAATGTTTACTTATACACCCACTACTCTCTCTCTCTCTCTTCTCTCTCTCTCTCTCTCTCTCTCTCTCTGCCTCTGTCTCTCTCTCTCTCCCCCCGCTCTCTGATGCCAATATATCCTCAATCATATATATACAGAAAGGCACACACATACACGCCTTCCCATACTCACATAATCGACACGTACACATTTTCACACACGCAAATAATGTACGCAACAAATTTGAACGTAACCAACAAGTGACTAGTCTTAGCCAAATCCCATGTAAACAAGTACATTATTCCACACACACACACACACACACACACACATACAATCACACACAAACACACACACACACACACACACACACACACACACACACACACACATATATATATATATATATATATATATATATATATATATATATATATATGTCCCTAGCCGTCTTGACAGACGATAGTTTGTAAATGAAGTTATACGTCTCCATGGTACAAAACCTGGCTGAATTTAGAGACCTTGAGTATCCCATGCAGCATGATCCCTCTCTCGACTGCCTAGTTTACTCCAAGTGAAAGGTAACACCAATACATCTGGAACAAGACAAGCTGCAGAAGCTGCCGGATCAGTACAGCATTACTCTTACTGTCCGTCTATCGGAGCCTCAACCATTCACCAGATGCCGACCTGAGATGGTATTTGATCTTTAGGTATCATTTCGTCGCACTAGGATAAAGCTTGTACTCTCCAAGTTGCGCCCCTCCACCCAAAACCGACGGCACAATGTGGGGTGTCGGGTTTGGTGAGCGCCCCCCCCCCCCCAGCATTCGGCGCTAACAGAAAGCGGGTAGTACAGTCTACTGTCCTACGGTAGCTCAGTCATATTTGACCAAGACCTCACTAATAAATAAATATATATATATATATATATATATATATATGCTTGCTTGCTTGCTTGTGTTCGTTGACTTGAGCTCCAACGCGAAGTCCTGTATGTCGGATGAAGACATCCTGCATTCTTCTCTGTCTACGTTAATCTCAACATTCTTCTCTATGTCTGATATTTTAAACATTCTTCTGTAACCATGATATTCTCAACATTCTTCTCGGCCCGCGATATTCTCAACAACCTTCTGTATTAACGATTGTCTCACCATTCTTCGTACATCCACATACCCACTGACTACGGTGCTCATTTCACGAGGCTGGTTCCACTCCGAACCGTTTAGGGATTGGAATAGTCCTTCTCAACTGGAATCGAACCGGGAGCTCTCGCTTGTATGTCAACGCACTAACCACTATGCTAGTGCAAGGTCTATGCCTTACTAAGTCTTCAGTATACTTGTTTATGGCCCTAGCTATAGGATTTCATTATGAGTTTCTTGGGATGCATAATGTGGTAGTTTCCCCTGGCTTTCCAAGTTCACATGACTGAACTACGTTCATAGCTTTTAGCGACGCCAGGGTAGGTAAGTACCCTACTCTGTGATGCTCTAGTTAACAGCAAAGAATAACCCTAGAGGTGTCCACTTATCCGGGTGGAAACTCACACCCCCACAGAGGTGCGCTTGCCATCCCGTCCCGTGTCAAGAGGAGATGCAGTGTGTGGAAGATTCTAGTTCTAAGTGAGTGAATGCAAAAGCAACATAAAAGATAATAATAACAGGTTGGAGTCTGGTTATGATGAAATACGCGGGGGTT